>AP028260.1:627500-1078952 GCA_030269945.2 Trilocha varians
TCCTCTGGTTTCTGCACATAATGACTTCCCACTTCTTTCCCTCGTTTGAAGAAGGAAAAGTCCTAATGCTTGGGGAACACCAAGGAAGTTGGAAGGCGTTTTAAAGGTCTATCTGTCATAACCATACTATGTTATTTACTCCATACGAATTTCTTTATTTTATACTTTAACCATTAGGGTCGTTTTGGGCTTAAGCACTTTTACAGAGGGGCAGTTGATCGATACAAAATTTCAAGATATAATTGGCAGCTTCTAATAGTTATTTATTTTTAGGAACAATATTTGGGACAGTACTGGCATTTCAGATTGGTGGTCTACTGTCAAACAGTCCTTGGGGTTGGCCATCTACTTTTTGGGCTGTTGGAGCTATATGTATAGTATGTTTTGCTCTTCTCACTATTTTCGGTGCATCATCGCCAAATGACCACAAAAGCATTAGTAAAGAAGAGAAAAATTATATTCTGGGAAATCTTCCAAATTCAAAGGTATATTTTTAGTACATTGTAATTTTAACAATATTTTTTTCTTGTCTTTTCATTGTTTTTAGATTTCTATAAAAAATCTATCGTATATTGTTATTATTCTACGTTCTTCAGATCAATAGCTTAAAGTAGAATTTATTATCGTTAAATCATCTCAAAATCAAATTATATTTTAAAGTACTTTAAACCAAATTTATTTCAGATGATGCATAATATCTTCTTTTTTCTTCTAGGGCAATAAGAAAGTTCCCTGGAAGTCTATAATCACATCCAGACCGGTTTGGGCGACTTATGCTACCAACTATACAAGTGCATGTGTGTTTGTTTTTATGTTCACACAAGTTACTTCCTATTTACATTATATACTTGGAATTAACGTTTCTAATGTAAGTATTTCTAGCAGAGTCGTAGGCAGATTCTTATCGGCTTTCTCATATATATTGATAGACTAAGACAGTATAATTAAACTCTATCTTTCGTCTTAAAGATATGGCTTGTTGTCGAAACATAAATCATTATGATGTTATTAATCTGACACATTTTGGTTTCATATAAATTCAAGGAATGTCCATAGCAAATCTACACTAATAATGTAGAGAGGTAATGTCGTGAAGTTTTATGGCAATCTATGGACCTAGTGAACCGATTTCAAAAATTCTTTAACTCGTAGGAAGCTACAGAATTTGCTTTACAAGCTATATTTTAATAGTTATAAATTAAAATGCTTTGTGGCTTAAAACATTAAACTGTTATTTTGTCATCGTAACCTCACTTATAAAATTTAACTTCTTTCAGAGTGGTCTTCTAAGTTCCTTGCCTTACATAGGCAGTATGTTCTCTAACTTTTTGTATGGATTCTTGTCTGACTACTGCACCAATAGAAACATCTTCAGCATCAAAAATACTAGACGGATCGTTAACAGTATCTGTAAGTTATTATATGTTGATATTATTATGTTTATATTTCAGTTTAAATTTATTTACTAACTTTTGTAGTTCTCTCTTCTGCTTTTACATAACTTTTTCATTTGAACAAGCAACATCAAATAAGAAACGGTAACTACTAACGATAGATCAGTAATGAATATTTAGATTGTCTTACATGGCAGTAATATAAGAATTTAATGTTGAATGTTGTCTCTACCACAATAGCCGTGAAGATCTGGTAGTTTTTGTGCTATGATTGAGAAATGCAAGACGGTCGTTTTCATTTTTTTGTAATGAAAGTATTATTAATGCATATTTTTTTGTTATTTTCAGCTCAAGTAGGAGTAGCCATATTCTTAATATTAGCATCGTTTGCACCCAGTACTGCATGGGCGGTTACGTTCTTTGTGATTACCGTTTCTTGTCATATGGGAGTACATACAGGATGGATGGTATGTTTTATATGTTATGAAAATGTTATAAAATAAAGTTTTAATAAACTAAGGAAAGTCTCAGATAATGTAGTGAGGATCTCTGAAATGTTCTTAATTGATCTTGATATAATAGTTCTTACGGACCAGACATTAAAAAGACGAGAGATGAAGATTTTAAACAAAAGACACGCGCTCCTACATCAAGTTTCAAAATACACAGTGGAATTGTAACCTTGTCTGAGCGAAAGTATGGCTGATAAACTGTCGAAATACGACTCGGAACCACTTTTCTGATCAGAATAGTTTTAACTTTTTTTTTCAATGTTATAGAGCTTGTGATTATGATTGATTATCATTTACGCTGGAACAAGGCTACAAATCTAACCTGTTGACAGATCATCATCATCATCATCATCATCAGCCTATAGACGTCCACTGCTGGACATAGGCCTCCCACAAACCTCGCCACATCGACCGGTCCTGCGTCATCTGCATCCAGTGACCTCCCGCGATCCTGACCAGATCGTCGGTCCATCTCGTGGGGGGTCTACCAACATTGCGCCTACCGGTTCGTGGCCGCCACTCCAGAACTTTTCGGTCCCATCGGCCATCCGTACAGATATATTCTCTCTCTCTGTTGACAGATATACTCTCGCAACTCATACATACTGAAGACAGTTTTGGAAGGGTAAAATACTAAAATAATGAAATACTTTTTCAGCTAAACCAAATAGATTTGGCGCCAAACTACACAGGAATAGTGATGACAATGGGCAATGTAATGGCTGCAGTTATAGTGCAATTGGTGCCTGTTTTGATTTCATATATTGTCGTCGATGTGGTAGGTATTCCAAAATATATCCTAAGAATATTATATTTGCGTTTGTAAGGATTTTTGAATGGTTGTGACTCGCGAATATTATGAAGAATTAGGCCCTCCGCACATGGAGCTACTCAAAAGTAACTAATCACAAACTCAAATTACTTACGAGTTTTTTTCCGTCAAAAATAGTAAAATAAGGTCGGTATCGGTTTCGCTGTCGCTTCTGTACTATACTTTCTGATCTGTGCAGTAAGGCCCTCCGCACATGGAGCTACTCAAATATGACGGAATTAATCAGTAATTAGAATTACAAACTAGTTATAAACTGTATGTCGCACACGACGCTACTCATATTGCAAGGTTTCAGTCACTCCTGTCACAGATCAGAAACTATAGTACAGATGCGACAGCGGAAGCGATTGAAGTTTATTTAGTAAAGGGGTACGAGTCCCAGTTACTCCAGTAGAGAGCGCCACAATTTTTTCTTCTTTAGAAATTGCATGGCATTGACTGCAAAAATAGGTTGGCATTTCCATTCAGCCAGATAAAAAAGTAATGTTTTTTTCCTGGCCTTTCACTGTACGTATGATCCAGAATGAATTTCGGCATTGATTTAAGGCAGTAATTGTGACCAACTTGAACTTTAGATAAAATAGTAAAATAAGGTCGGTATCGGTTTCGCTGTCGCATCTGTAGCTCGGCGACTGACACGAAGCGTCTCGCGCGATCAGTTGCTAATGCGTTAGTAACTGGTTAGTGACTAGTCGCATCATGTGCGAACCTGTATGGCAATGTATGGGCGGTGACGCTCGGTAAGTTACTTTTGAGTAGCTCCATGTGCGGAGGGCCTAAAGTATAGAACGGGATATACTTTTTACTCCGATAAAAGTTTCCTGTTTTTTTATTGCAAGATAAACAAGCTGACAGTCCTCCTGATGATAAGCAGTTACCGACACTCATCAATCTCTGCAATGCCAGGGCAATGAAAGGTCTATCACCTACTTATACGGAACTTTTCTCAAACCTTTATTCATGCTCGAACTCATTCAAATTTTACAGCGAATAAATATTATGAAAATCAGTTTTATCTTTTTGTTGATCCATGTTATCAGGAACAAAGAATAAACTTGATAACTTCAAAATTCGTCATATTATGTCACGAGGCGTGGAATGGGAAAATATTCCATGATTATCTGACGCAGTTGAAGCTACATAGTGTACTACTAGTGTTAGGTGACTTTTCTCTAATTCCATTTAATTGTTTGTAGAAGCGGGTATTACGTCGATTTAAAGGAAGGACTTCCGGTTGTGATGAATCATTTTATAAGAGTGTTGTTAGATTCTTTTAATTTTATTTTATGCGAACGGAAATACTAGTGGCGCCATCTGATTTATTTCTCAAGAAAGTATAAAAGGCGTGTAAGCTGTCGTTTGAATACAGTAGTCGACGTGATTTCAAAGTGAACAGAGTTGAGAGTAATTGTGACTGAGTTTTGGAGGATAATTGTACTGATTTTGGAGGATGGTTATACTGTTTTTGGAAAATGAATAAACTGTTATTGTGAACCAAGGAATTTTCATTGTGTTTCTGAACTGAACCCAATAGTTCAGAAGCGGGATCGACGGAAAAAGGTACCACTTTTTCTTGTACTGCGCCCACAGAAAACCGTAAGTCACTGATATTACATCTTTTTTAAAGTATTCATTATGGATGATACTGAGCTCAGCTTACAAAAAAAAATGAGTTTCAAATGGACGCTCATTATGTATGAGAGGATCCATTTTTTTTTTTTTTTTTTTCTATTTTATTTTCATTTCCCCACACTCTGGTTTGAATACTACTTAGTTGAATTCCGTTACATTAAAGTCTCTTTTTTTTCACGTAACATCGAGTAACTATGGCTGGACTGGACTGGACTGGATTGGATTGATATATCATGGTTGCGGACGGCTCGTGGTACAGAGTCGAGTAACTATGGCTGGATTGGATTGGATTGGATTGGACTGGATTGGATTGGATTGATATGTCATGGTTGCGGGAAGGCTCGAGGTAAAGAGTCGAGTAACTATGGCTGGATTGGATTGGATTGATATGTCATGGTTGCGGGAAGGCTCGAGGTAAAGAGTCGAGTAACTATGGCTGGACTGGATTGGATTGATATGTCATGGTTGCGGGAAGGCTCGAGGTAAAGAGTCGAGTGACCATGGCTGGGACTTGGGTTGATGCTGGACTTGGGTTGATGCTGGACTTGGGTTGATGCTGGACTTGGGTTGATGCTGGACTTGGGTTGATGCTGGACTTGGGTTGATGCTGGACTTGGGTTGATGCTGGACTTGGGTTGATGCTGGACTTGGGTTGATGCTGGACTTGGGTTGATGCTGGACTTGGGTTGATGCTGGACTTGGGTTGATGCTGGACTTGGGTTGATGCTGGACTTGGGTTGATGCTGGACTTGGGTTGATGCTGGACTTGGGTTGATGCTGGACTTGGGTTGATGCTGGACTTGGGTTGATGCTGGACTTGGGTTGATGCTGGACTTGGGTTGATGCTGGACTTGGGTTGATGCTGGACTTGGGTTGATGCTGGACTTGGGTTGATGCTGGACTTGGGTTGATGCTGGACTTGGGTTGATGCTGGACTTGGGTTGATGCTGGACTTGATTGATGCTGGACTTGGATTAGTACTGACTAGGTTGATGCTGAATTGGATTGGTACTGACTAGGTTGATGCTGAATTGGATTGGTACTGACTAGGTTGATGCTGAATTGGATTGGTACTGACTAGGTTGACGCTGAATTGGATTGGTACTGACTAGGTTGATGCTGAATTGGATTGGTACTGACTAGGTTGATGCTGAATTGGATTGGTACTGACTAGGTTGATGCTGAATTGGATTGGTACTGACTAGGTTGATGCTGAATTGGATTGGTACTGACTAGGTTGATGCTGAATTGGATTGGTACTGACTAGGTTGATGCTGAATTGGATTGGTACTGACTAGGTTGATGCTAAATTGGATTGGTACTGACTAGGTTGATGCTGGATTGATACTGGACTGGACTGCGCTGCCTTGAATTGGGGCTGGACTGGACTGCGCTGCCTTGAATTGGGGCTGGACTGGACTGCGCTACCTTGAATTGGGGCTGGACTGGACTGCGCTACCTTGAATTGGGGCTGGACTAGACTGCGCTGCCTTGAATTGGGGCTGGACTGGACTGCACTGCCTTGAATTGGGGCTGGACTGGATTGCACTGGGGCTGGATTAGTATTGGACTGGACCTGGATTGGTATTGAGATTGGACTGGACCTGGATTGGTATTGAGATTGGACTGGACCTGGATTGGTATTGAGATTGGACTGGACCTGGATTGGTATTGAGATTGGACTGGACCTGGATTGGTATTGAGATTGGACTGGACCTGGATTGGTATTGAGATTGGACTGGACCTGGATTGGTATTGAGATTGGACTGGACCTGGATTGGACTGGACCGGGATTGGACTGGACCGGGATTGGACTGGACCGGGATTGGACTGGACCTGGATTGGTATTGGACTGGGCCTGTATTGGACTGGGCCTGCATTGAAGCTGGATTGGACCTGGAGCTGGATTGGACCTGGAGCTGGATTGGACCTGGAGCTGGATTGGACCTGGAGCTGGATTGGACCTGGAGCTGGATTGGACCTGGAGCTGGATTGGACCTGGAGCTGGATTGGACCTGGAGCTGGACTGGACCTGGAGCTGGATTGGACCTGGAGCTGGATGGGACCTGGAGCTGGATTGGAGCTGGACCAGATTGATAGGTTGCGGGAAGGAACAAGGCCGAATGATCAGGCATATCTGATATTGGAGTAGATAAACAAAACTAGGAAATACAAAGGAAGACGCGGAGACTGTCTCCAGGATTTCGATGAATAATGGCACAAAGAGACAGATAAGGGGTAACATTCGGAAACGTTATCAGGGTTCTTAAATGATTGAACAGAACGGCGGAGCGGCAGTCACCACGAGGAATATGGACAAGTAAGCCAAATGATATTAATTCTGCCTTACATCGTTTTATGGCAAAAGATAAAACTATTCAGTTTCAACTAAACAAAGAGACCGACTGAATAAAGGAAGAAAAAAAAGGGGGAGAATAGATTTGATTCATTATGGAACATGTCTGGGAGGGATAGAAGCGAAAGTTGATGGAACCCTCTCCTTGTCGTGAGAGTTACGCCGGACTTCACACAGATTGTTGAGCAAAATAGTTGAGTTCGAAGAATCATTAGAGCATTATACACGATGACTAATCTACTATTTCGCTATAAAATCTCAGGTTAGCAGGATGTGTCTTGTTTACTTCACGGGGTGGATCATAGAGCCATTAGTGCGTAGGTGGCGTAATTTAGCGAAGAAGAACTTGCGGAACCATCAAAGTAGGGCAATTCGGGGAGTCGTGAGATACAAGTGACAGATCATTACGCAGACAACTATTCATTGGAACCTACCTGGTGCTTCTGAGGTTGATACAGTGGCGGTAATAGGTGTTTCGATTGCGAGGGAGCGATCGCCTTTTGAATTACTAGATAAGGACTGTTTCTGACCAATGCGCGTTACCAATCAAGGGAGTTTGGGTCTGGATCACTCTGGACATATCTGGTAGCAAGGGAAGGTTGGAAAGGCTTTCTGCCCTGCAAGAGTCCTAGAAATCCAAATAAATGCTTACCTACAGCATGTCAACGTTGATGTTCAGTCAAAGTTCTCCTTGATTAAAGGGTCGGACGGAACTGGCTGGATTTGTGTGAGAATGGTAGTTTCTGAACGAACAATGTTGTGAAAGATGTTTTTGGACGAAGCTCAGAGTGAGAGGGATGACAGATAAAGAAGATGGACAAAAGACGCGAAAGACGAACGTTGTGTTAAGAAGAAGTCTATTATTTTTATGAGTCTTGATGGGGGACGATAACAATTTGCCTGCTTTATTGGTGCTGTTTATGCCGGTGTTGCAGGAATGTGCATTGTTGATGGCAGTGTTATTCACTCCTATGTTTTGAGTCAATACTTTTTACAGAAGGTCCGGATATAATTGTCGCTGGAATTCCAGATGAATCGAATGTTCAAACGACATGTGTAAACGCTTGCAGAGTTTGTGTCTGAAGTAGAAGGGAGTATTGTCCTAGAGAATATACGATTGGAAATTAATGTTGGAAAGGATACCATTTTGGGTTGTTGTAGAGTTGACTTCCATGAAAACGCGGTTGACCAGAGCAACAACTGTAGTGATCGACAACATCGAGCGCTTCTAGTTCCAGATATGCTGTTGTGTAGGGATTGTTTCATGTGATTTGCAAGGTCGAGAATTTACAAAAGCCTATCGGATGGTGACTGAGACGGAGGATCTGAACCCCTTATAGTGTCGGATGTGGATTGTGAACTGATGAGAGTATGTTGCAGGAAATATTGGATAGTGAGAAGATGAGAGTCAGATTAATGCTTTTTGTGGACGAATGATTGTTGGCGTATCGTTCTTGGCTCTATATGATCCTGGAGCAAAATGCGACGTATGCAAGTAGAAGGCCTGGCTGGTGTACGTCTGTAACACAACTTCTCTAGTCCCTCTCTGATTACAGCTGGTATCTTGTTTTAGTCGGAGACCCATTGATAGAGCTGTTGTGGCCATTGATGACGTCGGATTGTAACTGCCCAATCGGCAGGTGCGGAAGCTCGGACTATTAGGATAACTGGGAAATTTTGTTATTGATCAAGGCCTTACGTTTTTTTTGAAGTTTATGCGAGTATTGTATTTGTATTTGGTGGGTTTTTGCTCAAAGGAGTTATCTGGTAGATTCTCGAAGTGAGGCACGATGGTGAGGATCTTGTGTTGTAAGAGACGTTGTGACCTATTCAAGATAGAAGGATAGGTATTGTTTCCCGGAGGTGCGAAGTTTCGTTCGCTTGGAGTGCGGCCGTGTCAGGGCTGGAGCATGTGGATGTGATAGAGGGACCACTTCACTTGGACCCATCATTAAAGTGTGATTAGTAGAGCTGAACAAATTCGGAGGATTTAAATAGGAAAAGTCGAAAAGTGGGAATGTGATACTGATAAAACAAGGCAATGAACAGAAGGACACAAATGGACAGAATAGAGGAAATAATTTATTTAATGAAATCGGATACTGTTAATTTCGGACAGGTCATCTCCCTAATGGATTTTGCGAGAAAAGAAGTAGGAATACGTGAGTTGGCAACGCTAGGAAGAGAAACTGGAATCTCAAGATATAGTGAAGAACAAAAACGTGAAAATGAGAAGTCTTCGAAGGCTGTATCCTTCCAATTCTCCCATCTGAATGTCAAACTCAAGACCTCATCAAATTAAACATCAAAAATGTTATCAGGCTTGCAGAATGCTATAACGGTAAAGAAATTTGAAGGGGTGGACTGACATACTATCAGATGATTCAATAAATGAAACAAACTATATGAACTGATACACCGGACAGAAGAGGAAAAGAGGTAGGCCTTTTCGATGGTGGGAATACTAAATAACAGGGATATTATAATGAAGAAACGGCTGAAGACAGGAGTGGAATGAAGGAGGCTTTTGGGCACGTAACGTTTTTTATGGCTTTCAGCTATGGTGCTACGAGGCTAGTGTCGAGGAGTAAAATTCAACCATGGCTTTTTGTGTGGACACTTGAATTCTACGTTGCTTGATTTTTAGTTGGTTGTTTTGGTCTCCTTTTATTTATTTGGTTTCCTTTTTTTTTCTCATCTTTTAGTAATGGTTGCAATTGATCGGATTTACGGAGAGTTAAACAAGCGCGAGGACTCGCTTAGTTACAGGATGGCCGAGCTGTTAGGTGACTTTTCTCTAATTCCATTTAATTGTTTGTAGAAGCGGGTATTACGTCGATTTAAAGGAAGGACTTCCGGTTGTGATGAATCATTTTATAAGAGTGTTGTTAGATTCTTTTAATTTTATTTTATGCGAACGGAAATACTAGTGGCGCCATCTGATTTATTTCTCAAGAAAGTATAAAAGGCGTGTAAGCTGTCGTTTGAATACAGTAGTCGACGTGATTTCAAAGTGAACAGAGTTGAGAGTAATTGTGACTGAGTTTTGGAGGATAATTGTACTGATTTTGGAGGATGGTTATACTGTTTTTGGAAAATGAATAAACTGTTATTGTGAACCAAGGAATTTTCATTGTGTTTCTGAACTGAACCCAATACTAGCTAGTGCCCGCGACTTTGTCCGCGAAAACTCTTTCCGTTTTTTTCTTCCGGTAGGTAGCCTATGTTCTTTCTCAGGGTCTAAAGTCTGTACCGCGGGAAAGCGTAACAGACAGACAAAGTCAAGCACATGAAGTTATACCAAATGTTTAATAATTTACAGAGAGACATCGTACAATGGCGGATTGTGTTTGGAGTAATAGCAGCCTGGGCAGTGCTGGGTAACCTTATCTTCGTGATCTTCATCTCCGCTGAGAATCAACCCTGGAATGATTATGCAGGTAAATATCTGATTATAATATTTTTGACCCAAAAGAGACTCCAGGTGTGTATTTTTTTATTACCAGACGAGTCAATGAGCCACCTGATCGTAAACGATTACCGTTCATGGACCCCTGCAATTTCAGGGGACACTGAATGGTCACCACCCACTACCTAACTTTTGAGCCTCGATTTTTTAATTACTTCATAATGTAAGGAATTAATGAGGAAAGTTAGTCCACTTTTCAAACATTTTTTAATTAAAATTATCTCATTTCAGATGTATCGACAGACGAAGAAAAAATCAAGGACGAAAAGATTGAAAATAAAACAGATTTTGAAATAAACTAATCCTTCCCATGACTGTAGTCACCTTTTATTTGGGGCATCCGTCCTAGTACGATTACGCCACAGCACCCGTTTTTGATTTATCTCCGTTAACTATTAAAAACCAATTTTTTTTTCATCTAATAAATCTCCAGTCACAATATTTGTCCGCGATGAACTCCTAAACTACAAAACGGATTTTAAATTAAATTGGTACACCGTGAGCGGTTTGGTTCAACTTGAGAGATAGGATAGCTTAGATCAAGGTCTGATGATGCAGCTGGAGGTGGCCACAGGAACTCCGTCAATAAGCAAGATAACCTCATCGTGTTTAGGTTCCAATGAAGCGTTCTGATGAGTACGTTTAGAAAATTTCCGGGAACAATTCCTATGCGACGCAGACGAAATTGCGCAGGGCAGCTAGTTAATCATAATTCATCGAAGACTAATCAACTATAGAAAAATACATAAAACGGCTCGTATTATTGAAGCTCCATAACTTTCAGATAAGTGAACCGATTAAAATGAAACTTTACTACAAAAAATCAACTAGTAATATGTTGTACGTATCGAAATTTAACCCTCACAATTTACTTACCTACGAAACTAAATATAAATAGAGGATCCAACCACCATCCCGATCCCGAACATTATGACTTCAAAACGCTTATCGGAAATTGGAAATAATGGTTGCCCTATAAAATCTACTACTGTATGTATGGGTTTGTAAGAAACCTTATTTGTAGTGAAAGAAACTTTTGGCATTTGACGATATTATTGGTATTAAGAAGCCAGTCGTTTGCCGTTCCCCATTAGAGTAGGTCATGTATTAAATTTAATTAGTTATAATAAAGAGTGTAGTGAACAGAGGACTTATTATTTATATTCATTGTGCTCATATATGGAGCCTACCCAGACCTACATAAATATACCTATAACCATCATTAATATCCGTTATTAACAGCATTGTCCAACTTTTAGTCGATACAAAAACTAATAATTTCAAATTACAAAATCTAAATTGTGTGAACATTTTGGGAGATCCCATACTGGTTTTAGCATCAACCAGGGTTCAAATGCTGAATGGCAGCGGCAGGAGATTTTAGTGCGGTTCGACTCTCACATGCCCCGAGAAGTAAGAGGAAATCAGGAAGGAAGGAGAAAGAGGAAATACAGTTAGTCGAATAGAGAATGCAATTTTTTTTCGGAAACTCCTATTTATTTACAGAATCCGAAACATTCGGCCAAATCCTACTGATTAGTGTATTATTAGAGTTTATGACCTTTACTAAGAAATAGATAAGGATACGTAGCGTTTCTCTTAATTTACCTAATCTTTGATCAAAGATTAAGAGAGACAGGATGCTGATCAGATTTTCCTGGGGATTGACAAATTTGTAATTACGAATAAACTAATTAGCTAAATTAATTAGGTATTTGAAGTATTTAATTTAGGTACTGTGATTATGTCGTAATGAGGACAATATAAATAGAATATTATTATAGTGAAAATGAGATTAAATTGTGAAGATTATAATCTAGGGCAGACTTTTTTTCTTATTTTATAAGAAAAATATCACATCGCGATTATCGTCGCTCATAAACAATTAGTTTGAAGAAGGACATGTCATTACTAAATATTAAAACAGTTCAAGGGTTACTGATTATACTCAATTCGTAGATTTTTTTAAATAGGTACAGTGTAATGAAAATTATAAATATTTCAAATAGGCCTCTTGTCTAAACAAGATAGACCCATCGTTTGGCTTACATGATGAGCCATAAAAAATAAATCTTTTAAAACATAGATACATACATGTAAAACACATTGAACCGTATATACCTCTCACAGTGTGGAATAAATACAAAAGTGGCTTGAAGAGTCTAATTTAGCCATCTGTATCTTAAAGCGAGGAACACAAAGAATATCGAACAAAAACACTCGTTACAACATCCTCGGAAATCGAGCTATTTGGATTGAAGAAAGGCTGTGGTGTTACCAGAATTAATAAAAATAAAGGCTTTGGGGCGATTCATCGATTTGGCTCTAGGCTTTTCCTGGGTTTTTTATCTATGCTTATCTATACTATAATATTATAAAGCTAAAGAGTTTGTTTGTTTGAACGCGCTTATCTCGGGAACTACTGATCCGATTTCAAAAATTCTTTCAGTGTTGGAAAGTCCATTTATGGAGGAAGGCTATAGGCTATGTTGTATCCCTCTGTGACGCAGACGAAGTGGCGGGGATACATAGTAATATTATAAAGCTGAAGAGTTTGTTTGTTTGAACGCGCTAATCTCAGAAACTTAAGTTTTTGGGCTTCCCTGCTCAAAGTTATTACGGTAGTCCCTTCTGTAGATAATGAATGATAACAAAAGGTTTACAGTAGTGGTAATGACAGAAAGCTGAAAAAAAACTTGAGAGGTGTCAAGGGACACCCGGATGGAACGAAGTTCCTTGCGATTAAAAGATATGTTACTTTGTGATATGTTTTTTTTCCTATTCTTTTTTTTACGCGCGATAAGGAACGTGTTTTAAAAGATTTTGATCACAGCGCCATCTAGCGATAATCCTCTAAAACAAATAAGGAACGTGTTTTAAAAGATTTTGATCACAGCGCCATCTAGCGATAATCATCTAAAACAAAAAAAGTGTCGTGACAACTTTTCGTTGGAATTTTTTCCGTCTAGCCCCCTTTCACAACGCGCGATAAAGAACTTCGTTCCAAAACGTTTATCTTAAAAATTGTAAAACGATTCATAAGATAAAAATAATGAGAATAATTCCGCTTCAAATTCAAATCTAGCAACACAGTCTCGATGTTAAAAATATTTCACGTACAGTCTCAAGCTGGGTTAATTCACGCCTCCCTCTCTCAGTGTCTGCTAAATTAAACACCCAAGAGGATTTAAATCCAGCTCTTGTATTAGAAATAGAATCTGATGCGTCTGTAGAATAAAATTACATTGAAAAGAGGAAAACAGTATTTCTGAAAACTGAAATAATACATAATTAAATCGACCCGCTGTATCCCGTCTTCTCGTGATCATGACATTTGTAACACATCACTCAATTAATTTAAAAACGTGGTAAGGACTAATTATGCATGAAAGTAATGTAGAAAACTGCGACTGTTTAGAAAAGTTTAGAGTATAGAATTTTATGTATCCATGGAGGTATACAAAAAGGCCACCTGATAGTAAGTGGTTATCGTACAAAATACTGCTCCGATACCTTTAAGGACAATGGTGGAAAAAATACTTCAAGACAACAATATAACATTGTCGGACAATTCTTATAAAAAAAAATACATAATATTATGTACGTACATATAAATTATATAAATTAAGCGAATGATTTAAAATCTCAAAATAGCAATATAAAGTACAAAAGAAAGATAAGGTTTATCTATCCAAGATTAAAAGTAAATAATGAAGATAAAATCGCAAACATACTTTGATCTTAACAATGTTTTTTTCAAATGTTCCAAAAATACAATTATACTTAACAAAATTATAATAATAAAATTATTCAAATTAGCAAATATACCACTGAAGTCTTCAAAGGCCTTTATGTTGACCGATTCCCTGAAATCCGTAGCTTAATTTTATAGATTCTGCCGCACCGTATGAAATTCTAAGAAATATTTCTTGAAGACACCTAATTAGAGTGATTATGTTGCCTTTATGTTGATGCAGTTTAGGAGGTTCCAATGTCCAAATTAAACTAATACAGACTAAATTCAGTATCTAAACAGCATCATCATCATCAACCTATAGACGTTCACTGCTGGACATTGGCCTCCCCAAACCTCTACCTTCATTGCGCCTACCGGTTCAGAACTTTTCGGCCCCATCGGCCATCCGTTCTTCGCACAATGTGTCCTGCCCATTGCCACTCCAAAGATGCAATTCTTTGGGCTATGTCGGTTACTTTAGTCCTTCTGCGGATCTCCTCATTTCTGATTTGATCTAAACAGCAATACGTTGCAAACAAAGATCTGTGTTGTACTGTAACAACCCATTGCCCATTGCTCAAGGTTTTCTCAGTGGAGGGATTAGGTATAGTCCACGCTTACCCAATGAGGATTGGGGACTTCAATGTCTTCGAAGGATTTTTAGAATCTTTTTTCAATATGCGGCTTAAAAAACAGGTTTCTACGCGATGTTTTCCTTTACCGTTTTTAGTCAGTGGTGTTGTAAAAAATGCACACAAATCTTTTTCTCTTTAATTTATTTCCCAAACGGAAGAAAAACGCATCATTCATTCGGCAGATCGATTAACTTTATTTTTGGAACGAAGTTCCTTATCGCGCGTTATCGAAAGGGGGCTAGACGGAAAAAAATCTTACGAAAAGTTGTCAAGACACTTTTTTAGTTGTCACGACACTTTTTTTGTTTTAGATGATTATCGCTAGATGGCGCTGTGATCAAAATCTTTAAAACACGTTCCTTATCGCGCGTTACGTTAGGGAAAAAAATAAGATATCTTTTAATCGAAAGGAACTTCGTTCTATTCGGGTGTCTCATGACACCTCTCAAGTTTTTTATTTTTATGAACAACAAAATCGAAAATATCTAAATAAACAACAATATTTAGTTTAACAATGGCTATCTTTTGCTTTTCACTTAAGATTACTATGTTAAGTACACATGAGGCAAGCAAAATTACACAGCAAATTTAAGGTTCAAGTTTCATGCAAAGATTTTCATAGGCGACCTTGTAGTGTCCCCAAACATTACTGCCCACTGTTGAGCTCAGGTCTCCTCCGAAGAGGGGTTAGGCATAGTCTACCACGCTTGCCCAGTGCGGATTGGGGACTTCACATATCTTCAAAGGATTTTTAGAACCCTTTTCCGTCATACAGGTTTCCTCACGATGTTTTCCTTCACCGTTTTTAGCCAGTGGTGTTGTGAAAAATTGCACATAAATCTTTTTCATATTAAGATTTAGAGGTACAAGCCGGCCGGTTTTGAACCCGCGACCTCCCGTACGGAAGGCAAGCGCCTCAACCACTCGGCCACCATGACTATTCGATAAACGAATCCATAAAACTATATTTATGATCGTGATAGCAACATTGCCAGCTCTGAGACCAAACATTTCGTGAAGGATGATAATCTTTACCTTTCTTTCGTGTTTCTGTTCAACTCGTTAAAATAACAATAGCAAACATGAAACTTATATTGAAAAATAACAAGGACTTATTATATTTACTTCATATTCATTTAGTAGCTTATTTTTTACATTAAATAAAATAAAATAAAATAAAAAATAAAAAAAATTAAAAAAGCCTGTTTATTTCTCGCTTAAACTTAAGAACTAATTTACAAAGGTTAAAAAAAAGATTTAAAAAAAGTTACAAAAAAAGATAAAATATGAATAATATACCTAAAGCTAGTGCGAGAACCCCCTATTGGGTAAAGGCCTCCTCCAAAGACGTCCATTTTTGTCTGTCTTGTGCCACCTGTATCCAGTTCGGGCCTGCATTGTTGACTATTTCGTCCTCCCATCGTGTCAGTGGCCTACCTCGATTTCTTTTTCCCAGTGGACCTCTCCATATAGTTACCTTTAAGGTCCATCTTTGATCTGGCATCCTAGCTAAGTGCCCAGCCCATCTCCACTTTAACTTTTGAGCATAACTGAGGGCGTTGGTGGCTTTCGTTATAGATCTTATTTTTGTGTGCCGTATCTTGTCTAATTTCTTTATCTTGAGCATGCTCCTCTCCATTCCTCTCTGGCATGTTGTAATTCTCTGCTTGGCTTTGGTTGTGAATTTCCATGTTTGACATCCATATGTCAAGCATGGTAAAAGACAAGAGTTCATGACTTTTGTTTTTAAATTTGTTGGCAGATTGCTCTTGAAGATCTCTTTCAAATTCCAAAATTTGTTCCAAGTTAGTTGTATTCTTCTTGTAATTTCCATGTCATTACTTTCTCTATTAAAGCTAATTACTTTACCTAAATAAATGTATTTATCTGTATATTCCAGCTGGACCCCATTAATAATTATTGGTTTTCTTAAGTCGTTTGTCATTGTCATAGTCTTTGAAAAGTTGATTTCCAATCCTACACTTCTGCTAGTTGTTTGTAAAGTTTCGATCATGGACTGCAGTTCGGAGCTCGTCTCAGATAGTACCACAATGTCATCTGCGAAACGCAGATGACTCAAGAAGGCACCATTTATATATATTCCTTTCCTCTTCCAATCTAGTTTCCTCATACTGCTTTCTAGTATAGCTAAAAATAAAGTTGGTGACATTGGGTCACCCTGTCTCACACCTCTTTGAATAGGGAAACTTGGGCCCAGTGATTCCAGTTTTATTCTACTGGTATTGTTGCTATAAATTCTTTTTATGATTGTTATGTATATTTCATCTACTCCATTTTCTTTTAAGCTTTCCCATAAGCCTTCGTGTGACACCGTATCAAAGGCCTTTTGATAGTCTATAAATCCAAGATAAAGTGGTCTCCGTTGTTCTTGGTATTTCTCAATAATCAGTTCTAGAGTATGTATGTGATCTACTGTTGAGAACCCCTTTCTGAAACCGGCCTGTTCTACTGGTTGTCTGTTTTCAATGGAAGGGCTGATTCTTAAATTGATAATAGTGGAAAAAAGTTTATACAAGTTTGATAGTAAGCTGATAAGTCTGTAGTTTGCTATGTCTTTCGGGTCACCTTTCTTGTATATGAGAATAATGTTCGATTCTGACCACTGAATTGGTATTTCTGATTTAAACAATATCAAATTAAAGAGTTCAGTAAGTGGTGCTGCGAGTACCCCCTCTGCCATTCTTAATGTTTCGTTAGTGATTCCATCTGATCCTGGACTTTTTTCTAGTTTTAGTCTTCTTATTGCCTGTATAATTTCGTGTTTATCTATAAGTTTAACTTCTTCTCTGCTGCTGATGACTGTTGGTGTTATTGTGTTGTTGGGTTCAATATTGGTTGTGTGGGTTCTGCTGCTGTACAGATTTTTATAAAATTCTGTTGCCTTTGTGAGAATATCTTTACGTTTAGTTATGTCTATGTCTGAATTTTTGAGCCCTTCAATCCAAGTTTTATTTGTGCGGAGTTCCTTAAATGTCTTTTTTGTACTTCCTGTAATAATTAGATTTCTTTCAATGGTGTTTTGTCTATGTTTTGCATAGTCATTCTTTATGTACTTGTTTACTAATTTATATAATGCAGAGAGTTCGTTTTTCATAGATCGGGATTTGTTTTTCATTTTCTGTAGCTCATTCCTTCTATGTAAAAGGGTAATAGTTTTTTTTGACAATATCTTATGTTGGTCTTGTTCTTTGCTGGTCTGGCTTAAATTTAAGCTTGTAGTGATGGCGTTTATGATTTTATTATATTGGAATTGAATTTGATTATTACTTAGAGGATCCGGTGATTCAGACAGTATTGTTGTCATGGTTTCTTCAAACTTTGATATTTCTTCTGTACTCTTTAAATTTTTTAAAATGTTATTTCTGAATCTTATTCTGCTTTTTTTAGGATTACATAACTTTACTGTTGCTCTTATTAGTCTATGATCTGATGGGTAGTTCAGATTTAATGTATTAATATTTTGGAATAATATTTGTTGATTAGATAGAATGTAGTCTATTTCATTATTGTATTCTCCACTTGGTGATCTCCATGTCCATCTTTTGTTTGGATTCTTTTTAAAACATGTATTTATTAATGTTAATTTATGTTCCAATGCAAAGTCCACCAATCTTTGCCCTCGATGGTTTCTTGATCCATAGCCATGTTGTTTTAGAACTAGGTGTTCTTCTTTTCTTGGAGGTCCAATCTTAGCATTAAAATCTCCCATCAGTATAATAATGTTGTTTGCAGTATCTAATGTATTTTCAATTGATTTGTAGAATTCATCCACATCATTCTCCTGTGATGTAGTGGTTGGAGCATAGACTTGTATCAAGGTAACCATGAAGCCATAGAAGTTCATGTTTAGTACTGCAACTCTATCTGATATTCCTCTGAAACTCACAATATTGTTTTTATGTATTTTGTTAATTATAAAGCCTACCCCATATTTTCCAGGGGTATGGCCTACATAACAAAATATAAAGTTTTCATATTCTTCAATTTTAGTACCTAATCGTCTTGTTTCTGATACACCAATTATATCATAATTAATATTTTCAATTGCTTCTTCAAATTCTAGTAGTCGTTCATATGATGACAAGGTTCGAGTGTTGTATGTTGCTATATATAGTAGTTGATGCTTATTTTTGTTTCTTGAAGGTGAGATTAATTTTTTCTTTGGAGGGTTATGGTCATATTCTTCCTTGGTGACCAGCCATGTTGGAAGATTGTATTTGTTAATTTTAGAATTTTCTTGATATATTTCATTTGTGTAGGAGGAGGGCGTTGGTTGCTAAGTTGAACTTTTGTTGTTGTCGGTTTCTGGTGTGGATGTACTGTTATTGTTCTTGTTTATTAAATAATTCAGAATACCTGGTTTCAGGATGGTATCAGGAGTTCTATTTGTTCGTTGTGATGAGTGTTGTTGATTCACTTTATTTTTTTTGGTTGTATGGGTAATGTTGGTATTTGTGTGCTGGTTCCTGTTAAACTCCGGTGAGGTTGATAGTGTTCTCTTATTGTTTGTTTTCAATATAACTATTTTATCGTATTTAATTATAGCTTTGTTCCCTCTTTCGCGTTCTCGTTTTACTTCTTCTTGTAGTTCTTTCCTTTTTTGTAATACATCCCTTGGGTAGTCTTCATTAATGTGATATTGAGTGCCGATAAGTAATCTTTTATTCCTTAAAATGTTTATCTTTAAACCTTTTAAGGAATAAAAGATTTTTTACATTATATTTAAAAAAAAACAATCACAAAAAAAATAAATGTAAAAATACAATATAAAAACAGAGGGCCACTGCAGTCTACGACCCAAGCCATCAGTGGTCAGGGATGAAGAGAGAGGAACCTTCTCACAATACGCGCGGTGTCAAGAACGACCGCCTTCTGAATCAGGCTCTTCACCCAGCCGGGGAGCGAAAGCTTCTCTAGATGACGGTCGAAGCTTTTCGCTATTAAGCCATGCACAGATACAACGATCGGAATAATGATGGTCGATTCAACACGCCACATGTCGGTCACTTCGTGGGCCAGGTTCAAATATTTTAGCAGTTTTTCTTTTTTTGCCTTCAATTTAATATTTTTAATAAAAATAATTATTTGGATCTGGCCTACGCACGGCCAGGGCAATAAGGAGCCATCTATCACCTATCATATACTAAAATGAAGCATATAAAACCATATAAAAGTGCTAGTACACAAAAGTATTTTGTTTAACACGGGCCCCATCTAAAAAAGGCTTTACGGCTTATCAGTTCTCGCATTTCGCTGAGATAGCTAAGTTTTTATGGGAACATTTGCCACATTTTCTTTTGTTTTCATTTCCGCCTTTCTTCTGTTTTGTATTGTTTAGATTTTATTTGTAATATCTTCAGATTTTATACTTCCTTTATTGTGAAATCAATTATTTTGCACGAGACAGTAGTTTACTATAAATGTTTAATATTGAAATCTGTATTATTCTGAATTAGTAGAATTATATCTTATATTGTGATGCTCTCTTATAATATTGGGTATTTACCTCATTTTTCTTAAGATTCCTCCCGAACTTGCATAGTTGTGTACATAGGTTCATTACTTCTGTACCAACCCATTTCTGCCCACTGTTGGGCTCAAGTCTCCTCAGAAGAGGGATTAGGCATAGTCCACCACACTTGCCCAGTGCGGATTGGGGACTTCACATATCTTCAAAGGAATTTTAGAACCCTTTTCCGACATGCAGGTTTCCTCACGATGTTTTCCTTCACCGTTTTTAGCCAGTGGTGTTGTGAAAAATTGCACATAAATCTTTTTCATATTAAGATTTAGAGGTACAAGCCGGCCGGATTTGAACCCGCGACCTCCCGGGTACATTACATCCAGTGCAAATAAATGTAAAGCTTCTAAAAATAAAGCAACTGGCTCGAACAGACGATTTGTATGCCATTATGAGAAAAAAGGTTGCATCCATAATACAGAGAGTGAGGGGAAGTGACAACGTCATATTAAAAGTAGTGGCAAGTGGTCCGTGCTCATCACTGGTGAGGCATTTCGTTCGGACGATGATACGTCCGTCCTCTTCTGGTGGTCGTTAGCATGAGGAGCATCGCAAGTGTAGGGCTTGTTATTTATTTCAGTTTTTGTTTATTTATTTTATTCCATTTTTATGTCTTACTAACACCTAGTTTTTAAGTTATTTTTGTTAATACTAACAACTTGGACCACTGATGTCCGAATAAAGAAATTTTGAATTTGAATTTGAAAAATCAATAAATGGGTCCATAAAAACTAACAATAGACTATTCATATGTCATCAAGACCAAGGTATTTCACACGAAATGTTTTCTTCACTCATATTATTTCACGATTTTACACCAATTAAATACCCATAAAGTACAATTTACTTTCGACGCCATTGTGTATTGAAGTGGTATTATAATAACAGCTTTTTCGGGCGACATTTAGAATTATATTTGTGAATAGTACATTTCTTTAGCTGACGTCACAAAAGAAATCAGTTATTAAGTTGAATGTATATGTTTTACGAAAATGGAGTTGACCCATTTCTTCTTACAACGAATAAACTACTGGTCAGATCAGACAGACAGTTTATTAATTTTATACAAGACTAGCTGATTCGCGCAACTTCGTCTGCGCCGAAAAAAAAATTAGGGGTGGACTACCCCTAACATTTAGGGGATGAAAAATAGATGTTGGCCGATTCTCATAGGTACCGGATAAGCACAAAAAATTTCATCAAAATCGGTCGAGCCGTTTCGGAGGAGTTCAAGTTCGAACACCGTGACACGAGAATTTTATATATTAGATAATATCCAAAGTATCTACTTTCTACAAGAATCATAAAAACCGGTTTACTCAAAAAATAAAATATACGCAAACATCGCAAGTCAAGCAAGTCCTGTATCGGTAGGCGATAGATAACAGCCCCTCATTGCCCTGGCATTGCAGAGGTTCATGAGCGACGGTGACCGCTTACCATCAGGTGGGCCGTAGGCTCGTTTGTCTATAACGCAATAAAAAAGAAAATATTTATTTGGTAAACATGTAAAACAATAATTTAAAAATAAAGTCGTGTCCTTTGTCCTTTACAAAAAATAAGCAAAAATTACTTGGTTAATCTTGAAAAAATGGACCACTTTTACGCAAAAGGAATCATCCAAATCAGTTAACGCTTAAGTTATTCGAAGACTAAGAAACATAACAGTCAACGTCACAGGCAGTCAAAAAATTTTAAATTCAGTAAATTTTTATAGTTTTACTTTCATGCATTTTCAACGGGTTCTTACCACGATATTTAATTAATTGAGTTGTCTCGATATTTCAACGTTGTTACAAACGTCATGATCACGAGAAGAGTTGAAAATGCATGAAAGTATTATAGAAAACCGCGAGTGTCTGAATAAGTTTTATAGTTTTCTCGGTGTGAAAAACTCATTTACCAGATTTTACGAGTTAAAAAAGTTTATTAGTGGTCCACTCAGCCGAAATTTAATGATTCTATTACGGCTTTACGCTGAGTTACTTTTTAGAAATTACCTTGTGGTTTACGTTAAAAGTTTAATTATAGCCTAACTTTAAAATTTTAGTAAACCTGTTAACTTGCTAAATCTAGAGAAATATTCTGGAATCTGATTTTTTTTTCTTGTAAGATGAATTCGCAGGCTGCTACTTTCTTCGTACAAATATACCCCATATGGAAGTCGAACTGCATTAAAACGTTCTACCACTTACTCGGGGGCGGCGCGACGGGAAAGAGTGCCTTGGGCGTAACGCGTCGCGTCGTCCCTCATAACCCTGTGCTGGGTTCTGGCCTCAGCTGGAGTTCGGACGCTGAGTGTGAGCGGTTGGAGGTTTTAGTGCGGTCCAACTCCCACATATCCGGTGGTTTTCTCAAACTGAAAAAAAAGAAATCTACCACCTACTCAGCGTCTGCACTCTGACTGAAGACACCCTGTATAGTTAGCAATTTTCATGTCGAAAACATTATCTCATTTAAGGGATATTAATGTAGAAGCAAAAAACTTTTTACTTTGTTCAGATCAGAAATTAAAACGAGTATAAAAGCGCCGCGGTAAAAAAATCGCGACAGAATCGCGAGTGCAGTCTGAACCCCTTTGTGATGTAGACGAATATAAAATACTAGCGGGCTCGAGCAATTTCGTCTGCGTCACTTTCAATTAGTAGTCTATGTTCTTTCTCAGAGTCCAAAGATTGTCTGTGCCAAATTTCATCAAAATCGGTTGAGAGGTTTAAGCGGGAAAGCGTTACAGACAGACAGATAACAGGGATAACCTTATGCACGATTTTTTATATTAATATACCTAAATATATTATTATAACAGGACATATTTTAATAATGAACCTTTTAGTACAAAGGCTCCAAAAATAAACACTTTTAAATAATAGTTTAAAACCTTAACACCAAAGTTAAATAGCTCCAGTTATTCCAGGAATTTGACCCTTAATATAATTTTCCTGGAATTTAACGAAAAATATTTAACATATTATGTGGTTATGAAAATAAAGGCAAAAGGGCCTTTCTTATGGGTTTTTAGGGCCTCAATGAAATGGCTTCAAAGAGGTCCAACTGGTATTAAGGGAAGGTCATGGCTGCAAGTCCCTTTTATTATTTTGTTTTGTTTTCATGTTTTTAACAGTTTGAGTGCGGGGTCAAAACGGACAGTAAACCTTGAAAATATATATAATATATATATATACAGGGTGATTTCTTAGTGAGGGTACAATATTGAAGGTCATGGCAGCTGATGGTTATATACGACCAGTAAAAATATTATTATCAAAGAATATGGCTTAATGCCTTAGTAATCGCAAATTAAAAATATCTTAAATTCTTGCAAAATGATTGTTTTTCGACAGCTGATGGGTGTGGCGGAGGTGTGGGGTGCGCGAGATCACTAGAGGTCGTTAGTCAACATTCTTTTAGCCGAAATTGTTTATGTTTGAGGTAGTTTTGTCGAATTTAGATTTAAATTTATTTTTTTTTGTAATTTTACCCATTTTTTGTAATATTCCGTATTAGAACAGAGTACTCATCACCCTCCTGCAATATGTACCTTCTTTAAAAAAATCACCCTGTATATATAAATATATGGATAAACTGTCTTATACCACGTTTTCATTTTGCCTCGCAAACTTCCAAATACAACAGCTGGTAGGCCAACGGTGTCTCAACTTTCACATAGTTTCAATGATGGCCCTTTTACATGTTGGTCGTCACCGTCATGTTTTGTTTTTTACGTGTGTTAGATGTTAGTGAGCCAATATGAAAACGCGGTATTATACATTTGACAACGGTTTTATCGTTTCAACAAAAATGTATTTAAATTTGTTAAATTTATCACAATAATGGCTAAAAACGGTGAAGGAAAAAATTGTGAGAAAAAGTGCATACTGGGAAAGATAAAAACCCCATGATTGTAATATTGTTCGTAAGTAATTAAAGAACTCCTGTACCAACCCATTACAACCCAATGTTGGACTCAGGTCTCCTCCGAAGGAAGGAATTAGGCATAGTCCACCACGCTTGCCCAGTGCGGATTGGGGACTATCTTCAAAGGATTTTTAGAATCCTTCTCCGACAGGCTGGTTTCCTCACGATGTTTTCCTTCACCGTTTTTAGCCAGTAGTGTTTTGAAAATTGCACATAAATCTTTTTCACATTTAGATTTAGAGGTACAAGCCGGCCGGATTTGTACCCGCGACCTCCCGTACGGAAGGAAACGAAATGAAAACCAGTTTTAAGATACTAAAATAATCACCCGAATAATATAAAAAATGTACATCTAGACAAAACTTTGCTGTATAAAAGTATACATTTTCATTCAAAAATAAAAGAAAAACGAAATACCAGAAACGAATTTAAGGGAAAATTTCGCGTATTCAATAGAAGTACACAACACAATTTACATACGAAAGGGAATTGTCGATGTAATATTCCGTTTGTCATTACAAAAAGCGTTGAAACGTTGAAAGTAAAATTTAAATGGGATTGAGCTATAAAAGTAATGTGGCGTACTCGCGTCATTCTTTTATGTAAATTAGAATGGTTTCACTTCCCGTTGACAGGGCCGGACTTAGGGTGGGTTGGACGAGGGCAACTTGTTTTAAGTGGAAATTCATTTTGAAATCATTATGGATCGTAAAAGTGAACGAAGTATAAAAAATGTAGACGTTCGTGAGTCTCGCGGGCTTCAGCTGAAAACCAGCGCTGCAGTTATTGTTACCTGCAGCACATGCTGAGCTGTGGTCCTGTGAGCACAAATTTTTAGTATTATTACTTCCTGTGTTATATGTGTCTTTTTGTTTTTTATTTTTTTTTTGTGCTCATTAAAAATTATTTCATTTCATTTAAAACGTAAAATTTTCTGTAAACTAAATGGAGCTAAACTCATTATTTAATTTTTAAATTTTTTAAGCACAAAATTAAGGAATGAATAGTTATGAAGTAACTTCATCATAGTTGTTTAAAATCTACAACTACAATTCATGTAATTTTAATAATTCTTAGAAACTTAATAAGAAATTATAACATTTTCAAGTACTGCACTTACATAATACTCGTATACACTTTTAATTAAATTCAACTCCTATATAAAATACTCTTATATTCAAAATCTCGACTCGCGAAATAACGCACAACAAAACCTTAATGAATCAAGATTATCTCGAGATAAATTCTGACATTTTTCTGCCAATTTTATTCCATACTTTACTTGTAATGTTCAGGAGTATGGTACCCTAATAAAACGTTCTGATTACGACCCTGAGCCTTGCTTTGAGCTTTCATTCTTTATGAGAGATGTTTCAGAAGCGTTCACTGGTTCTTATTTGTAGAATTTATAGTGATAGGATACTCTGAAAACTATTAATCGTAAACTACCTGTCAGGAATAAACTTTCAGATTCATGGATTTTTATGGTCATCATGATTGGAAATGTTATTTTAGCAGTTTCGATCCTCAGCCGTATCATCAGGAACATTCGACCACTAATAGAATTAGGCCTTGCTAAAATAAGCCACTAAGCATCCGCTACCCCATCAAGTTCGCCGACCGAGAGAGCCGGTGGCCGTGTTCGCCGGCGGCTACTGGTTCGGCGTCCGGGGGTGTCGCGACGGGAAAGTGTGCCGCAGTGCGTAGCGCGTCGCGCCACCCCGCATAACCCCGTGCTGAGTTCTGGCCTCAGCCGGGGTTCGGATTCTGAAAGTGAGCGGTTAGAGGTTTTAGTGAGGTTCAACTCCCACATACCCCGCGGGACGGGTGGGGATCCGGCGATTTCCTCCAACTAAAACAAAAAAAAACCCCATCAAGTTATTGCTGCCCACCTTTCTTAGGTCACCGCCACTCACCGCTTCATTCAGCAAAGACCTGATCGTAATTGATCTGCTCATGATCCTTTGCTAAGTCAGGAGATAAAGGGTCGTTATTATTGCCCTTCTCTTAAGCCTGCTTTGAAGAAGGACAAGACATAGCGCTCGAGTGAACCTTGTCTTTATAATACCTTTAGAAAGAAATAAAAAAAAACTTGAGAGGTGTCAAGGGACACCCGGATGGAACGAATTTCCTTTCGATTAAAAGATATCTTATAATTTTTTTTCCAAAATTTTTTTTTACACTCGATAAGGAACGTGTTTTAAAAGATTTTGATCACAGCGCCATCTAAAGATAATTATGTAAAACAAAAAAAGTGTCGTGACAACGTTTCGTAAGATTTTTTTCCGTCTAGCCTCCTTTCACAACGCTAGATAAGGAAGTTCGTTCAAAAAACTGTACTTCCTACAGTAAATTTCATATCTACCTTACGGAAATATTATCCAAAAGTCTTAATTTTAGTCCCTTCTTTAGTATAATTTGTCGTAAATTCTCGTAACTCCGTATATTAAAAGCTACAACAAACATAACATTTTCATATTCACTTGTTTGAGACTTCGCTTCCACGTGTACGTGATGCTTTTACGAGTCTCATTTACGTTATATTTACTGACGAAATAACGTGACATAAGGAAGGAAACGTATTTGTCACTTTTACTTGCACAATATAAGCTAGATTACCTAACATAAGATTGTTGAAAAGCTTGAAGAAAGTTCTTAAAGGCATGTTTTTTTTTACAAGATACATAAACGAACCTACGGCCCACCTTTTTTATTATTTTTTAGTTGGAGGAAATCACCGTATGTGGGAGTTGAACTAAAAGGTCTCCAACCGCTCACACTCAACGTCCGAACCCCGGCTGAGGCCAGAACCCAGCACGGGGTTATGAGAGACGACGCGACGTGTTACGCCCAAGGCAATCTTTCCCGTCGCGCCGCCCCCCTACGGCCAACCTGATGGTAAGCGGTCACCGTCGCTCATGAAGCTCTGCAATGCCAGGGCAATGAGGGGCCGTTATCTATCACCTACCCATACAGGGGCTCCGGGAACACCGCAGATGGTAGTTCATACCAAATCGGAATGGTACGGGGCAAAAATGATATTCTGAAGCGAACCGTGGAAGATCGCAGCGGTCCCAAGTAAAGATAATGAACCTTGCCCCAGCGGCGTGTGGCACGATGGTAAAAGGGAGAGAAGTAGTGATAGTCACCTGACAATGTAGAGATTCATGAGCGACAGTGACCACTTACCTTCAGGTAGGTCATAAGCTCGTAATCAAAATCGTAATCTACTTAACTTTGAAGGTAAATCTTTGATTCAAAACTACCGCGTACATTAATAGGAAGTATCTCCAAGCTTTATATCATAACCACGCCTGGACCAGCACCGATAAATACACCTTATCTCGTGAGTTACGATTATGGACCTTATTTATACGAACATACGTGCTATCAAAGCGAAAACAGATAATGATGACTTGTGCACACGTTTCGAAGAGTGATAATGTTTGCAAAACTATACAGAGCTGTAGATGATTTCTTGTCGCATTGTAAAGATTAATGAGCGATGGTAAACATTTAACATCAGATGATGTAGTCTTCAAAGGATTTTTAGAATCCTTTTCCGACATGCAGGTTTCCTCACGATGTTTTCCTTCACCGTTTTTAGCCAGTGGTGTTGTGAAAAATTGCACATAAATCTTTTTTCACATTTAGAAGATACGTGAAGTCCCCAATCCGCACTGGGCAAGCGTGGTGGACTATGCCTATTCCCTCTTCTGAGGAGACCTGAGCCCAACAGTGGGAAGTAATGGGTTGGTACAGGCACAGGTACAGGTATGCCCTTCAGATAGGTACTTTAGAGATGAGATGTATAACAAGAAAAATCACAAAAATTAAGTCTACCTGCTACCTTACCTTGGATGTCCATGAAAGAAAGAAGTTAAGGCTTAAGAAATTACTTTATTAATTTTAATACGAAAATGTTAAGTTTATAATTATCTGAATTACTATTTTAACGCGAGTTAATTTATAAAAATAATATTAGCGCCGTTAAACCATTCATCCATCACTTTTTTTGCATCCATTTCTTTCACAAAGATACAAAAACAAAGAAATATCCAGAATAAAACTCAGATGCTACTGAAGGGTCTCTGAACCCTCAAGATTCAAATCCATGTCATTCAATTACAGTTGCGGCACTCGAAGCCAATCTTCCAGAAACGGCTTCAGAAAAACGAGCATTTTTAAACACGAATTATAATAAACGGAAATGAAGGACGGAGTCTGGATCCGGTTTGTAAATCGAACTGACATGTTTATGTCCAATGATGTTCGTCCAAACTAGTTTCGATTGGTTTGTCTCAGTTATTTTCATTATATTTTTGATTATTCGTGTAATTGAATATATGCAGAGTTACAAATTGATTTGTAAAAGTTCTTCTACTAGAGTTGCTGATTTTTATGGTAGTTAGAATGAGCAACCAGTGATAATCTATATCCATCAAAAATGAACAGTCATTCTGTGCTAGTAAAACTTAAATATTCGTGGATAAAGCAAATACAAACTCAACCAGCTACATAAAAAAGGATTATAAAACATAAAGAAAAAATAGTACAATACATAAACAAAGGCAATTTAAATATTTTTAGAAGTTTCTCGTCAATTTAAAGGAAATTAAAATGTTTGAGAAACATAAACTTTCGATTGTGATTAATGAGATTTAAGACAAGTCCAACTATTAATCAGACGTTTATAATAAACAAATATATTTTAGTAAAGCTATAAATATTAATAAATGCTATTTATTTGTTATTACTTTAAATTTATTGAAGCGTTTTTTTTCACTGAGGGGGGCCATGTTCGTTAACGGTCTTTACAAATGATGTACAATAAGAGTCATTTACGGCAGGCGATGGATTATGTCTTTGTTGTGCCAAGCATTGAGGAAGTTTTGAAGAGCGGTAACCACTTTGCAACGGGTGCACCGTGTGGTAGTTCAACTTAGCATTATAAAAAGTAATAAATTTATTTTGAAGGAAACGTTAGGAACGCAAGTTTATAAAATCGTGGATATCATATAGCAGTGAAGCTCTAGCTAAGACAAGTTAAACGACACTATATCTTATTTAGCACAAGGATTCCTATGCCCACCATCAGACTCCATCATCAGATCAGCTCCATTGATCAAAAATATTGTATTGTAATACACATACATGCAAAGTTTCAGCTTATTCTGAAGCAGGGAAGTTGGTATAATTCAACTCAAGAGTTTCCTCCCGAACTTACATAGTAGGGATGTAGCAAATGTAGATTTTTGGACATTCGCAAATGCGAATGAGAATGCGAATGTTGACCTTTTCTCCAAAAAGTTCAAGGTTTTTTATTGACAAGTCAGCAATAACTTTCTAGAGTAATTACATTTTATGATTACTATAAAATAAATACCTTTATTTTACCTATACTAAATCTACTAGGAAGGGACTAATTTCCGCCCTCCCACCTAATAATTGGAACCCCTCGCAAATTATCTTGAGAATGGAAAGTCGTAGACCCATCGAGTTTGGGCTCATTTTAAAGGGCAAGTAGAGGCCTTTATTTTAGCTCCGTTAGATTCCTTCTACATCTACATAACATCCACGCATTTTTTTTCAAAACATTCGCATGATTTTTATATATTACCGATAATCTTATACTTACCACCCAAAATATTCTATTAAAATTATTAATATTTTCTCTTACTAAAACATTTATCTAAAAAAGCAGTTTGTAAGAATTAAGTAAGATTCATTTAATGCCCTGTCTTGAATCTTTACGCGTTTCCGTCGTGTAATCCCTCTCCCGCCCTTTAAACCTTAAGGTTGTACCCGAAAATATTGTGCAGATTAACTTTATCAGACCAGGGGTATAGCTAAACAAATAGCAAGAATTTTTGATGTATGTGCTTGTTTTTTTGACCAACTTCTGAAAAAGAGCAACATACTTTTTCACTTTCATGCATTTTCAACGAGTTCTTACCACGATATATAATTAATTGTTGCAAACGTCATGATCACGAGAAGACTGGATACTGCGGGTCGATTTAAGAGCAAACAAATCTGTCTACCCTCTTTCTCGTTCGCTTTTGGGTAGTACCACTAGAACTGTGAGTGTGGTGTGTCGTGATATGAGTTGAACAACGTTGAAATATCGAGACAACTCAATTATTTAAATATCGTGGTAAGAACCCGTTGAAAATGCATGAAAGTGTTATAGAAAACCGCGAGTGTCTGAATAAGTTTATACTTTTTATTTATTTATTAAATTTTATGCACATAAATGGTACAATGGCGGACTTAATGCCTAAGGCATTCTCTACCAGTCAACCAAAGGTGGTGTAGAGAAAACTATGGTAGGTTCTCTGGTTTTTCACCTTTCACCCAACTCAAGAATCATCCAAAACGAAGATAATGCGGGAACAAACGATAAAAACAAATAAAATTGACGAATTGAGCACCTCCTCTTTTTGAAAGTCGGTAAACAAACTAACTAAGTAAAACTTGGTGTAAAAAACCTAATGCTGCCAGTGAGAGAGGAGTTAAGAAGTAATCATAAAATAAAAGTAAGAAAATAAAAGTCGTGAAAAAATGTAGGTACAAAACGTTTGTATTTCGGCAATGAAATGTTCGAAATTCAAAATAAGCGCGCGAACATCTATTCTCTATTACAATTCAAAAAGTATTTATACAAAAGAGGTTTAAATAATAATTATTAAAACTATTTATAGATGGCGCTTTCGTCGACAGTATCTTAAGTCTTAGGTAGATTAAATAAATTAATAATTGTTGATTCTGTCGCCTACGCTTGGTAAAAAATATTCCACTAACAAACAAGATCTGAACACATCTCATAGCCTAAAACGCAGCCTTTACCTATATCTCACCCCCATTACGCAGTTCAGCCCTTAGTTTCATCCCTTCCGTCAGTAGCGCTCGGTTCGCCGTGGAGAACACACCCCTATCCCAACCCTGAGATCCGCGACAACCCCTTAGAGAAAGTTTACGTGAATTTTTTTTTAAAGTGCGTGTGCTGTGTTTTTCTTTTTGTGCAGTAAAATAAGGTAAGTTCTGAAGTATTTTATTATTGGAAATTGCATTTTTTTAGATATAATTTATAATAAGGAAAATTATGAAAAAAAAAAAAGATAAAAATTCGTGAAGAATGTTATAATGAAATCTCTTGTTCTATAAATTTGAATAAATTACGTACCTAATATTTAAAAAATCACGTAGAAAATTAAGATTTTTAAGATAAATATCACGAATTATAATAACAATTATAATATTTTAGCAATAGATTACAAAGAATAGGAGCTATAAATATCTCTGGTGTACTAAATCTGATGCTGAAAACTAGTTCTAAATAGTAGGTAAAAAACTGTATCCTTAAAAAAGATGAAAAATCGGTAGGAGATTGGCCACAGTTCTTTGCGTTGTAGAGCGGATGATAGCCACTTACCATTGAATGGTCTGTTATCTCTGATATGTATGATCCAAAAAAAATCGAAGTGAACTTAATTATTATTATTACTTCATTATTTTAAAATTATGCATTAATTTAATATTTTCGAAAAAATCCTACTAATAATCTTAATAATGAACCTTCTGTATGGGTTAGCTTTAAATAAAGTGAGATCTTACTCTATTTCAAATTTCTATCTTATTTCGTCAGTCTCGGTAAAACTCGAGAACGACTAAAACGATTTAGTTTATTGTAGTCTTGGTATACTCGTCCAAGTCCAAATTTATACAGTGAAATTCCAAAGAATTATATTATTTATTCTTATGTGACACATACGAAAGCCATAGTAGTAAAAAATATGCTTATATTACAAAAAAGACATGCCCGCTGAGTTTCTTGCCAGTTCTTCTCAGGACGGTGGCTATAATAGTTATTTTTTGTGTCCGAACTGGTGGTAGCTTTTAAATTTTGACGTCAACAAGAATGAGTACGTCATCAATGTTAAAAATAAAGTATTTCATTTCATTTCAGTAGAACATAAGTTGGGCAACTAATCATATAAATACTATAACATTTACAGTATAATTTTATAACAAAACCTAAAACAGCATACGTATATAAACACAGGTCACTAAAGCTATTGACCATCAAAATTTCAAATTATAAAATTTTATGATACAGCATTTTTATTCGACAGTTCTCTTCCCCAACCATAATAAAATATCTTCATAGTTTCCTATCAACTATTTTATGATTATAGATAAAGCTTATGTGTACATAAAAGTTTATTTTCGAATGAGGTTTAAACTAAGACAGAAACCCAACACAAAAGATATTCAGGTGTGATTTCAACATTCACTTTCTCGTAACTATTTGTCTGTATGGACCGTTTTGGATGATGCTCTTTTCTGATTCATCTGAAAGGTAAAAATTAACCAGAGCTAACAAGTACTTTTAATGAATCCGTAAAACATATAGTATTACGAAATTCACGATTATATTTTTTTTTAAATAACCGTTTTGTATGATTCCTTTTAACTCTATCATGGTTCTCTCATATAAAGACTCAGGAATCCACCACGTTTTTTTAGTTTGGATTTTAGACTTCATAGATCTTCAAACAATTTGTAATCCTCATTCAATGTGAATTTACCTCATTTTACATGTGATTTCATACAAATATTTTGACTATCAGTTCTTGGTTTTCGACCTATTTCGTAAAATCCTTACAGTAGAAATCTTGAGCTATCTAACTAATATAGCCCTTTCTACTAACATACATATTTAATTAAACTAAATTAATGAAATAAAAGTTACGTGTTTAACCTAACCTTTAATAGTTTTCGTTCTCACTGTTTGAATTCAGTCACATTTCTTTCCTGAAACATTATCTTTTTCTTTACCCTTCTTAGAATACACAGGGAGATTTATTAATGACTAGCTTTTGCGCGCGATTTCGTTCGCGTGGACTTCAGGTACAGGTCTTCAGGTCTAGCTAAAATTATTATCAAAAATTGTAGCTTATGTGTTATTCTGATGTATAAGCTATATTGTGATAAAGTTACATTCAAATCCATTCAGTAGTTTTTACGTGAAAGAGTAACAGACATCCATACATCCATACTTACAAACTTTCGCCTTTATAATATTATTATGATTATGATGATACATATTAAACCTCATGATAGTCGATGGTCATATACAACCACGATATTATAACCAAAGAATATGGTGTAAAGCCTTAGTAAACGCAAATCGATTGTCACTTGACAGCTGATGTGTGTGACTGAGATGTGGAATGTGCGAGATCACTTGAGGTTGCTAAATCAACACGAAATTATTCCTATTTTAGGATTTTTTTTTCGATTTTTTTATATCACCCTTCTTCAATAAATACCAGCATTATTACATCACCCTGTATAAGCTAATTACACCCTTATATTATTCTTGATTAACCACGCCTTTCCTTCCACACTAATCTTGCTGAGATTCTCGGAAGTTCTACCTAATCAATCACGGTCTTAACGTATTAAAATGTACGTAAATCTTCTTATGCGCGTACATTTATTGCAAATTAGCTGACCGCTGGCTTACTAGATGACTTGTCAGATTTAGTTAAGACGAAGTGAATATATTTATTTTCATGTAATTTATGTATCTGTTAGATGAATGTAAGAGAAGAGGAAGGCCGAAGAAAAAATGATATGATGGTTTGTGGTGTGACAGATGATCACTTACGCTATTACTAAACGGATTCTCGAACTCGAACCACACTGACAGAATCGGTTCGAGTTCCAGTGGTACCGGCAAACGAACGAGAAAGAGGGTAGACAAATTTGTCTGCTCTTAATTGACCTAGCCGCATTTCCTCAGTCTTCCCGTGATCACGCTTGAAACAGTGCTGAAATATCGGGACCGCTCAATTAAAAATAATCGTGGTAAGAACCCGTTTTGTAACAGTGTAAGTGATGTAGAAAATATAATTATCTTCTTTGTATATTAAAGTAAATTTTTGTTCGTCTAGTCTCGCTGAAACTCGAGAACGGCTGGACTGATTTGGCTAATTTTATACGTGACGCAGACGAAGATATTTAGCCCCGTTAGTAATCTTATAACCTTCACTACACTACAAACTGACTAGTGAAATCTCCTTTATGTTTTGACGTCACCTAAATCCATGATCGATGGTATCTATATTTTATATTTTAGGTATTTATATTTTAGTTGAGTCGTAGATTCATTTGAATGTGAAGTCGGAGGAGACTTCTCTTCGGAGGAGACCTGAGCTCAGCAGTGGGCAGTAATGGGTTGTTATAGTACAGTACAGTACAGATTCATTTTCGACTAACGTTGTATCGATAAAAGTACAATTTTCACTAATTGGAAACTTAATCATTAATTTAGAAATTTAAATTAAAAGGTTTTCAGAACTTGAATATGTAGAAGTAGAGTGTGAGACAAGACACGTAAAAACGCTAATACGATAAGTTCATCTTGAATAGTAGAGATCCTATGGTTACCTTCCATTTACATCAGCTCAGATCAATACTATGATATATTTTTGGAACGAAGTTCCTTATCGCGCGTTGTGAAAGGGGGCTAGACGGAAAATATTCTTACGAAAAGTTGGCACGACACTTTTTTTGTTTTAGATGTTTATCGCTAGATGGCGCTGTGATCAAAATCTTTTAAAACACGTTCCTTATTTTGTTTTAGATGATTGTCGCTAGATGACGCTGTGATCAAAATCTTTTAAAACACGTTCCTTATCGCTACGAAAGGAAATAATTTTTATAAGATATTTTTTAATCGAAAGGAACTTCGTTCTATTCGGGTGTCCCATGACACCTATCAAGTTTTTTTTGTTCCATACATTTATGTGAAAATAAAATTTAATAGGAAACTAGATAGTTACATCAAGAGGAAGTTACATAAAAACTATCAATGGTACCTGAATCCAATGTTCAAACAATCATTACGACAAATATATACTAAACATAAATTCCTACTCTTCTTAATATTACGAACTACTCTGGGAAAACGATATTAATTTCTAAAAATACGCTAACTTTTGGCGAAACAATAAGCCTAAGAAAAAACGCAATATCAGCGACGGTTTAAACCGTTTCAATTTCGTTACAAAGACATCATTATGATTTAAATTAAAAATGTCTACTAAAGAAGCCATCTTTGTGCCAATATTTTTGCTTTCCCTTTCAAAAGGATATAAAGATGACTGTATATTTTGGAACGAATTTCCTTATCGCGCGTTATCGAAAGGGGGCTAGACGGAAAAAATCTTACGAAAAGTTGTCACGACACTTTTTTTGTTTTAGATGATTATCGCTAGATGGCGCTGTGATCAAAATCTTTTAAAACACGTTCCTTATCACGCGTTACGTTAGGAAAAAAAATATAAGATATCTTTTAATCGAAAGGAACTTCGTTCTATTCGGGTATCCCATGACACCTATCAAGTATTTTTTTGTATTGGATGGACCGATTTGGATGATTCTTTTTCCATATGAAAGATGGTCGTCGTGTAATATGAAAGTTACGAGTGTTAATGGGCCGATTTTTTTCGTTGTATCGTTTTTGAAAAGTTGTGTTTTCAATTGTTTGTGAATTTTCAGTCAATTGTTAGGTTTTTCATATCTCTTACACATTAAACTATCATAACACAAAAAGGAATTAATAGTATAAATATGGTTGTATAGTATAGTGAGGCAGTAATAAGTTAATAATACTTTCATACATTTTCAACGGGTTCTTACCACGATATTTAATTAATTAATGATCACGTCTTCTCGTGATGACGTTTGCAACAACGTTGAAATATCGAGACAACTCAATTAATTAAATATCGTGGTAATAACCCGTTGGAAATGCTTGAAAGTATTATAGAAAACCGCGAGTGTCTGAATAAGTTTATAAGTTAACAATGATAAATATTAACCCTTTGCACGAAGGACTTATTCTAAAGCTTTTAAATTATTACTTTTGTACTCACGTTTATTGGTCAAATGTATACCGTTGTTTTCGATGTTTTTTCATTAATTTAAAAGCTATTGATTTTAGGATGTTTTAGTAATTGTTAGTGGGTTCCGGTCTTCACTTGTAATATTTTATGTGAACTCTAACCTTTGTATGGTAACAAAAAGTATTTTTAAATTACTTAAGTAGACTGGTAGTGTGTTGTTCATAGATCTAATTTTACTAGATGTAGTGTACCGAATTCAACAGTATTGTGTCTCTAAATAAATAACCTTTAGTTACTTTTACTTTCCTTAAATTTTAAATAAAAAATATTTGTAAACAACTGTTCTTTTTTACTTTCATGCATTTTGAACGGGTTCTTACCACGATATTTAATTAATTGAGTCACTTAATTCATCATCAAATCATGATCATGACGTTTGCAACAACGTTAAAATAACGACCACTCAAATAATTAAATATCGTGGTAAGAACCCGTTCAAAATGCATGAAAGTATTATAGAAAACAGCGAGTGTTTGAATTAGGTTATAACTGTTCTTTTTGTTAATTTGATTTTCCAAAAAAGTTCTTTGAATACAGTATTATTTAATAAATTTCTTTAAACCCTCGCGGTTATCTACATCACTTACATTATTACTAAACGGGTTCTTACCACGATTATTTTTAATTGAGAGGTCCCGATATTTCAGCACTGTTTCAAGCGCCATGATCACGGGAAGACTGAAGAACTGCGGGTAGGTCATTTAAGAGCAGACAAATCTGTCTACCCTCTTTCTCGTTCGTTTGCCGGTACCACTGGAACTCGAACTCACATTTCAGTATTATTTAATTCAGAAAATAATATGATATTTCCTTTAAGCGTCCATCCTATCTCAAATATTTGCGATACTTCCTATTCATGTCATATGTGAAGCCATATGCACGCCATTGCTATTCAAACATCACAAACATCATACTAATACAGACATTTCATACGCAAAGCTGATAGTCATTCGATTTAACAGGCAAATTAGTTTGTATGGCTCCGCTGCAGATACCCGGATTATCCCCATATTAATGTGTTCCAGTTAGCATCTAGATGGAGAGTTCTGGTAGCAATATAGTTACAAGGTTAGAAATTATTTGCATATATAATATATATGTTGTTACTGGTAATTGGTTGTGGGGTATATATTTAAAGGAAACGTTATTTAATACTTCAAAACGATACGTAGGTATATAAATTAAAAAAAGGAGGCACAAATGAGGCTTGCCAAAAGTCCTAAATGTAAGTTGTTAATAGTGGCCTCACAGTGTTCACTGACAATAAACGATGGTAACCACTTAAGATGAGATGGACCATTAAAGGACTTACAGCTATATTTTTACTTCCATGCAGAGAGGTGACCTGATTGTATTGATTGAGTGGTAAGTAGTAAACGATGCTCGTGGATCTTTACTCTTCCTGTATGGCTGTCAACTCTTATGGATTCTCTTTAGGCTTCGTTTAAAGATTGGAAGTCACAGTTGGGAATACCGAGGAGGTTCATTCCAAATAGCAATTCACAATCAATTTCACATCGCTCATATAAATGGATATGGGGCCAGAATGGTCAGAAATTAGCCATTGGTCAGAAGGCTAACGAATAGGTATGAAAGAATCCGTCAGCAATTAAAAACAGAATTTCGATTACAGTCTATTTCCAACAGTGTATATTCACGGGCTTGACATGATAGACCAATAAACCACCAACCTTCCATAAAGTGTAAGATACAAAGCAAATTTACCTTAGTCAAGTTGACTTCGTTCCCATGAGACAACCCTTTCTGTTGGGCCAATCTGTATTGAAAACATGAACAGTTGTCAGGCCAACTTTTGGTTGAATCGTCGTACTTTAGGCCTGTTGAGCCAACCTGACTTTGGGATATTGGCCATACGAGCTGTTGGCCCAACCTGAATTCGAAACATCGTTGAATTGTTAATTTTTCGACGTCGTTGAGCCGCAGTTTGGGAATAACTTGTCTGGCAAGCTTTGTAGTCTTTGTGGTAATGTGTTAAAAAGCCCGGTATGTATAATAAGACACAGTTTAAGACCAGAAATCTTATTCAGTTGGAAGGCCGAAAGTCGAATACTAAACTTACCTACTAAAATATTTTTTCTGTCTGAGGCCCTCCTAAATGCTAATCGAACTAATAAAAGCCAGAATTTATTTTAGGTATATAGAAATGCACTATTAGCTATGAGATGATTAAAATCATATTTGTGAAAACTATTTTGACTGTAAAAGTTTTCTAGTAAACTCGTCTAAAGCAGATTGTAGATTTTAAAGATCAGCATTTACCTATTCGGAAAAAATTTAAACCTCTATGTAACCTCTTCAAATTTTTTGGCTAATAATGTTATGATTTACACAAAAAAATTATATTGCTAAGCATTTGAGCTAGTGACCCATGTCATCGTAAGTTGCTCATGAACCTCTGCAATGTCAAAAAACATTATCGTAACTCACTACATCCTACGTTTATTGAAGACTATCAATTTAGCTGCGTAATGTATAAAAGTATTACGCTCTAAAGACGTGATCTCCAAATTGAAATCTTCAAAAACACATTATTTCAAAGGGAAAACATCACGAGAAACTTGCCAATCATCAAAATTTCTTCGTTCTTTGTAAAACTTAACTTATTTCGTGTAAACGTCGGTTGAATACTAATCTCCCCTCTTCTAAGACACGTCGAGAATAAATATGAGATAGAACGAAAAATTATTGGAGGAGCTTGTAGAAATATTGACGTATTTTGAAGAGATACTTTAATGGATCGGATAAAAAGTTTCTTAAATGATACGCCGTTTTGTTATTACTCAAATATATTTTACCGCACGTTGATACATTATTTATCTAAAGCATTTTAACTGACAACATTCTTATATTTCCACACTTTAGTAGTCTTCTTTCATCATCTGTTACACAAATTTATTATATTATATGACTGCCGGTTCGACATCAGGGGGTGACGGGGCGATACATGAGCGACAATCGCGAACGCGTCCTGTCACCCCTACCAGCCTCGTGCCGGGTTCTGCCCCGGCCGTGGATCGGACGTCGAGCGTGAGCGGCGGGAGGTTTTAGTGCGGTTCAACCCCCACATACCCCACTCGCGGGGCGAGTGGAAGTCCGGAAATTTCCTCCCATCCAAAAAAAAAGTATATTTAAGGAACTCAATCTGCTTCACATGGATTTATAATGGCCTTCCACGATGAATGGACTATCCAACATATAAAGCATTCAAATCAAAACTGTGGTTCTTGAGATTAGCGCGGTCAAACAAACTTTTCAGCTAATCTATAATGTTATAATTGTATATACGACTCACAATAGAATATCGTCAATAATATTGCACATGTAAGCACAAATAAGTTTCTAACACCTCCAGAAAGGCTGAAATCTCAAACAAAATCAGTACAAATAACATCTGTATGAGCAACAGCGCTGAAGGTTGTATAGTTCTCAAACTTTCCATAAATAACCTTAAACTTTGCCGTTGAGCTTTTTATTACTGTTTGAGGGTCCCAGTGCGTTTAAGAGCTTTAAGCTTTGAAGAAGAAAATGGATAATAAATTTTGGGAATACATATTTTTTGTGTATGGCTCTGACATTTTGAGTTAGGTTTTACGCCTGAAGCTTTTTAAGTAGGTTAGATGATATGTCTTGAAAAGGTATAGACTATGATTTTAATAGTTCTTGGTATTTGGGTAAGCGATCTTGAAGTTATTGTATAATTGTTTAGTTATCTGATGTGATTTTGTGAATTTGTTTTATAAATTTAAAGAAAGGATGTTTCTAACTGATTTATGATGAAGAAATTAATGAAGATTACAAACTCTGCTGAATTCTGTCTTCAGTGGGTGAGCTGATTGTTAGTGGTTACTGTTGCTCATGGACCTCTGCAACGTCAGGAGATACTGCGAGCTATCTACGATCTACTCTTCTCAAGCATGACCGGGGGATGGTAGACCGCGCACCCCGACCCACGCTGGTTCTGACCGACCCGATCCCGTGGGAGGGTGGCACGCGGTCCCATCTTGGCGGGCTTCGGAAAGCCCGCCGACCGAGAGAGCCGGTGGCCGTATCGCTGGCGGCTGCCGGTTCGGCGTCCGGGGGTGTCGCGACGGTAAGTGTACCGCAGTGCGTAACGCGTCGTGCCACCCCGCATAACCCCGTGCTGGTTTCTGGCCTCAGACAGGGTTCGGACGCTGAGTGTGAGCGGTTGGAGGTTTTAGTAAAGTGAACCTTACTCCCACATACCGGACCCGGCGATTTCACCCACTAAAACAAAAAAAAAAAAACTCTTCTCAAGCATCTCGACGGCAGCAAAGAACAAACAGATATCTACAAAATCGTTAGTTTCCAGGAGAGCGTTTTTTGTGAGAAAGTTTGATAACTTTTACTATAAGAATGCCAGGTTTTTCAAATTTGGAATGTGTAAATAAAATAATGTTTCGCAGCAGATAGCGACATATTTTAAATAAATTATTGTTTTTTTTTCGTATTACTGCAGATGTCTTTTTCTACATCGCATAGAAAAATAAAAAAGATGAGTCAACTGCCATGTATTCGTTTCTACGTAAGACTTTTTCCTTAGAAAAGAAGTAAAAAGTGAAGAACGCATCCAGATCGCGAAATATAATTTCACACCATTTCCATCAACATCATACCAATCGAATAAAGTAGGTAAAGAACCTACAGAAAACGTTTTTTCTAACTGATATCTTTGTTTATACTAAGTGGCTTGCTAAATTGTACGACGCACACACGGTTATCCGGTAGATGTGCGGGTGTACTTCGTTTTTTTTCAAAAAAATAGTGTATATGTCTTTATTTGCGCAACAAAAAACACATAAAAAAACACTTATTGTTTGAAAAAAAAATTTTACCAGATAAAATAAAGAATTCTGGATTCAAATATCCATAAAAGTTATATTCGGCAAAATGCAGATGTCTTCTTGTTCTTTGCTGCCGTCGATATTATCAATGGAGTTTCATGTGGGTTCAGTGGACTATGGCCAAAGGGAGATCTCCCACCGGGCGAGGTAGTGTATGCCCGGTCAGGCCGAAGCCCACTGTAGTAGATTTCAGATGTCGTATATATGCGAAGATTTTTGCAAATGTTGTAACCACGATTCAGGATCTCGCGCGCTATTATTGGTCGCCACATTCATTTCTAGTAGTTAAGGTATCCAACAACCTACGTGTATTTTGTATTAGTGGAATTTCAAACCAATATTGACAAATCTTCGTCAATTTTCAACGAGGCACAAATTCTTATATGCGAATAATCGCATCAACATTTTTCAAATTAGGAACATTTCCAAATCGACTTTCTAAAAATCGATTGTCAACTTTGGCAAGTGATTAAATCTATTCGTCCGCTTAATTTGATGGTGCTATCAAAATCGGGAAACTCGATTTGCGAAATTCATTTCGATTCTTAGGGTGCTCACTCACGATCAATATCCGGTGTTTCCAGAGCGCTGTGACATGTCCCTCTTTAGACGAGGTTTAAGAAGAATCTTGTATAGTGTGGTGATTGATATGCTCTGATATATAGAGGTTCATGAGTGATGGTAACTGCTCATCATCAAGTTAGTTTTCTAATAATATGTTATAGGTATTACAAATTTGCTAATTTTTTCGAAAATAGTAACTAATTGGCACCCAATCTACAAGAGAAGGACAAGAGGTAGAGATGGAGAGACGAAATAACAAATGTAGTAGGTACGTTATGGTCAAGGCTGGCGAAAGACAGAACTACTTGGAATAAATTGGAGGAGGCTTTCACCGCTCAAGGCGGTCCTTATATTTTAGTTAGATGTTTAGTATTAAGTGAAAAAAAATGTTTTCTAAATAGATATATTTTCTAAATCATAAGTTAATGAATAGTTTTTTTAAGTACGTAATATCTGTTAGACTGTGAGGGAAAATAAAGCTTTTTATTTTATTATTTTTATTTATTACAAATCTGCCAACATTAAAGTGTTGCCATGCGCCATCGAGTTTAAAACAACAGAGATCTGAATATGAATTTCAACAACAGATGTGGTGATGAAAGCCTAAATACATAATAAAATATGGTAATACGAAAGTATTGTGAATATTTCAAACAACATTGGCGATACCAGCAATATGCCTGCTCTTATAATTAAGTACCTAATACAAGTGTACGGGCATCCTTAAGTGTCCAAAATCGATTTTATGGAACCGATCATTTTTGTAAGTGTTATTGAATCGTTCGGATATTCGATTTTGATTGCGATGTTTATTGCGGTAGGTTTGTTTGACTCTCGGAAGCCGTCCAATCGTTCAAGTTATTTGATTTCTTAAGATTCTCTTTAAATTTGAAGTAAGGTCAAAGTATATTTAAAAAAAAAAAAAACTTTTTTATTGATGGGCATACCAGCAACTAAAACTTTGTTCCAACATTCAAATGATAGCTTAAGCTTGAGGCGTCTTTATCAACACTTTTAAAGGGCCTTCATTTTTTCTCCAAAAGTTTTTTTTAATTTATTTATTTCACAAAACACATACAATACATGTAGGTACACTTACAGTAAATCAGCTAAAAATAACACGGATTAACACATTTGCTGCAAAACGAGGCCTAAATAACCCCTCCTGCGAGTTTCCTGTGGTGCGGCAAGGTAAAACGTGAACTTCCCTGCGGTGCTAAGAGCAAAAGCGGTGCTAAAAGAGGTGGGGTCTAATAGACCGCGTGTCGTCCAACGTCTGGTCATGGTGCGGGCCGATAACCCTTCGTAACGCAGCATACGATAAGTATGCAAATATTGATCTCGCAGCAAACGAGTTAATGAACACTAGTATCCAAACTAGGCCGAGCCTGTATCTTGAACATTATTTTATAACAAATTACGCCTGAAGAACCGACAAATGTACACTTAAACACTATTTAATAACCAATACAAAGTTTATAATTAAATAAAATATAATGATCATCAAGTAATTGCAAAACGTAAGTTAATTTTAAGGTTTACAAGGGAATAATGTTCCCATATCATGTTGTTCTTCACTATTTTATCATGTTTTATTAAATACCACAGTAAGTCAATATTAAAATATAAAAACTCTACCTTATAAAATTTTAATACATTCCAAAGGAACTTTTTGAACGGATATATTGATAGAACGGTATCGAACTAGCAAGTAGAATTGTTCTGTAAATATGAGGTGCACTTACGGTTCTTTTTGCGGTCGAGTGAATACTGAATAGGAGCAAAGAATATAACGTTATAGATGGTGCAATTTTAAAATATTTTCATAGAACACTACAGTTTTTAGCGACATCATTATTTTTAGTCATCATCAGCCTATAGACGTCTACTGCTGGACATAGGCCTAACTTCACCACAACGGTCGGTCCTGCGCTATCTGGATCCTGTTATTTTTAGTAAGAGATATTTAGGGGGGTTGAAATGCACTAATACTATTCAGACTCAGCATCTGAGCCATAGCTAAGGACACAATTTATCTGATTGTACTGGACAAATCGACGCATTATTCCGAATTTCGGAAATACCACTGGAAAATATAAAGATAAAAATGCTAAATAAACTTGTAAAATAATTAAAAACCATAAAAAAGTTAAATGATAGATGAAGTCTTCAACCCACATTAGATAAACGTGAACTACGCCTGCTCCTTCTTTGAAAGAAACCCGAGTCCAGCAGTGTAATATTGGTAAATAATATGGACAAAATTATTGATGATAGTGTTGGTAAAGTAGGTGTAAACTTTAAATAAGACTTTTCTTAAGATCTAAAATGAAATATGATAAAAATAGAGTAAGCTGACAGGCTTTTTAAGAAGTCTGGCATAAATGTTGCATTTTTAAAAGTAAATGTTAAGTGCTTAAGTACTTGGGTTTTATTTTGTCAATCAAAAAAGCAATTTAATATTTCACTAATAAGTTTTGATTTAGTTTGGCAGCCTTTCATAAGTAAACGATTCAGAAACTTGCAAAACTATTGTCGCTCAAGTTAACTGGTGTACTGGGTATGCGAGATCACGCGACTTTGTTAGGCAATACTCTATTTTAGGAGCTGAAGTTTTTTGGGAATAAATTGGTCGAAGTTTAAGTACCTAATATTTTAATATTTGGTTTCATAATCGAGTCATCATCTTCCTTCAACATGCCTCTTACATTTGACCCTCTATTACATTTTATTTTTGTGACGGGAGGAAATCGCCGGACTTCCACTCGCCGCGCGAGTGGGGTATGTGGGGGTTGAACCGCACTAAAACCTCCCGCCCTTCGCGCTCGACATCCGATTTGGTAGGAGTGACAGGACGCGCTCGCGATTGTCGCTCACGTATGCGATGTCGATGTCGAGTGAGCCGATGTCGGTGCGACGACCACCGGCTCACTCGGTAGGCGGGCCAATCAAGGCCTGCCGAGATGGGGCCGCGTGATGGAGGTTCTCCCTCGGCTCAGGCCGGGTCAAAACCAGCCTGGGTCGGGGAGCACGGCTTGCCATCCCCCGGTAGATGGTGCAAGAGGGTGCGCGCCCCGTCCCGCCCTACTTGTGCGACCAGGACACGGCGCTGTTCCTCCCATGCGGGAAAAACAGCGAGCGTATGCTCTGCCGTGTCCAGGTCGCTCGTGCAATGATGGCACCTCTATTACATAGCAACATTTTACACCCGACTATTTTTTTCTGAAACAGCTTTAGTTCCAATCCACGTAGACACTTTATTATTGGTTCCTTAAATTTATCGAGCCTTAGATTCGGATCCCCTGAACCTCATTACGAAGATTGACTTTAAAAATTGGGACAATCTAGCGTGAATGCTGGAGAATATGGTAATGACTTGGAAACTAGTAAATTGGGGATTCTTCCTCGTATTTTACATGAAGCTATTTTTACAGAATCTGCGCTAAATTTAGGGAAGGATACTTTTTGACGTAACAACGTCTTATAAATTGGTTTGCCGGGTGACACTTCAAGAAACTGCGTTACGCTCCGCTCACGTTATACGCTCACAATGAGAGCGAGTGAGAGGCACGCGTGCCTTTCACTTTTTATGTCTGTCTCTCTCGCTCTTAGGCGGGCTAACCATGCCCGAGTCGTTGTCACGTAAAACTTTCGCCCGTATACCGACTTTACAGGCAACCAATTTTTTTTCTGCAGTGTCTATCAACCTATTTCGTCGTTGTCACCTATTATACAAAAGGGTTATTCAGAAAGTATTCGAAGGGCTTTTGTTCTATCCTATGCTTTTCTTATTCCTTGTAAAGTTCTTATTTAGCTTTAGTTGTAGTAACGATTCTATTATTATTTTTTTATTTACTTTTATTTTTCTTTTAACCTTTTAACTTTGACGTCAACAAGGATGAGTACGTCATCAATGTTGAAAATAAAGTATTTCACTTCATTTCATTTCATTTCATTTTAAAGAGTAAGGTTTGTAACTTTATACGTATAATCTCGAAGACTACTAAATCGATTTCGAAATTTCTTTAACATTGCCCTGGCATTGCAGAGGTTCATGAGCGACGGTGACCGCTTACCATCAGGTGGGCCGTAGGCTCGTTTATCTATCAAGCAATAAAAAAAAAACATAAGACCACATTATGACTGATACAGACCATAGACCAAATTATATATTAAAACCTATAGCTAAAGTCTATGAATATGTTTCAGGCATATGAAATAGAAGCATTGCAGTAAATGCTTTATTACCACAAACCGTTAAATCATTTTCGTTGGTACTAGATATTGTATTTGGCATCACGCCAGTCCAACGCTTCCGTGAAAACCGGATTGTGAAATGATATAAATTATTGGGACACTTCATTATATTTCGCTTAACTTTGTTTACCATAAATGCTGGGAAAGAAGTTCATGAAAAAAAGTTTATGAGAGGTTTATCGAGTTGATTTTAAATTTCGAATCCTATAGATTAATTATACTTTACATACTATGTAGTTCGAATCCGATAGATTAATTATACTTTACATACACGTCTAGAGTCGTTTATTACACGGTCCTTGTAGCATCCAGCGCAAATTTCCGTGCATTCAAACGTTTTTGCCATACCTATTATTGGCATCCTTATAGTACAACACCGCATAGGTCCAATACATTTAATAAAATGTCCGTGGTGCTTTTCTCAATTCTGGCGTAATGCATCTTTCAATGTTATTTTATTGTCTCCCGCTTTTGTGAGAAGGGAAGTCGAAACTCCTGTTTTCCTACTCCTTCTATCATCTTCTGATTAAATTCGTTCCGGGATCCAAGACAAGTTAGCTTTCCCTGGGGTTTTCCTGGGCTTCACTGCTCAGAGTCATTACGATGGCCGCTGTAGATCCTGACTACACAGGAGTTACAGTGGTGGGATTGAGAGGTGGGCCAATACCCGATACTATGTAGTTTTCAAAAACCACACACTTCTCTTTGTATTATCCCGGCGAGCGTAAGGTTGGGTGTGGTACACCCAGACCTAGAAAAATCTACCTATATTTTAATAACGGATTGTTATTACGCTTCGCGCGCCTGAGTAACTGCACGGGGGGATGTACGGAAGCGCTGAGTGTCACTGCTTTAGCCGAGCGCCCCCCGGCGTAGAGTGTGGACGACGTTGAAGCTGTCAATGGGTGCGTGAAACCCACCTTACCCACCTTATCTCAAGATGAATAAATATTTTTTTATTAGGCTTATGATCAAGTATAAGCATTATTTTGTTTTTATTCTTAGTGTTTTAAAAGAAAAAGTACTTTATGTTATTTTATTTACATATTTTTGATAAAAAGAAACATGCAAAAAATAAACATGTTCCTTAACTAATATAAGTAAGGTAGAATTGTTATTTTTTTAATTTCATGAATAAAAACAATAATGATTTCTTTTTTTTTATTTCACCACTAAATTAGTTAAAAATAAAAGTACGTTTAGAATTCAAAAAAATAAGTATCATTGTAGTGATTGTGTATTAAAAAGACACAATCACTATCTGGGTGTGCTACACCCACCTAGCGCTTTGTGTTACATATTCTATCATTGCGCTCGCCGGGTTATAGATACTGTCTATTTCATAGCAATTATTTAGGAAATATTCTAAAAAAAATCTAAGGAACACTTAGAAATGATTTTCTCACCCCTTTGTTTTCATATATTTGCACAAGCACGTTTTTTTAAACACTACATAAATCGTCAAGTCATATTGTGAAAGAAAATAAGACAAGCAAACACTAAACTTATAATTCCTCTAAGAAGCAAAACAAAATAGGCATTACATTAACTAGAACTTGCACCTTCTATATTCTACACCACTTGTAAAGCCGGTTTCAAAGAGCTGGCTGAATGCCCAAAAGGCAATGCTAGACTGCTTAATGACCTGGAAACCAGCAATTTGTAATCCCAAGTGTTTTATTCAATCAGTTGCCAATATACTCAAGATGTTCGAAGATTGTAAAACTTAAATTTCTTTAAACACTCGCGGTTATCTACATCACTTACATTATTACTAAACGGGTTCTTACCACGATTATTTTTAATTGAGAGGTCCCGATATTTCAGCACTGTTTCAAGCGCCATGATCACGGGAAGACTGAAGAACTGCGGGTAGGTCATTTAAGAGCAGACAAATCTGTCTACCCTCTTTCTCGTTCGTTTGCCGGTACCACTTGAACTCGAACTCACATTTCGACACACCACACTGACAGTATCGGCTGCCGTCTCAAAACTAGATTTTTTGGCTTTATTTTCGTCTTATTAACGTCTAGTTTCAATTAAAAATAATCGTGGTAAGAACTCGTTTAGTAATAATGTAAGTGATTGTAAAACTTTGTAAAAAGTGATAAATGATCAAAGTTTTTCGGCTTAGCTAATGGTCCACCTGGTGCTTTCTAAAATATTACGAGATTACATACACGGAGAAATATGCAGTATAAATCCCTTAGGGGTTAGAGGAAGGGAGACGTAGCGAGCAAAGCGTTGGGAATTGGGACACCACTCAAAAGATTTTCCTTGGTTCTGATCCCAAGTTATGTTCAGATTTTAGGGTGTGTTTCAGTACGCTATCTGTGACGTAGATAGATGTAGAAATGTCACGAGAGCATAGTTCATGTTGTAGGTAAAATAATATTTTAATTTTACTCCATAAAATCCAAGAATATAAATTATGACACGATGTAGCGAATTGTATTTGAAAACAAATCAATTTGCGTAGCTGTATAATTATTTATATTACATAGAAATGGTCACACTTGGAAGTCGTGGTGGCCGAGTGGTCGAAGCGCGTCCTTCCGAACGGGAGATCGTGGGTTCAAATCCGGCCGGCTTGTGTACCTCGAAATCTAAATGTGAAAAAGATTTATGTGCAATTTTTCACAACACCACTGGCTAAAAACGGTGAAGGAAAACATCGTGAGGAAACCTGCATATCGGAAAAGGGTTCTAAAAATCCTTTGAAGATAGGTGAAGTCCCCAATCCGCACTGGGCAAGCGTGGTGGACTATGCCTAATCCCTCTTCTGAGGAGATCTGAGCCCAACAGTGGGCAGTAATGGGTTGGTACAGGAACAGGTCACACTTGGATGCATCTACTACATCAACTATTAGTTTCAAAGCAACGATTACTTCACATAATACTGTCCATAATTATCTCCCAATTTTAAATTCAGTCTACTTCGTAACTGTATCAAAGAACAATATCGTAAAAGCTGATTGAGTTCCAATACGAGGTTCCGTTAACAATTCGATGGTATAAACAAGCTCATTCTCCATTATCGATACTACAAAAACCTCAATATCGATTTTAAAATATCTCGATATATTTTTGAACGGCTGCCAACAATATAGCGGCTATTGTCATCGATTTTTATGCTCGGACAGTTCCGAATCATAAATACGTTTCGTTTATGACGTTTGATATCGATAAAAACTTATTCAGACACTCGCGGTTTTCTATAATACTTTCATGCATTTTCAACGGGTTCTTACCACGATATTTAATTAATTGAGTTGTCTCGATATTTCGTTGTTGTTGCAAACGTCATGATCACGAGAAAACGATACTGCGGGTCGATTTAAGAGCAAACAAATCTGTCTACCACTCAGATAGTCTTGTAGATACAGTGAGTGGGGTGTGTCGAGAAGTGAGTTCGAGTTCCAGTGGTACTACCCAAAAGCGAACGAGATAGAGGGTAGACAGATTTGTTTGCTCTTAAATCGACCCGCAGTATCCAGTCTTCTCGTGATCATGACGTTTGCAACAACGTTGAAATATCGAGACAACTCAATTAATTAAATATCGTGGTAAGAACCCGTTAAAAATGCATGAAAGTATTTGATATCGATGTTGGGTTTCATTCCAGTAATTTATAGTGTGCTGTTGTATCGATATTGTTAGATAAAGAGGTAATTAGATGCGTTTATATTTGCTTTTGTTATTGAAAAGATCTTAGTTCCTTTTGGTATTTAGCTTTCTTTTCAGTTGCAGGTTTTTGTTATATTATATCATTTGTAGTGTTGTTGTTGTTGTCGATTATATTTTTTGTCATCATAACATTGTAACGGTTTAAAACTTGTGTTTTTTTTTTGTTTATTCCAAGGATTGTCACTATCTTGCGTATGCTTCTTGAATGACTTATCATCCGAATTAAAATAAAATTTTAATGTTAGTCATTCACATGTATCCAACGTGCTTTACTCTCTCCTTTAATATTAATTTCTCTTTGATGTTATCTGTAATCTTGTTAAACCTGGACGATTTCCCTGAGTTAAGTACCTTAACAACTTTTCTGACAGTCACACTCAAAACAGCTAACTCAATTTCAGTCAACAAAAACAGGAAAAAATATCTAGAATTCGCCCCACTTCAACATTTTATGCAAACTTGCTGCCAATAAAGCCCCAATCATCCCCAAAGCATTTCCCCTTTAATTAGCTTTATTGAATGCAGTTCCAATTAATAGAATTTCAAAAACATCTCGCTTGCCTTTTCATACGGTCGGTGCACTTGTATCTATGATGGATGAAAGGAATGGAAATCAATGCCTGTTTGAGGACTTTCATATCGTTTTCAGCTTTTAAATTATCGTATTTATCTATGGATTCAGGTGAGGATGTTTTTTTTTGCATTGGCAAGTAAATTAAGATCAAACTCCTGGTGGGGAGCGGTTATCGTTGCCCTAGGTTTATTGCAATGTCAAGAAACTGCGAAGCCGTGAATACATAATATTATTCCATCACGTGTGATCGAGAAATTAATGAAACTAAATTTTTCAATTGTCAAACGATCATGTGAATCTAGCCACTAATTATGGTTATTGTTTTTCATTTTTCATCTTTTGTACCATTTTGATCACAAATAAAGTATGTATATGTCCACCTTAAAGTAAGCTGTAAGTTAACAATCATGAACTAATACACTGTACCAACCCATTACTGCCCACTGTTGGGCTCAGGTCTCCTCAGAAGAGGGATTAGGCATAGTCCACCACGCTTGCCTAGTGCGGATTGGGGACTTCACATATCTTCAAAGTATTTTTAGAACCCTTTTCCGACATGCAGGTTTCCTCACGATGTTTTCCTTCACCGTTTTTAGCCAGTGGTGTTGTGAAAAATTGCACATAAATCTTTTTCACATTTAGATTTAGAGGTACAAGCCGGCCAGATTTGAACCCGCGACCTCCCGTTCGGAAGGACGCGCTTCGACCACTCGGCCACCACGACTTCCATGATGAACTAATAAAAGTGATAAAAACTTTAACTTATTTTACTATTTTAGTTTTTCTCGTTCCAATTAACATCAGCAGCATGTTCCACAAATTTGTTTAATTTTCTCGTGAATTTTAACACAGAATTCAAATTTTCAGTGCTGAATATTCGCGAATTTCCACATTCGGCAGTAAAAGCCGAAAATTTCTCTCGGTTTCTTTATTACTTTTCACACGGGCTGCAATTAGTGGAATATACTCGCGCTTCGTATTGTGAACGTTTTCATTCAATTCATATTTCTACTGTAAAGTTGTGAAAAAGTTTTTCTATTGACTAAGTTGGATGATGTTTTAATGATCGAGTGGTAAATAACTTTAGTCATAGTTAGTGGTTCTCTTTAACCCTTAAATGGACGATTTTTGTTTCACATTTTAAAAAAATATATTTGTGTTATAGACATGTCCCAATTAGTGTCTAGAAAAAATGAGTAAAAAATCTAGATATGAATTTACTATACATTTTTACAAAAAAAAGTACAAAATTCGTTCAGAAATAAGAACTAGTTGTCAAAATTAACAAAAAATTAAAGGAAGGAATTTTATCTGTGATGTTTAGTATGTTGTTTAAAAAAACATTTTCCATTTAAAGGTTAATTAGAAAAATAGATAAACGAGCATAATTATGACTCAAGTGACGTAATCTCAAATCACCCTTCCTGGGATTCGTGATGACTGTGAGAAGATTTAAGTGCGATTCAACACCCATATACCCCACGGATTGAAGTCCAATAATTTCCAACAATCACCCTTGAACTTGAAAAATACTACCAGGCGTATCGTCTACTTTTTATATATATATTAGTTTTGCCATGTAGACAGACGAGCCAACGGGCCACCTAATTGTAAGTGGTTACCGTCGCTCATGAACCTCTGCAATGTCAGGGGACACTGAGGGGTCGCTACCTACGACCTAACTTTAAGGACCCTCCTCAAGCCTCGTTTTTTACAATTTCGCTTAGAGAATATAATATTTTATTTTATAGAATAATATTCTTTTAAATTCGAATGATTAATATCGCTCTTGATCCTCTGTAACAACCAAAGACAGTACCAGGTTAGCTTTTGTTTACTTATTACATTTTAAAACTTAACATGTTATATAGAATAATATGATACTTTCATGCATTTTTAACGAGAAGACTGGATACTGCGGGTCGATTTAAGAGCATACAAATCTGTCTACCCTCTTTGTCGTTCGCTTTTGGGTAGTACCACTGGAACTCGAACTCACATCACGACACACCACACTCACTTCTCGTGATCATGACGTTTGCAACAACGTTGAAATGTCGAGACAACTCAATTAATTATAATATCGTGATAAGAACCCGTTGAAAATGCATGAAAGTATTATAGAAAACCGCGAGTGTCTGAATAAGTTTAGAATAATATGATTTTAAGCCTTCAAAATATCATTAATGTGTTTTAATATAAATTTATAAATATACCATTATTATAGACGAAAATGAAAGGGCTCAGTAATTATTAATGTAACAATACATCTATTCTTCTTTGAGTACAAATTTTAATATTTAATAACCTCTCGTAGAGGTAAATGTGGGGTCATAGTTTCAGCGATTTTTAAAGTCCAATAATCGAAATGCTCTGAGGAACTATTTGAGATAATCCTTTCATTTACCATCGTACCACATGTTTCGAGAGTTCATCGGTTCTATTTGGAACCGCCGCGTTCATCCTTGGTCTATTTCAAGAAACCTTTTTGATCTTGTATTATCCTGCTAGCTTGATGACATATTCATCTAAAAAATCCTGAATGGTTGGTAAAGACACCCAATTCCTTTACGTAGCCGAGGCTCTTGAGCGAAGGTAATCAACTAAACATAGTATGAGAGACAAACAAGCTTATGGCCCATCTGATGGTAAGTGGTTACTGTCAACTGATGAACCTCTATAAAAGGACATTGAAGGACCATAACCTACATACAATACAGTCGTAAGACTATAATTTGGAGAGTTTCTAAACCCGCCTACATCAATACCCCAACTCAAAGGCATCGATCAAGTTTATTATTATATCTGAGCATTATTACATAGATTTACTAGTACCTACTTTACAACGAGAATTCGAAATCTACTCTAAATAAACTATAGGGTTTTAATATAGTTTGAATAATTCTTATATTACAAAAATTTTACAAAATTGTACGGCTACGGAATGAAATCTAGTACTCGGTGCTTCCTGAGCGCTATGACTTATCCTTCAAATAAGGCTTGAAGAGTCCTCAAAGGTAGGTCGTAGGTAGCTGCTCCGCAGTGTCCCCTGACCCTGCAGAGGTCCATAAGCGACTGTAATCACTTAAAATCAGGTGGACCGATGCCGCGTTGGCTCGTTTGCTAACATAAAAAAGAAAAAAAATAGTTAATGTTACGCACTAACGCTAAGGAAACTTGCATGTCGAAAAGGGTTCCAAAAATCCTTTGAAGATATATTGTGAAGTCCCCAATCCGCACTGGGTAAGCGTGGTGGACTATGCCTAATCCCTCTTCTGAGGAGACCTGAGCCCAACAGTGGGCAGTAATGGGTTGGTATAGGACAGACTAAGGTTCAGGATGTGAATTTAAAATCGAATTTAATAATAAACACCACTAACTAACACTTCAAGTATTCTTGGCTTACTCTACTTTTTCACTTCGATTTGAGTTTCTCGATGGTGTGGCAGAGATAGCAGTATATCTCCGTCTCACTTACACACATTTTTCTCGTAACTATAACCTAACCTACTTAATTATTCCCAGAAACACTTCGAAGATATTGTAAAACTAAAAATCGATGACCGAATTAGTACAAACGCAAAAAAATACTTCAAAATATTCTTAACTGACACTAGCAAAAGAAAAAGGGAGAAGGGTTGGAATAAATCATTCACGATTGCCCTTAACACGGCTAACGCTAACGTTAGAAGCATTCCAAAATATTTATTTGAGGGCTCAGTCAAAATAAAAGGGCTAAGATAAGGAAAAACCGCAGAGACTTGGGTTGAGGCCACTAAATTTGAGGAGGCGATATTAATTGAAAATCTATTATGAAATATTATGAAGTACATCCCGAAAATATTGACAATAACTGTTTATATAGTAAACTTTTTAAATACAACCTTTTAAGATCCTGTATATCAAATAGTAGGAAAGTCCTAGCTACGATGATCATATAACGAGCTCAATCGCGACGACTTATCGAACTCATAATCAGCGCCATTATGTCATATTATTGCATTGTCACACGATATATACACCTGCATCCAGTGACCTCCCGCGATCCTGACCAGATCGTCGGTCCATCTTGTGGGGGGTCTACCAACATTGCGCCTACCGGTTCGTGGCCGCCACTTCAGAACCCTTCGGCCCCATTGGCCATCCGTTCTTCGTACAATGTGTCTTGCCCATTGCCACTTCAAAAATGCAATTCTTTTAAGAGGTCACTGGATGCAGATGGCGCAAGACCGGTCGATTTGGCGAGGTATGGGGAGGCCTATGTCCAGCAGTGAAATGAAATGAAATGAAATGAAATACTTTATTTTCAACATTGATGACGTACGCATTCTTGTTGACGTCAAAAGTTATAAGCTACCACCATTTCGGACACAAAAAATAATGATGGCAGCCACTGTCCTGAGAAGAACTGGCAAGAAACTCAGCGGGCATGTCTTTTTTCTTTTATGATCATATATTTTTTTTTAAAGTAATTTACCAGTATTTTACAATATTACATTAAATATTTTAAAAAAAAACGATAATGTTAATGAAGTGACCTTGGCGAGCAACTCATTCCCACTTTGTGCAATCGTTCAAGTAATCATTGACCTTATAGTAGGCTTTCTTGCGTCTAGTGGACGTCAAAGTCAAAGTCAAAGTCAAAGTCAAATCATTTATTTTCAAAGTAGATGTGGACACACATACATTTTGAAAGTCAAAAATAAAATCAAAAGTTCTACCACCAGTTCGCTAAAATTACGCCTCCGTCCTGAGAAGAACCGGCGCAAGAAACTCAGCGGGCATGTCTTTTTTTTAATTTAAATATATTGTTTTTTTTTTCTTTTTTTTTTAATATTTTTTTACAATATTTTTGTTTTTTACAAATGTATCAATTGAAATGGTCCGGGACGAGCGCCTCATTCCCATTTTGTGCAGTCATTTATGTAATCATTAAGTTTATAATATGCTTTACTGCATAGCCGTTCTTTGATAACTCTCTTAAACCTATTTATAGGCAATGTTTGAACGGTCTATAGGCTTATGATAATGATGATGATATACATCTGCGTGCAAAATGTCAGCTCAATAGGAAACCGGGAAGTTTGTCAAATTTAAGTTGCAAGATTCCACCTGAACGTTAAAGTGTTAAAATAAAGCTTGTAAAATAAATAATATTTAACTATAATCGCAAATCTCGTGGCTGAACATCAGCCTTTTTCCAGAAATACACGGTTAGGGAACCGGGAATGCCTTTTTGGTGTTTTATCAGGGCTTTCCGACCTTATCCTTGTACCTGAAAATTGCTGATCGGCTGCGATTGTCGAAGAAGATTTAGGCCATTTAAATCTATATAAAATTGGGCTCATTTTGGTATATAGCCTTTAGAAACTCGTTTTTGCTCATCATCTAGTTTTTGGATAAGGTTTTTACCGACCTAGTTTTGTCCTTTCTAAATCTTAATTTGTAAAAGATTTATATTGTGCACACACAAAAAACTGATCAAATATGGTGTAGGAAAACATCGTGAGGAAATATTCATATTGGAAAAGGTTTTAGTTCTTAAGCCACTCACGCAATTGCCCATATTCAAGTTAAATATTTTCATTCCTTTCATTTTCTACATGCGCAAAGCCAACAAGGAGAATATTTAAAAGCGAGACGATATTTTCGTATCAGATTACCCGACAATGCTTATTCAACAGCTCCTCGTAATCGTAAGATACACTCAAAGCACAGAATATATTACTATACAGAATAAATTCTTATGTATGTGATCTTTGAAACAAAAAATTCCACGTTTTTACTGATAAGTCAGCTGCATTCTTTTGTCATCATTATTAGACCGTAGACATCCACTGTTGGACATAAGTCTCCTCCAAACCTCGCCACTACGACCGATGCTACTTGCATCCAGTGACCTCCTCTTTGTGGCGTGTCTGTTAACGCTGTGCCTACCGATTCGTGGCCACCACTCTAGACCTTTTTGTTCCAATGAGTATGTTAGGAGTAGGTTGTGTCTACTGACATTGCAGATTTCCATGAGCGACGGTAACCACGCCCGATCGGGTAAAACGTTAGTTCATCTGTCTAGACAGAAACTTAGTATTTTATATACAGGGTGATTTCCTAGTGAGGGTACATATTGAAGGTCATGGTAGCTGATGGTTATATACGATTTTTCGACAGCTGATGGGTGTGGCGGAGGTGTGGGGTGCGCGAGATCACTAGAGGTCAGTAGTCAACACTCTATAAGTCGGAATTGTATATGTTTGAGGCAGTTTTGTCGAATTTAGATTTTTTAAAAATATATATTTTGTAATTTTACCTATTTTTTGTAATATTCCGTAGAACAGAGTACTCATCACCGTCCTGCAATATGTACCCTATCTAAAAAATCACCCTGTATGTGAGAAGTTTGATGTTTTATTTCTGTTTAGATATTTTGTGCCCAAAGTATATTGAAATAAAAATTCTGCTCGCATCTGTTGTACGAGCGTCGTATAAATTATTCTTAATAAAATCTCGTCGTGGGCTTTCTCATATTAAAATTTCAATGTGAAAGAGATTGTTTTGATGGCATAGAGGATATTTCTGAAGGGTTTTTTTTTTATTAAAGCAAATTATGCACATTGACTACCTATTGTTTGGTATTGATGCAAGACAAGACCTTATGGTAAGTGGTCACAGTCGCTTATTAGCCTCTGCAATATCATTGGAAGACCGTTATCTATCACCTACTACACAGGACTTATCTTAAACCTAGTTTACGTGTCCCACGTTATAGTTGAGGACGGCATCCAGAATTCAAGATTACTATAATTAGGATGAATTTAACCGAAGATGACCTTCTTTCAAAATCAATCATTAAAATTGGTTCACATAAAAATACTCAAGACGATAACATAAAAACAGATGACTAATCCTATAGTCTATCTATGAAAACAGTAATACTAACTTTGTGTTTTAGGATAATATCTTTATACAAGCTTTTGAAATGTGAAACTAAAAGAGACTGAAAACAAAGAACCAATATTCTTCACTATATTTTGAAAACTGTACAGCACTATTCATGTCAATAGTATTAAATATCTACACGATATCAACTAACAAAGCTAATGGTCTTTTGCTTAGTTTCAAAGCGTGTTTTGATCAATTGTTTATACCAGTTTTCTATATCATCTCTACAAGGTGGATTTGTAACTTTAATTTTAATTATTTAGTTTAAATCATAGTGGCTACAAGGGCCCACATTACAATACATAAAAGTGTCAGTAAGTCTAAATCTAAGTGTTAGTGACAAAATAACAGAACGTGGCCTAAGCAATATATCATAGGCCACGCTTCCATTCGACTCGTCCACATTAGACCAGCTGTACCTAGTGGGTGAATGAAGGTTAAACTTTTTTTTCAATATCATTTAGAAGAAGTCTACAACGATAGTCACAGCAAAGAGGCACAGTCATAATATTAATAATATTTTTTGCTTTCCAAAAATATATTTTTTGTCTGTATATTTCGGCCAATCTCTGAAATGATTGGACTGATTTAGAAATTCATGATGCGCTAATAAGTTGACTTTGGGCAACTGTTAGTATTCCCATCCTATCCTATAGTCAGCCGAGCCCCTCCTGAGCTCGCACCCCATCATAGTGAAGCTGTAACGGCCTAAGAGACAACAGCGATTCCTCAAATCAAAAAAAAAAATCTTTTGTTTGCAGGTAGCTGCTGTAATAAGGAACGACATTTTTTTTTTTTTTTTTTTTTTTTTTTTCAGTTGGAGGAAATCACCGGATCCCCGCCCGCCCCGCGGGCGGGGTATGTGGGAGTTGAACCTCACTAAAACCTCCAACCGCTCACACTCAGCGTCCGAACCCCGGCTGAGGCCAGAACCCAGCACGGGGTTTGGAGGGACGGGGCGACGCGTTACGCCATCGGCATGCTTTCCCGTCGCTCCGTCCCCGGACGCCGAACCGGTAGCCGCCGGCGAATACGGCCACCGGCTCTCTCGGTCGGCGGGCTTTCCGAAGCCCGCCAAGATGGGACCGCGTGTCACCCTCCCGCGGAATACCCCGCTGGGTCAGAACCAGCGTGGGTCGGGGAGCGCGGTCTACCATCCCCCGGATGCTCTAGCGCTAAGGGCGTGTTGAGCGAGACACGGCACCTTCTTGGGTCCCCGCTCGCACTCGCATGCGTTGGGGACCCGAAACTCTTAGGGGGCCAGAATCCGGGCGAGATCCCGGTCCCGGCCCCCTGCTCGACGGCGGCGGGTTGGCAAGTTGAGAGCGGCGTAAAGCCTCTCTCTCGCAGCCCCCGCCACCTGCTTCTGCGAGATGGTGGACTCGCAGAAGTCGAGCATCGCCTTCCAGGACTCGTCGCTCTCGAGCATCGACGCCGCGACGCCCGGGAGCGACAAGTCCGGGCCTATTTGTTGGACCAGGACACAGCGCTGCCTCTCCCATGCGGGGCAGCGCGCGAGCGTATGCTCCGGCGTGTCCTGGTCACATCCCACGCAATGGTGGCACCTCGCCGTCGGCTCGGCCTTGATCCGGTGCAGATACCGACCGAAGCACCCGTGCCCGGTCAGCATCTGCACCATCCAGAAGGTGAGGCGTCCTGCGCCACGACCCACCCAATCATCTAGGATCGGGCGGATCGCCTCGACGGTCCGTAGACCCCATGTGGGGTTAGCGAGACGTCTCTTCCACGCTTCCGTCACGGACCGCCGAGATTGGACCTTCCTATCGCGAACAGCTTCCCGCAGGGGACGCACCACGCCCCGGGCGCGGAGGTCACATCGCCAGCGATAATCGCCAGCGAGCGCCTCCGCCTCCAACTCCCAGGAAGGAACGACATAGAGTACTTTTGATTATTGATTTAAGTATCTATTTCGTCTCATGTGACGCAGAACAAGATGCAAAAAAATATATTATGAGAACATAAATCAAATGGTTTTACTCGATATGTTAAAAGTTTAAAAAAATAATTAAAATTAGTTATGAAAGTAAATAAGATCGCCTCACTCTTTTGAATATTAAATTCTCAAACAATATCCAATCTCACTCCTAAACAGCTAAGGACTACATTCTCAAATCAGAAGCAAAAATAAAATCCAAAATCATTATAGAAAACCAACATTTATTCTTTACGCACTAAAGACCATAATCGCAATGTGGTACAATTTATTAATTCCCCACCGTCTCAGATGCATAGGATTTTATTCTTTAACATGAAAGTTATAAAGGTGATAGTTGCATGAATATAATAATCAATTTAGCCTAAGATATGCTTAGGGATGATTGATAGCATCTTCGCAGAAACTCGTCGTGACGTCATTAGCTATCATTTTTGTTGAATCAGTAAATTAATATTATACTTAGTTTTGATTTCTAGGAAATTGAATATTTCTTCAATGTTAGTCGTGAGTGTGCGAAGAACAGATGGCCGATGGGGCCGAAAAGTTCTGGAATGGCGGCCACGAACCGGTAAGCGCAACGTTGGTAGACCCCTCTAAGATGGACCGACGATCTGGTCAAGATCGCGGGAGGTCACTGGATGCAGATGGCGCAGGACCGGTCGATGTGGCGAGGTTTGGGGGAGGCCTATGTCCAGCAGTGGACGTCTATAGGCTGCTGATGATGATGATGATGATGATGATGTTAATCGTGGTGGCTTGAAGGGCTTTTCTTCCGTTAGGGAGATCGCGGGTTCAAAACCGACCGGCTTGTACCTCTAAATCTTAATGTGACAAAGATTTTTGTGCACCACTGGCTAAAGATGATGAAGGAAAACAAAGCTGCATATTGGAAAAGGTTTTCTAAAAATCCTTTGAGGATATGTTAAGTCCCCAATCCGTATTGGGCAAGCATTGTGGACTATGTTTGACTCCTGGGGGTGTCGCGACGGGAAAGTGTGACGCAGTGCGTAACGCGTCGCGCCACCCCGCATAACCCCGTGCTAGGTTCTGGCCTCAGCCGAGGTTCGGACGCTGAGCTCCGGCGATTTCCTCCAACTAAAACAAAAAAAAAAATGTCTGACTCCTCTACTTAGGAGACCTGAGCCCAGCAGTGGGTAGCAATGGGTTGTTACAATATCACATAAGCTTTGATTTAGGGAAGGTGCATAATATAAATACGTTTGTGTTTTTAGTAAAAAAAATAATATCTTAAGGCCAGGTGTGACCTGTCACTTTTGAAGAGTAATGGGAACTGACTAAGTAGGATGACGGGGCGTAAATTCATGTCTTTTAATATAATAAATGATGGAAAAGAGGGCGATTTTTAGGTCATCTTAAAGGTTATATAGGTACGACTAAAGAATAAGGTAGGTATAAAGCTTTACTAGATGCTACTTTAGAATTTACAATTTACAAAGCCTTTATTGCTACTTATAATATTAATACATTTTAAACTTCAAAACTATCTTATTTCATTGTAGTAGCGTGTCTCGTGACACATAGGCCTCTTCCTATTCGTTCCAGTCTTTTCGATTTCTTGCTATTCTTGTCCAGATTGCTCCGCCGATCTTGGTAATATCATTGTCCCATCTTTTTAGTTGCCTTCCTCTCTTTCGTTTTCCATGGCGCGGCTGCCACTCACAATATGCAAAAAACTTGCAAAACAATTTTGTTGTCTTAAATCTAGTAATCTTTTTAAGAACTTGCAGTCGATTGTTTTTATGATGTCACACACATCCACCCACACATACACACATTTAAAGATGGAGAGAAAAAAACACAAGCACACACAAACTCCTCAGACTTAAAAGTCAGAGGTCTAAAAACACCACCTCAAAGCAATTCCAAGCCCAGTTTCGTAACACCAAAACCTCGCATTTTCACCGAATATACTTAATTCTGAATGCATGAAAACGGAGCCAATGGGACCCGCAGTCACACCTGACAGAAATACGTGAAGGGCCAACACGGTGTGTCGCGATTTGCATACGCATCACAAACTAACACAGAGTAGGTAAGGATAGTTGGTACAGTCTGCAAGGGAATTTTTTGGCAAACAAATCTACAGGCCACCATTGGCTATCGTCCCTCATGGAGCTGGGTATTTTTTTTATTTATTTCAATCATAGATCATATTAATTTCAAAATTGTAATAAATTAAATTTATTAAATTATCTCTTAGTTGTTTCATCATCATCATCAGCCTATAAATGTCCACTGCTGGACCTCCCCCAAACCTCGCTGATCAGTTGTTTGTTTGTCAGTATATGGATCCTATCACAATGATTCATATACCGACAATCAAACCTATCTGAGAATACTCTCAGAATGATGTTAGGACTGCCCCGAACCCTGCGCATCCCCGAGATAGCGCAGCTTCGTGCTGTATGCGTCCGGGCGAGGCGACGGTGCGCCCGACATCGCCACCGCATCCTCGCGCGTCGCGACGATCCCGTCGCGTTCGCGGAGGAGGAGGCCCGGCTGTATGGCGAATACGCGGAAGCGAGGAGCGCCATGCGGCTGGCCATCAAGTTGGCCAAGGAAGGGTACATGGAGACTCTCTTGGGGACGCTCGATGACAACCCGTGGGGGCGCCCGTATAAAACGGTGCGCGATAAGGTGCGCCCGTGGGCGCCTCCCATGACCGAGCGTCTCCAGCCTCAACAGCTGCGGGACATCGTCTCGACGTTGTTCCCGCAGGAGCAGGCCGGATTTACGCCGCCTGCTATGGTTGAGCCGCCGGATAACACCGGCGGTGAAGCCACTGCTGAGGTGCCTCATATCACCAAAGATGAGCTTTATGTGGCCGTGACACGGATGAGTGTGAAGGACACGGCCCCCGGCCCGGACGGATCCACGGCCGGGTCCTGGCCTTGGCCATCAATGCCCTAGGGGACCGACTCCTAAGGCTTTTCAATTCTTGCCTGGAGTCGGGACGGTTTCCCTCGCTCTGGAGGACGGGCAGACTGGTCCTCTTGCGGAAAGAGGGGCGCCCGGCGGACTCAGCCGCCGGTTACCGTCCCATCGTGCTGCTGGACGAGGTGGGCAAATTGCTGGAACGCGTTCTGGCCGCCCGCATCGTTCAGCACCTGGTCGGGGTTGAACCCGATCTGTCGGCGGAGCAGTACGGCTTCCGGGAGGGTCGTTCGACCGTAGACGCAATTCTACGTGTCCGGGCCCTCTCGGAGGAGGCCGTCTCCCAGGGTGGGGTGGCCTTGGCGGTGTCGCTCGACATCGCCAACGCCTTCAACACCCTGCCCTGGTCCGTGATTGGGGGGGCACTGGAGAGGCATGGAGTGCCCCTCTATCTCCGCCGGCTGATCGGCTCCTACCTGAAGGCCAGGTCGGTCATGTGTACCGGGTACGGTGGGACCTTGCACCGGTTCCAGGTCGTGCGCGGTGTTCCACAGGGGTCCGTTCTTGGACCTCTATTGTGGGATATCGGGTACGACTGGGTGCTGAGGGGCGCCCTCCTCCCGGGCTTTAGCGTTATTTGCTACGCGGACGACACTTTGGTCGTGGCCCGGGGGGATGACTTCCGAGAGTCTGCTCGTCTTGCCACAGCGGGGGTGGCCCTCGTCGTCGGCAAAATAAGGAGGTTGGGCCTCGACGTGGCGCTGCACAAATCTCAGGCCCTGTGGTTCCACGGGGCTGGGGCTGTGCCGCCAGTCGACGCCCAAATAATGGTTGGAGGCGTCCAAATTGAGGTCGGGGTGCAGCTGAAGTACCTCGGCCTCGTGTTGGACAGCCGTTGGACCTTCCAGGCCCATTTCGCGAACCTGGTCCCCCGATTGATGAGGACGGCCGGCCAACTCGGTCGGTTGCTCCCGAATGTCGGGGGGCCCAGCCACGCAGTGCGCCGCCTCTACGCGGGGGTGGTGCGATCGATGGCCCTATACGGTGCGCCCGTCTGGGCCGACGCACGGGTGCGAAAATATATCGCCCGATTCCTGCGTCGGCCACAGCGCATCGTAGCTATTAGGGCCATCCGCGGGTACCGCACCGTCGCTTTTGAGGCGGCGTGCGTGCTGGCGGGGACGCCGCCCTGGGAGCTGGAGGCGGAGGCGCTAGCTGGCGATTATCGCTGGCGATGCGACCTCCGCGCCCGGGGCGTGATACGTCCCCTGCGGGAAGCGGTTCGCGACAGGAAGGTCCAATCTCGGCGGTCCGTAGTAGAAGCGTGGAAGCGACGTCTCGCTAACCCCACCTGGGGTCTACGGACCGTCGAGGCGATCCGCCCGATCCTAGATGATTGGGTGGGTCGTGGCGCAGGACGCCTCACCTTTTGGATGGTGCAGATGCTGACCGGGCACGGGTGTTTCGGTCGGTATCTGCACCGGATCAAGGCCGAGCCGACGGCGAGGTGCCACCATTGCGTGGGATGTGACCAGGACACCCCGGAGCATACGCTCGCGCGCTGCCCCGCATGGGAGAGGCAGCGCTGTGTCCTGGTCCAACAAATAGGTCCGGACTTGTCGCTCCCGGGCGTCGCGGCGTCGATTCTCGAGAGCGACGAGTCCTGGAAGGCGATGCTCGACTTCTGCGAGTCCACCATCTCGCAGAAGCAGGTGGCGGGGGCTGCGAGAGAGAGGCTTTACGCCGCTCTCAACTTGCCAACCCGCCGCCGTCGAGCAGGGGGTCGGGACCGGGATCTCGCCCGGATTCTGGCCCCCTAAGAGTTTCGGGTCGCCAACGCATGTGAGTGCGAGCGGGGACCCAAGAAGGTGCCGTGTCTCGCTCAGCACGCCCTTAGCGTTAGAGCATCCGGGGGATGGTCGACCGCGCTCCCCGACCCACGCTGGTTCTGACCCAGCGGGGTATTCCGCGGGAGGGCAAACACGCGGTCCCATCTTGGCGGGCTTCGGAGAGCCCGCCGACCGAGAGAGCCGGTGGCCGTATTCGCCGGCGGCTACCGGTTCGGCGTCCGGGGACGGAGCGACGGGAAAGAATGCCGATGGCGTAACGCGTCGCGCCGTCCCTCCAAACCCCGTGCTGGGTTCTGGCCTCAGCCGGGGTCCGGACGCTGAGTGTGAGCGGTTGGAGGTTTTAGTGAGGTTCAACTCCCACATACTAGGGGCGCGGGCGGGGATCCGGTGATTTCCTCCAACTGAAAAAAAAAAAAAAAAAAGAACCCTGCGCATCAGAGATGTACAATGTACATAATGTCATTCTGCAGTCCTTCTGACAATGCTATGACTTGTCCTTCTTCAAATGAGGGTTGAGAAAAAATCTAATGTAGTGGGTTGCAGCACTTCAGTGTTGGAAGAGTCCATGAGCCACGGTAGCAGATTTCCTGAAAACAGAGCCAATGGGACCCGAAGTCACACTTGTCAGGGATAATTGATATAGTTTGTAAAATTATTTTGCTATCTTTTTGAAAACCTAAGAAATGACAGGTGTAACGTGCATAATCAGACTGGGTGGGTATGGTAGCACCTAAACGATCGAACCAATTTTAATTATTTTTATATAAAAGGAGAATTAGTTATTCTTAGAAAAATGGATACCAAATTAAGACAAGGAATATCGGAGGTATCGAAAAATACGGCTCATGCAAAACTTATACAAAAGAAACTTAAAAATCGGAGTCGATTTGTAGATTTTCTATTCAAAATTACAAACTCTACATTCTCAACTACATTTTCTAACCTCAAAATCTAGTAAAAATCACTATTTTTACCTACTGATATTCTTGTGCCCGTGAAACCTAAAATCACGCATGGGAATAACGGGCAGGGTTACCCACATTTATGCAAGGAATATTTACAGAAAAAGTCGTGTGGAATAAAAGATGTCACGCCTTTTATAAGGTACGATAATCGTGTCGTTCTATGTCAAATTTACGTCTTTTAGGAGTTGATTGAAATTTGAATTTTATCACACTAGTGTTAGTTAGTTAAAGCTATAAATGAAAAAGGTCATGCCAGTTTTAGGCTTTTTTTAGGCTAAGTTTCTTTCGCCAGTTCTGTGACGTAAGTAAATGTAATGCCTAAAATTACATACTAATAGGCAGCAAGTAATGGCTAAAAACGGTAAAGGAAAACATCGTGAGGAAACCTGAATGTCGGAAAAGGGTTCTAAAAATCCTTTGAAGATATGTGAAGTCCCCAATCCGCACTGGGCAAGCGTGGTGGACTAAGCCTAATCCCTCTTCTGAGGAGACCTGAGCCCAACAGTGGGCAGTGATGGGTTGGTACAGGACAGGCAACAAGTAAATAGATAGATAGAGAGGAGAATTATAATAAATAAAATGTTTTGTGTAAATAAATATTCATTCAGTTTTATTTTTATTACTTAAATTATTTTCAAGAGCCATTAAAATATATTTTTCGTTAATTTTAAATAGACACATAGTTTCTTTACTTCAATAGTAGGAGCCATAGGAGGACGTCATTTATTATTTTACTAGTCATTATAACATTTATGCCACATCATCATACTTAATAGTTTATTACGATCACTCTTCTTTAATGACAAGGACGCACCTTGTTTACGAAATAGGCACTTATGTCATTAAATCATAGAAATTGTAGAGTATGTCTTCTGTTTTTTTACATTAGTATTACATTAACTTGCACTGAATGTATGTAAGGGGTGGGCCATATAAAGCTTGCATTTTCCAAAAGTTCGACTGTCATGTTGGCTGTGTGGCATGTTGCGCCATCCTGTTGAAACCAAATGTCGTCCATGTCATACTCTTCAACTTTTGGAAACAAAAATTCGTTGAGCATGGCACGGTAACGCTCGCCATTGACCGTAACGGCGGCTCCTTGCTCATTTTCGAATGATGCCGCCGGACCAAAACCCACACCAAATCGTATTTTTTGTGGGTGCATTGGCTTCTCAATGGTGACGTGTGGATTTTCCGACCCCCAGATGCGACAATTTTGCTTATTGACATGGCCTCCGAGGTAAAAATGGGCTTCATCTGAAAAGACGATTTTTCGGTAAAAATGCTCATATTCTTCTGCCCATTGGGCGAACCGAAAACGTCCCATTTCGCAAAAGTCAAACCTTTAACTAAATTATGAACACAACTTGAATGACATTTAAGCTGTCATTCTCTAAATAAACAGTAGTTCAAAATGCAAACGTTAGATTGGCCCACCCTATAAATATGTTAGTTCGGATGGGACCTTCGAGTTAAATTTGTCAATTTCCCGGTTAAGCTGACATTTTGCACGTATATTTATATCGCGTGACAATGCAAAAGTACGAAACAATGAAGCTGATCTGATGATGGAGTCGGAAGGTATTTCTATTAGAACTCTTCCACAGAACAAGATAGGTCCGTCGTATTTGAGTTCGTTTTATTTATCTTGGCTAGCACTCTACTGATACATGATATAGTTTTCATTTTCATATTAGCGGTTTCTTATCACGATATTTAATGAATTGAGTAGTCTCAATATTTCAACGTTGTTGCAAACGTCACGATCACGAGAAGACTTAATACTGCTGATAGATTTAAGAGCAAACAAATCTGTCTGCCTTATTTTTCTTTTATTGCCATGTAAGCAGACGAGCCAACGGCCCACCTGACAGGAAGTGGTTACCGTCGCTCATGAACCTCTGCAATGTCAGGGGATACTGAGGGGTCGCTACGTACGACCTGACTTTAAGGACCCTATACAAGCCTCGTTTGAAGAAGGACATGCCATAGCGCTCAGGGAATACCGAGGAGGGGAGCTCATTCCATAGCCGGATGGTGCGTGGCAAAAAAGTATTCCTGAAACGAACCGTGGATGACCGCGGTGGTTCCATATGGTAGGGGTTTCTCGTTCGTTTTTGGGTGGAACTCAAACTTACATTACGACACACCACACTCACTGTATCCACAAAACTGTCCAAGCGTGAACCATAAATGCATGAAAGTAACATAGAAAACCGCGAGTGTTTCAATAAGTTAATAAAATTTATGTAAATGGCTTTTTTTACTTCAACAATGTGACATTTTGAAAATAATTATTTAAGTACCAATCACGTTGAAGAAAACAAACGAAATATCGTAACGACATCGTGTCGTACCTTATAAATGAACATTCTGTTCAGATTTGAGCCTGTATGGCTTCCTGTATGACATTCTGATACGATTTGCATACACTACGACACTAAACTAATATGAAACGACATTTCAGAAGCGGCGAATAACATTTTTTGAAATAATATTTTTAGGTTGGTGGACTTAGTAGTATGATTTCTGTGGACTTTGGTAACATCAGGAGGATTTTTAAAACAGGATGATTTTTATATGATTACGTTACGTGAGAGCTAAACCGCACTAAAACATCATATTGCTCAAACTCCAAATACGAAGCCCAACCCCTGCATAGAGTTACGTGGGACGACATGACTCATTACACAACGAAATTCTTTACCGTCGCTCATTTAATCACTCGTACCTACGTACCCATATATTTAGTATATATCACATAGACTTCACATATCTTTTAAGAGTTTAAAAAATTGGTTGCCTGTAAAGTCGGTATACGGGCGAAAGTTTTACGTGACAACGATGGGCATGGTTAGCCCGCCTAAGAGCGAGAGAGACAGACATAAAAAGTGAAAGGCACGCGTGCCTCTCACTCGCTCTCATTGTGAGAGCATAACGTGAGCGGAGCGTAACGCAGTTTCTTGAAGTGTCACCCGGCAAACCAATTTATAAGACGTTGTCACGTCAAAAAAAATACGATATTCTACAGCTAATCCTACTTTCCGAAGAACTAACCATATTAACACTTATTACCAATTTTCACTCATTATATTTTCAAAACCTAGTGTTATCAGACCAATTACTACAAAGGCAAATTAGATTCGAACTTTAGACCTTACTAATAGAATCATCAAAGTCAACGAGTTCCAAGTGGAAAATTATTCACTCGGAAACATTAATTGGTCTATAGACACGCTTTTAACGAATATTTTAATTGGATTGGTAAATTAAATATATATTTTTAGCTCGTTCTATAACGAAACAAGTGCGAAATTGAATTTGAAAGGTTTCATATGGAACGAATTAAAATAACATACTAAAATAATTCGTTTTTGGAATATATTATTACTATTAATTATCTCAAGTAATAATGTTAACTGCCTTTTTGCTGGACGCGGTTAAAAAGCACTTTGAAGTTTGATTATAAAACTGAAGAGTTTCTTTAAACACTCGCGGTTATCTACATCACTTACACTAGTACTAAACGGGTTCTTACCACGTTTATTTTTAATTGAGAGTTCCCGATATTTCAGCACCGTTTCAAGCGCCATGATCACGGGAAGACTGAAGAACTGCGGGTAGGTCATTTAAGAACAGACAAATCTGTCTACCCTCTTTCTCGTTCGTTTGCCGAAAATCTAGTTTTGAGACGGCAGCCGATACTGTCGGTGTAGTGTGTCGAGATGTGGGTTCGAGTTCCAGTGGTACGGGCAAACGAACGAGAAAGAGGGTAGACAGATTTGTCTGTTCTTAAATCCTACCCGCAGTCCTTCGGTCTTCCCGTGATCATGGCGCTTGAAACAGTGCTGAAATATCGGGACCTTTCAATTAAAAATAATCGTGTAAAGAACCCGTTTAGTAATAGTGTAACTGAAGAGTTTGTTTTTGTACGTGATAATTTCAGGAACCGCTTGTGTTCTTTGAAAAATGAACTGAACTACACCAATATTCAGGTCCAAAAGCCGCTGATAATTTCCTTGTTTCGTGATGCAGACGAAACAGTCATAATATTCTCCTATTTCATATAAGGCACTTCTAACTCTAAGTGGTCGTAAGCTCGAATACGTCTAGATTTAACGAGAGCTTCCCAAAAGCAAGACATAACATTTTTATTTTCACTGGTCTGAGATCTCAAATCATGACTGCTGTTACGTGACACATCTCTATATCTTTTATAGTCACAATAATTAATTCAAGATGGCCAATGTAAGTTCATGGAGCTGATTTGAGTTTTATGAAGACTTGGAATGTTTAAGACAGATTTTAGATGCTAGCTAGTTGTGGATTGTTTTGTCGTCTAGCAAATTTTTTATGTTAATCAGATTATCGGGATACTTTGTAGGAGGTATAACTTATGGACGAGAACACCACTCTCCATTGTTCCTCTGAAGAGGCCGGTACCAAGTAATGCACAATTCGTTGAGAGGCTTGAAACACACCAATTTTTTCAAGCCAATAAAACGATTTTTTTTCCATTTGCTGGTCGAGCTACTAGGCCATCTGATTGTAGTGGTTACCGTTACTCATGGACCTCTGCAATATCTGTGGACACTATGGAGTTGTAGTACCTTCAAGGACTCTGCTCAAGCCTCTTTTGGACAAGGACAAGTCATAGCGCTCGGGAAACACCAAGGACTCAAGATCGTTCCATAGACGTATGGTGCGTGGCAAAAAGAATACCTGAAACAAACCTTGTCTTTTTATATCCTGTCTACATTTGTTTATTTTTCAAACACCATACCGTTAAAATTTCACATCGATCAACGTCAGGAAAATATATCGTTGCGACAATTCGGACTATTCAAATGAAGCTCTTACTAAAATTAGAGGATTACCGAGTAAACAATCCTAGTTTTAACTTAAACAGTCGCTGACGAATGTTGGGTCTTTTTGCCGGGTTGGCAGTTTTAATATTTCTGTGCCTAATGGCTACTGTTTTTGAGAACAGCTTTGAAGAGTACTTTTTTACTTATGCGTTCTTTTAGTTCCTATCTCTGTTAGTAAAAATACAACTTTGAAGATATATCTAGCGGATCTGATAGTTAAATAGACGATTTGTTAACTTACGTTTGTTACGTCACTGCCAGCTGGGACTGAAAACCAGCGCTGGATATTAGCATTTGTCCTACTGGTTTGTGTCAATGTTCAACATTATGCTGAGTCACAGCTGATTTGTGATGAAAGAGAAATTACTCGCAATTGTCTCTTATTTTTTGTGTATTATTATTATTTTTTTGTATCTTTGTTTGTTTCTTTTTTTTTCTTCACAAATAAAGAATGTCTATGTCTATGTCTATCATAAACCTCTGCAAGATCAACAGTATTTTTAATTTACAAGTACATTATCCTCAAACACGAGGACTTCAAAACCTAATGGTTTCAAACTTGTCGAAAAGATAAGACCATGTTTAATTAAAGTTAAAGCGATCGATTCATTGACGGTCGTCTTCTCAGCAAGCGATTCCATTCATAAAGTTTCTCCAATATTTTTAGTGAAAACGTCCTCAAATCTTTTGAATTTCAAACCACTAAATTGGATTCAGATAAATTTACTTATTTTATTGAATTAACGTGGTTATTTGATCAAGAATTTGTATCTGTAAAGGTTGACTGGTTAGGGAATCCTTAATATATAAAGTAAGCAAGTAAAACTGTTGGAGTATTTCTCAATTTTCAAATCATCCCTGATATTTCTCTGAATAAAACTAATACTTATGAGCCTGGAGCCCCAAGGCTAATCTTTTATTAAAATAAAAAAAAAAACTTCAAATTTATTTCCTGTATTTTAGGATATTTTTTTTCATTTGGAGAAAATCACCGGATCCCGATCACCGATCCCGCTATGTGGGAATTGAACCGCACTAAAACCTAAAACAACTCACAGCGTCCGAACCCCGGCTGAGGCCAGAACCCAGCACGGGGTTATGAAGGACGGCGCGAAGCGTTACGCTCTCGGCACTCTTTCCCGTCGCTCCGCCCCCCTGTATTTTAGGTAGTAAAATTTTAATGGATAAATAAAATAAGAAGTGGATACAACTGGAATAAGAGCTCATTTGAAATCTTCGGTATTCTCAGAGCGCTATGACTTGTCCTTCTTCAAACGAGGCTTGAGGAGGGTCCTTAAAGTTAGGTCGTAGGTAGCGACCCCTCAATGTCCCCTGACATTACAGAGGTTCATGAGCGACGGTAACCACTTACGATCAGGTGCCCCGTTGGCTCGTCTGCATACATGGTAATAAAAAAAAATACAGATCTAAAAGTAATTCATCCATTCAGTATTTAGAGTTTAGATTTCCACCACCTCAATGTTGCGCAATATACTTCACTAAATTGTATCATATAATAACCCAAAAGGAGCTTACGAAAGTTAGACTTAAAGCTCTAGAACTCGTGTAGGATCGTGCAAGTATCAGAGCTTTCATTAAGGAACTAACGTAAACTATAAGTAGTATTAGCTTTGATGAAGCACCAAACGAGCTTTCGTGGTCTGAACCTAGGAATCGTTTAGCTGCACTGAAGTTTGTATTGACTCAATCTAGGTTTAGTGTTTCTATGTGTGTTACTAAAGCTAAGTTGGATGTGGCGAAAGTACCGTATAACTCCATTCCTGTCGGCTTCCCTTTTCAGACTAACAATATTACCAAGTTCTCTTTCTGTGCAGCTTATAATATTATCACTTACACTATTACTAAACGGGTTCTTACGACGATTATTTTTAATTTTTTGAGACTGCAGCCGATACTGTCAGTGTGGTATGTTGAAATGTGAGTTCGAGTTCCAGTGGTACCGGCAAACGAACGAGAAAGAGGGTAGACAGATTTGTCTGCTCTTAAATGACCTATTCGCAGTTCCTCAGTCTTCCCGTGATCATGGCGCTTGCAACAGTGCTGAAATATCGGGACCGCTCAATTAAAAATAATCGTGGTAAGAACCCGCTTAGTAAAAGTGTAAGTGATGTAGACAACCGTGAGTGTTTAAAGAAATTTATTATAATATTATATTATACTTGATATTATAACATTGAAGTGTCATTGGTATCAGTGAAGATTTATTTTCTTAGAATTTTAAAGTCACTTCTCATCAAGTGTTTATTCCACCAATTTTGAAATAATTTATAACGTCATTATTTAATATTATTTTTACAATTTTTTTAGGCATAAAATCATTCGTCATCGATCAATTAAAATATATTTTACTGTTCAGTTTTTAAACAATCCCCATTCGTAATCCATAGGAACCGAAATTATCAAAAGGCTCCAAAATTTTCTTCATTAAAGAAAACGTTACGCTAAAACCATTCTAAATCGTCCAAAATAGGGTTCAAATTTGAATATCGATTTTGTTACAATTCAGAAGATTGATAAAGTTCAGTTTTCGAGGGTTCCAGGTGTATTGAACGTTGATTAAGAAACCACCCCAGAGGGTTGCTTGACCTAGATTGTAAAAATTTTTTACTATTTTTTGTTGAGAACGTATAATTATTTTACTGTAGCTTCTTGTTTCATTTTTTTACGTGATTATAAATGTTTACGGTCATGGATCTGTGTAATGTCAGGTAACACTGCTTACCCACAAGAAAACTTTTGATTTGATTTTAATGACTCTTCAGGCTTGAATGTAAGTCAAACGTTCAGTGAAACGAAAAGAATGTCATGATGCGTAAATCACCGCACTATCTCGTATAACTTCAAACTGTGATTTTTGGTAACGGCCGAGCTTCGGACACTCAGTGCCAGGGGAAGGTTTGAGTACGGTTTACTTTCCCCATACCCCTGCTGCGGGGTAAGTTGAAGCGATTTTCTTATACCAAAAAATCCTAGGGTACTTCTATTCTTGGAATTTCTATAGCTATTTTTACCAGGCCTTAAAAGTAATTACACAGCATCGTATCGATAATAAAGTACAATAGGTCTCATCTTGGACACCGAAAGTCGTTTATTATAACACAACAGAAAATATTCTTTTATATTCTGCTTAGAATTTTCTAGAAACGTCCAGACGGTCATTATTCCGATTCGGAAACATTGATGGTTTAATTGCTTCGCTGAATTTGACGAGAATTAGTCTTGAGAAATTATTATCGTAATTGTTAATTACTTTCTGAGAAACTGTAATTAAATTAAGTGCTGGAAATATATTTTTTGCTTTGACTATTTTATTATGACAATTTCAGATCAAACAGATTTTTATAGATGTTAGAGTCTTTCAAGTTACAGTATATCTCATAGTAAAAATGATATCTTTAAGTTTTTGTCGCATTTAAAGGAAGTCCTTAAAGGTTGGTTGGGGCTTCACAGAGAAGTCCATAAGCAGGCAGGTGGCCAAAAGTTAACACATCTGCTTACATGGCAATAAAAAAAACTTGAGAGGTGTCAAGGGACACCCGGATGGAACGAAGATATCTTATAATTAAAAGATATCTTTTTTTTTCCTATTTTTTTTTTACGCGCGATAAGGAACGTGTTTAAAAGATTTAAAAGATCTAAAACAAAAAAAGTGTCGTGACAACTTTTCGTAAGAATTTTTTCCGTCTAGCCCCCTTTCACAACGCGCGATAAGGAACTTCGTTCCAAAATAGAACTTGGTCAAGTAAATCCCAAAAATACTAATTCCATCGTCCCATAACCCATCGTTTTTTATGGGTGTAAAAATAATTGAGCCCTCTTATTTACTCCTATTCTAAAACTAACCCACAAATCACATCGTCGATCACCCAATCCATCAGTCTTCCTTCTAAAATAATGATCCTAACCAGATGCATCAATCAACTTTAAAACAGTCGGATAAACTTAAAGCTGAGCTCACAATATTAATCCCAAGGCGATCTTAATCGGCGTCTCCTGACGATGCTGAGCTTAACGACCAAACTTCAGGACACTCAGAATTTGACGCGATCGGACTTTCCCGAAAGTTCATCGGAACTTTTCCATGAGAAGGAAATAAACTCTCAAATGCCTAATTTATAGTTGATTGTGAACTAGGACCCAGTTTAATTTCGAAGCACGAAGTTTTTGAAGCTCTCCTGATTGTAGTAGCAATGGGGTCTAGCACTCTGTTAATTAAAAGTGGAGTTGGGTTATTGAAAAGATGCAGAGGCTGAATATCCTAATTTATATGTTGATTGAAGGGTTTCTTTTCAATCAAGGTGTTGTAGTAATTGCAGTAGTAATTGAAGTATTCGTTGCCTCTACTTACTCAGGTTTTCTTCTACTGATACACATAATAGAAAAAAAGACAGGGTCACTAATTTTCGCCACTTCTCAGGACGGTGGCTATATTTTTCCAAATTATTAGTACCTTTCTGACGTCAACAAATATGATTATTATAAATTTCTTTAAACACTCGCGGCTATCTACATCACTTACACTATTACTAAACGGGTTCTTTCCACGATTATTTTCAATTGAGCGAAAGCAGCCAAAATATCTAGTTTTGAAGCGGCAGCCGATACTGTCAGTGTGGTATGTCAAAATGTGAGTTCGAGTTCCAGTGGTACCGGCAAGCGAACGAGAAAGAGAGTAGACAGATTTGTCTGCTCTTGAAAGACTAACCCGCAGTTCTTCAGTCTTTCCGTGATCATGGCGCTTGAAACAGTGCCGAAATATCGCGATCGCTCAATTAAAAATAATCGTGGAAAGAACCCGTTTAGTACAATAAAAGTGTATGTGAAATATGATTGTTTATCTATGATGAAAATAAACCGAAGACACATTTTAAATTACACACAACTTTTATAGCCCAACCTTGTCGCATGCAAATGACAGACAGTACCTAAAGGACTTATACCAAAATAGTGTCAGTAAACTATGCTTCACAATTGACAAACCCATATCTTTCAATATTCGTCTACCGATCTATTCCAATACCGAACCAATTTGCAGTATATCTTAATAAAAGAATCCTTACATCATCAGCTATGTAACAATACCGCCATCTTTCGAGTTCTTGCCTTTTGTGACGCCACAATACTTGGATTTAATCAGATCTGTGAAAGACATCTGATAGCGTTGTGGTGTAATTTGATATTGTTGACTAAAAGAACGCAATTTGTCAAAGGATATTATATGCCTGCTAGGGCTACATTTGCGTGGGCATGTGATATATCATTGGCGAAAGTTATCAAGTTACTAGTGGTAGATTGGATGGTTAATATAATTATGGTAAGGGAAATTTAAATAATGATAGATTACGTCATTTTTAACCTCTGGCATTCTAGAGATCTACGGGAGATGGTACCGTTAGTCATCAGGTAAGCCGTTCGTTTATCTAATGCAAAAAGACAAGGTGAAAGCAACAAAATGTTTTCAATTGTAATTTAAGAGAATATAATATATAATAGTCATAGAAAACAGTGCTTGGTCGAAACAGTTACTGAATGATTATTACCTTATTGCTTATTTTATTAATTAAAAGAACAAGATCTCCTCTCGAAAGTGTTCTATCTCCTTAAGTACTACGGCTTCTGTGTAGATACATTTCTTCAAATAATTCCGTCGTTCCATGATCTTTCAACCTCCACATCTTAACCCTTAAATGGACAATGTTGTTTTAAACAACATACTAAACATCACCGATAAAATTAAGCTTCTTTTAATTTTTTTATTAATTTTGACAGCTAGTTCTTATTTCTGAACGAATTTTGTACTTTAAAAAAATCATAGTAAATTCATGTCTAGTTTTTTTTACTGATTTTTCCTAGACAGCAATACATGTCCATTACACAAATATATTTTTTAAAACGTGAAACAAAAATCGTCCATTTAAGGGTTAAGGTTTCATTTATCGACTACCAAGTTACAATTTGTTTCCATTTCATTGCTCATAATATTTCAAAAAGAAGATCCACAAATAAGGACTCACAATAAATCGTAAAACAAATAAAGAAACTCACTATCGACAAAATCATAAGACACAAAAACGTCTCAATATCTTCGTCTAATCTAGATTCCCGTATCAAGAAGCTAATAATGAAAGACAGACAGCCCGAGGAATAAGCTTCATATCATATTTCAATTTATGAAGTGGCCAGAAAAGTTGTGGGAGGTAGCGCTTAAGGCGACTCGCGTCAAGGAATAGTTTATATGGATACACATGGTTTGTCTGGAGTAACAATATCTTGGGAAGTTTTGGCTTTTTAGTACCCTTATCATTTTGACTATTAAACACAATGATGAAGTCCGATTTCTTAAATAGATATAAAATTGTTTCTAAACTTTAGCTTAATAACAAGAAAGATAACAGACAAGACAAGAAAGATAGATAGTTAAATAACTTTTCAGACTACTTCTCATCCACCCACCCTCGAATGGAAATACTCAAACATACTGGAAGTACCTGCAAAAAGACACAACCAATATTGGACTCTATTTTAAAGCTATTTCAATGGGTGTAAGGACTCGCGTTCTCGACTTTAAGGTTGGTTTTTTTTTGCAGAATACCCCGTCCCATGACCCCAAGCTATTTCATATTATACTGAAACTTTTTGGTACAACAAAAGCGACTGACAACTATGTGACGAGAAGAAAAAAAAGTCTCTTCATTTTCATTAGGTTTTTGACCTCAACCGAAATTCTTTACACAACTGTCATTCTCAACAACAACTGTCATTCGCAAAAAAAAAAATGAACAACATAATCTGTATTTAATTGAAGTGCATCGTAATACCTGCGTCCTGCAAAAATAAAAAAAATGAATAACCTTGGCAAATATATTTTGTTAACTGAACACCAAGACTGTGAGTCACAAACACTGTCTGTCCATACATTACACGTCTAATAATGGCCGCTATGTCTGGCAAAAATTCTTTTATCATGTGTGAGATAAAATATAACTCATACGTGGCTTACCTAGCTTTGTTATTCTTTAGGTTATTTCTGTAGCATTTTGTTGGAATGGCAAAATTATGTTTGGACTTTGGGCCGTTTATTGTACAATGCTTTTTATGCTAAGTGGTGTTTTGAGGTTAGGATTAATACGTTTTCTGTGTTTGGCGTCAAAATGGATGCAAAGTGGTTTCGCAGTTGACATTTTGATAAAACTTGTTTTATGTGCCTTCAAAATAACTTAAAAGAAGAAAAATAATAGCACTGCAAACTGCAAACTGCTAGGTTAAGGTTCTGTAGAGACATCGGACATACATAGTGCATTACGACCTCCACGCTTGCTTTATACTATTTGGGGATTTCTCACATTGTATCTTTTTCATTCGGGTCTTTTTTAGTCAGTTTGAGAGAAAATGCATCTTTTTTTTCGATTCTTGTTGGAACGAAGTTTCCTATCGCGCGTTGTGAAAGGGGGCTAGACAGAAAAAAATCTTACGAAAAGTTGTCACGACACTTTTTTTGTTTTAGATGATTATCGCTAGATGGCGCTGTGATCAAAATCTTTTAAAACACGTTCCTTATCTCGCGTTACGTAAGGGAAAAAAGTATAAGATATCTTTGAATCGAAAGGAACTTCGTTCTATTCGGGTGTCCCATGACACCTCTCAAGTTTTTTTAGAGGTATACGCTGCTACAGCTTGTTCAAATCTGCGGCCTTGATTACACGGAAGGAATGCACTTCCAAAATGGCGTCTCATTTATTATAGTACTTGAGCCATTACGAACTTCTGCTAGAAAAATCAGAGTTATGAAATGACTCAGGGTGCAAAGTGATTTTGAACCCAACCACACTAACTATAGCTTCCAAGTTTTATAAGCAGTTTTAGAAACCGTTGAATGAAAACCTTCAGCCATTAATTATTAATTATCTACTCAAAGCAGGACGAGCAAAATAAACAGGAGCTTAGTAAGGGTTTTGCATTTCATCAAATTTTATTTATAAGTGAAAGGGGAGCTCTTAAGTACCTCTTTAATTGGACAGACCTCTTTTGGCCGAAACGTTGGAGTATTTTTGGAAACCATCAATTTTGTTTTGTACTCATATTCTGTTGTTAGGCTTGGTTTTATTCTGTGGATTGATTTTGAGGCGTATCATTCATCATTGGTATTGATAGCACGTAAACATTCAAAGCTGGACGTAGTCAATCTTTATTATATCTATGTGAGAATATTATGGAAAAGGCTCTATCTCCTTATACAATTAGAATAGGCTATAGGACATTATAAACTTCCACCTCCATCCTTTACCTGCACCTATTTCAGATATTTTGTCACAATCTGTTTATCAAATGAGTTCCCCTAGGTTTTATCTAAACGCTGACATGCCTTTGAAATTAAATGAAATACTTTATTTTCAACATTGATGACGTACTCATTCTTGTTGACGTCAAAAGTTACAAGCTACCACCAGTTCGGACACAAAAAATAATAATTATAGCCACCGTTCTGAGAAGAACTGGCAAGAAACTCACCGGGCATGTCTTTTTTTTTTATATAATGAGCTTTTTTTTTAAATATTTGTACAGTATTACACAAATTTACATTAAATATACAAAAACAAAACGATTACGATAATGAAATGACCTTGGCGAGCAACTCATTTCCACTTTGTGCAATCGTCCAGGTAATCATTGACCTTATAGTATGCTTTCTTGCACAGACGTTCTTTAATAGTTTTCTTAAACCTATGTATAGGTAGGTTTTGAACATCTTGTGGGATTTTGTTGTACAAGCATACAGACAAACACCTGAAGGAATAAAACCCTTCTTCAAATAAGGCTTGGCAAACCTCCACAATCGATGGGACCTATTCTAATATCTGTGTAAGGAATACCATGACCATACAACCTTAATAGAACCGACGTTTTTTTAGTACACACGTAATGGGTTATCGGCTAAAAGCCAGCTCAAAAGGCAAATAAATCCAGGTGTTACAAGCTGAATACATTCAATCTCATTCGTGATTTAGGTATCAAGTTTTATTACGAACATAAATTTTGGGACGACATTGATTCAGTGCCCTCATGTTATGTAACGTGTGTGGATATACATAATGATTTTATAGGTGTTTTCAGTACATATTCAAGGCTAGTGGTATCTTTTTATAGTCCTTTTAGCCGGTTAAATATTTTCCACCGTTTGGGAGGTCTAATGATTTTATTGTCCTATTCCTTTTTAAACTCGTTTTGGTTGAGATTTTAAAGCGCATGTCTTGAGTTTGGGAGCTCGCAAGTTCCAAACGGTCGGCTTGCACCTCTGAATTGCTTTGTTGAACAAATCAAACCTTTGAACTTCTAAAGTACCTACAATTATTTCACTTTTGCTAAAAGTGTTAGTAGTCTAATAGCTGATAATGCTAACAAATTGCTAATGCTAATAAGCTTATGTCTATGTCTAAAACATCTAGCGCAAATTTCCGTACATTCAAACGTGTTTGCCATAACTACTATTGGCATCCAAAATAGTACAACAGCTCACCACATAGGTCCAGTCGATTTAATAAAATCAATGTCCGTGGTGCTTTTCTCAATTCTGGCGTAATACTTTTTCAATCTTATTTTATTGTCTCCCGCTTTGCGAGAAGGGAAGTCGAAACTCATGTTTTCCTACTCCTTCTATTATCTTCTGATTAAATTCGTTGCGGGGCCCAAGACAAGTTAGTTTTCCCTCGGGTTCCTGGGCTTCACTGCTCAGAGTCATTACGATGGTCGCCGCTGTGGATCACAGTGGTGGGAGTGAGAGGTGGGCAAATACCCGATATGTCTATGTCTATTTCAAATTCTATTACTATAATATTTTCAGAATTTTAAATAGAAGACCATAACGTCATACTAAATACTCGACTTTTAACGTAGAACCGAAGTGAAAAGCAGCTTTCGAGCCGTAAAGAGTTAATATTCATTTTATAGCATTAAAACTATTAACCATTCTATGCTTCTATGATATCGTAAAAGATTAATGTTTAGGAACGTCATGCAAAATGGCTGAAAGGATCTGAAAGCGAAACGTAAATCATTTGTGTTGAAACTTCCTATCTGTACCAACCCATTACTGCCCACTGTTAGGCTCAGGTCTCCTCAGAAGAGGGATTAGGCATAGTCCACCACGCTTGCCCAGTGCGGATTGGGGACTTCACATATCTTCAAAGGATTTTTAGAATCCTTTTCCTTCCTATCCTTCCTATCAATACTTAATATTATAAAGAGGAAAGATTTGTTTGTTATATTTGAAAAAAATTAAGAAGAAGTTAAATTTTGAAAATAGTTAGAGATCCATACTAAAACTTCAATAATGTAAGCTAAGGTGTGAAATATACCAAAAAACGTTCTTACTTTGACTGACTTTCGGAATTCTTAATAATTTAAATAGTCCATTATGTAACATATCAATATTCTTAAAAGTAGGTCGTAGGTGGCCTAGCAGTGTCCCCTGACATTGTAAAGGCCCATGAGCGATGGTAACTATACCCGATTAGGTGGCCCATGAACCTGCTCCGATTTCATAAATACATTCCTAATTCGCCACTATTTAACCAGATCCTTTGAAATATAAATGAAATTATTTATTCTCAACGTTAATAAAATTCTCATGCTTGTTGACGTCAAAAGGCTACCACCAGTTCGGAAAAAAGGAATAGCCACCGCCCTGAGAAGAACTGGCAAGAAACTCAGCGGGCATGTCTTTTTTGTATTTTTTTTCTTTCTTTTAACTCAATTTTACAATTTTTGTTACAATTTTGACCTAAAAACGAAAGCTTCATTCCCATTTAGTGCATCTAGAAAATCACTAATTGTATGTAATGGTAATTTAATCTTTTTGAAATAAATAATAACTAAATTGTGTTTCTGTAAATTACAATAGCAAAAAAACATTTAAAGCTATTTATTTACACAATATTAAACCGAAATTCATCTAATGAAAACTAAAATATATCTTTCATTCTTCCGTAATTTTTCATAATGTCAGATGAGTGTAAAATTCTCTATTAAATAGTATGTAATACTAATAAGTTTTTATTACATTTACTAGCTTTTGCCCGCGACTTCGTTCGCGTGGACTTCAGGTTCGTCCCGTCTAATCGTATAGCCTATGTGTTATTCTGATGTATAAGCTATATTGTGGTAAAGTTTCATTCAAATCCATTCAGTAGTTTTTACGTGAAAGAGTAACAAACATCCATACATCCATACTTACAAACTTTCGTCTTTATAATATACTAGGTGACCCGCGCAACTTTGTCTGCGTTACAAAGGGGTTCAAAAATTGTAGCCTATGTGTTATTCTGATGTATAAGCTATATTGTGGTAAAGTTTCATTCAAATCCATTCAGTAGTTTTTACGTGAAAGAGTAACAAATATACATCCATACATCCATACATACAAACTTTCGCCTTTATAATAAATATTAGATATTAGATAATAAGTTTTACTGCACAAACGATTTTTCAACTTTTTTAAAATAAACATTAAGATTCAAAAATTATACTTAAAATAAATGACTACAATATTTTTCGTTCTTCAAACTGAAAAATCGTCACGTAAACTCTCGGACGAAGTTTTGGAGTGTTCTCCATTGTTTTAATGGAGTGTAAATGGATGGATTATTGATCCTATTATTTCTGAAAGGTCGTATTTTGCACGTCGTGAATTATATTCGAAGTTTACTTGTAATCCAACGTGTTTCAGAAGAAAATGTATGGATCATTGTTGTTTTATATTTTAAATTTTTTCTTATCTTTGTAAGAAATTAAAGTGTCCATTATATATGATTGGTTTTTCTGATTGATTGATATATTTAGCTCTTAAGTTAAGAATACCACACCGCACCATTCCGATTTGCAATGGACTCCCGTCTCGATGTTAATCGCTATGACATGTCCCTCTTTAAAATAAGGTCTAAGAAAACTTCTGTTTAGGTACAGCCCTTAGCTTTACGTCTCAAATTTCTACCACTTACCATCAAGTGGCTCGTAGGCATAGTTAGATGTCTAGCAATAAAAAATCCCTTTTCACAATACGGCTTGACCATTTTTTCAAAGATTTTCACTAGCTGACAGCTAATATACTGCACTGCTAACAAAGAATTTTCTTCCCGTTAAAGCAGTTTGTAAATTATTACTCCATAGGAAGGAAGCGCTGACGTTTTATGAGGACGCTATCCCAATTTCTCCCTTTAAAGTAAACTTCCTGGTGTACCTTTAGTAACAATGGTAATTATAGGAAGTAAGAACCTGTACCCGGGGTTTCTGGTACAAGGGATTCTGACATGGGAACCCCATAAGCAAGGGTTTCTATTGTAAATTAATTCCGAATTTGTAAGTGCTGTTTTTAGTTCACGTTTATCTACACTAATGTAATAAGTAGGTTATGTCGGAATGTCTGTAATGTTGTGGGGAGATTTTTAGATTTATTGAACTTATTTTGTATTTTGATCCACTGAACCGATTTTGTAAATTCTTTTTAAATCAGAGCTTCGTTTTTTGTGAGTGTTTAATAGTGTTGTGGTATCAGTGATATTAGCCCAAAGGGAGATCTCCGACCGGGCGAGGTAGCGTAGGCCCGGTCAGGGCGAAGCCCACTGTAGTAGATTTTAGATGTCGTATATATGCGAAGATTTCTGCAAATGTCGTAACCGCGATTCAGGATCTCACGTGCTATTATTGGTCGCCACAGTGTATAATTATATTTTTTGGGTCAAAACTTTTTTTTTTTTATTGCCATACTGGCCACCTGATCGTAAATGGTTACCGTCGCTTATGAATGCAATGTCAACACTGAACGATCGCTACCTACGACCTAACTTTAAGGACTCCCCTAAAAGTTAGGCCTTCTTTTGTAGCACAATCGTAATTTAAATGTACTCTTTAAAATAATAAAGCAAATTAACAAAAACATAAAGACAGTGAGTTAGAATAATTGTGTTGTACAGAATGCTTCTAAATAGTAAATTTAAATTACAGATAACACGATACAGTTACAAATGAGTAATTATTTTTAGGAATATTGTAATTAACTTCATGTAAATAATTTACAAATGTCAAAGCAAACGGCCAAACCACATTCCAGCAGCAAAACAAGGTTTTGTTTGACAAACATTACACCAACTGTCGCCAACGCCACATAAGTTGTTTGGCAAACATCCACCAACAAAAACCCAATATCTAAGCCCTGGGTTTCTAGACCTTAGGTCTCAAAGTTGAATAAACAAATTTATTTGGCCAATAAAAATATTTTCCTCGTAAAAGATCCGATAAACAGTAAAGTTTGCGTTGATTTGAGAACACTTGGCAAGGGAATATGAGCTTTATGTTCAACGTCGTAAAAGCTAAGATTTAATATAATTTGCCAAATTTTCGTACGTCTCGTAAGATATCACATTTGTTACATAATATTTTGAGAGACAGTTCTATATTTTATATATTTTTTAAGGGATTTCCTTAAATTTTGACGTGACAACGTCTTATAAATTGGTTTGCCGGGTGACACTTCAAGAAACTGCGTTACGCTCCGCTCACGTTATGCGCTCACAATGAGAGCGAGTGAGAGGCACGCGTGCCGCGTCACTTTTTATGTCTGTCTCTCTCGCTCTTAGGCGGGCTAACCATGCCCGAGTCGTTGTCACATAAAACTTTCGCCCGTATACCGACTTTACAGGCAACCAATTTTTTTAATTCGAAGGTGTAACGATGTTGCGATTTTGATTTCTTTTTGTTTTAATGTGCATTAGTAGCTATGCTTAACGTAAATCATTTCAAAATGGCTGCCGTCACAAAATGGTTGATTACTGTCGGGTTTTTCATAATTTTACGTTTATACTAGTCAGTATTTAGGGGGGCCAGCTTTCGTAAAGTTTTATAATCCACAATACCGCAGTGTCTCAGTGTCTTCGACCAGTGTGTGTTGCCAGTGATGACATACCATAGGCTTAGCCGCTTACGATGGGTCTTATTAGACAGCTCAGAGTCACTGAAACGTCAATTGAGAGGACTACGATAGGTGATGGTAATCAATTACCAACAATTCTCATTTCCCTATAACCATCCTTTATTACTGTACTATACAGGGTGATTTTTTAAAGAAGGTACATATTGCTGGAGGGTGATGAGTACTCTGTTCTAATACGGAATATTACAAAAAATAGGTAAAATTAAAAAAAAAAAAAATTAAGTCTAAATTCGACAAAACTACCTCAAACATAAACAATTTCGGCTAAAAGAGTATTGACTAACGACCTCTAGTGATCTCGCGCGCCCCACACCTCCGCCACACCCATCAGCTGTCGAAAAACCATCATTTTGCAAGAATTTTAGATATTTTTAAGTTTCGATTACTAAGGCATTAAGCCATATTCTTTGGAAATAATATTTTTACTGGTCGTATATAGTCATCAGCTACCATGACCTTCAATATGTACCCTCGCTTAGAAATCACCCTGTATAAGTTTTATTCAATATCTATAACGTACATTGAACTTCTAACTTTATGTATCCGTATTGAACTGTAGTTTCCATAACTTCATCTTTTTCGCAGAATCTTGCCGAAAATAGTTTGTCTCCCAAATCCGAGGTACCTTAATGATCGAAGCGTCAGGGTTAATATAAATGCTGGCATGTACACGTTTCGTCAACTTTAACACCCTCAGTGCGTGGGTGTTTATTGATGCGTGAGAATGTAGTGCGGGAGTTTCTTTGGCTATATTTGGCTTAAGATCACGCTGTTCGTGGAACGAGTAGTGTCGAAATGTCTGTTTTTTAGGGAAGCCACCTTAAAAACGTATGTGTTATGATTACTTAATAGTTTATTCACTATATAGTAAGTCCATACATTTCTGTACAACTGCCTATTGTTAGTGTCAGGTCTCCTTGTGGACTTTCCAAAATGCTAGTTTCACGATGTTTTCCTTCACCGTTTTTATCCAGTGTTGTGATATTGCACACAAATCTATTAAAATTAAGTATACAATATCGTTTTTTATGGACTAAGAATTTGTGTGTCCGGTATATAAAAAACGTAAAAAAGGAAGGGAACATTTAAGATGGGAAGATGACGTCATAAAGATTGTTGGTAAAACGTGGTTGAGGAAAACGCGCCACCGAAATCTATGGAGAGCCCTTGGGGAGACCTATGCTGAGAAGCAAACAATGCAAACAAAACCGGCGTCGATAGTTAAAATATAATAAATTGTTTAAAATATTGTACATTTTAGGTTGTAATAAAGGCTTTAATATTATTATCGTTTTTTATGCTATGCAGGCAGACGAGTCAACTTGTCACCGGATAATAAGTGGTTACTGTCGCTCATGGTCTCTGTAAAAGTCTCTGCAAAGTCAGAGGACTTTCAATGCCGCCTACGCAGAGAGCGTAGGCGGCATTGAAAGTCCTCCTCTTTAAGGACTTTCTTTAAGCCTCGTTTTTCACTAAAATCTCTTTTAAAACATCACCAGCTCCTAAACCCTGACGTAACACTAACTAATAATATTTGAGAGGGAAGGGTCTCTAAGGGAGCATGCGTTACGTACCGGATAAATTAGAATAGCTGTCACTGTATTAATCCCCTCAGACTTAGTATATTAGGAGACGCATCTTCACTTCCTTATTGCTTAAAGATGTAAAGAGAGTCATTTTAAATTGTTAAATTTTTGGAGACAAGTCTTGATAGATGTTTAGTGGTTTGTACTGTTTTGTATGTACTGATTTGGATGTTTTTTTTTGGTGACATACTCACTGGTATGGATTTGAATAAGATTTAAATAGTTTTTGAGTTTAACATTTTGTGTTTTTAAGAAAAAAATGTATTTAATTTTTCTTCAAAAACCACTAAAAAACAACACTTTTGTCCGAACTAGTGGTTCATTTTACTGTGTAGTTATTATAGTAACATTATCGTATTACATTTAGTAAAATTATTGAGATCAGTTAAGTGGATCCAAAGATTTACCCCTACTAAGTTAACCACCCGGCGTCGAGGTGGAGTTCATTCTTACTATATGGAACCACCGCGGTCATCCACGGTCCGTTTCAGGAACACTTATTTACCACGCACCATTCGCCTATGGAATGAGCTCAGAGCGCTATGACTTGTCCTTCTTCAAACGAGGCTTGAGGAGGGTCCTTAAAGTTAGGTCGTAGGTAGTGACCCCTCAATGTCCCCTGACATTGCAGAGGTTCATGAGCGACGGTAACCACTTACGATCAAGTGGCCCGTTGGCTCGTGTGCCTACATGGCAATAAAAGAAAAGAAAAACAAGTTAAAACATAATCTTACTTGAAATCATAGTGAATATAAATATAAAAGACATAAACAGCATGTAATAACAACATTATAAGAAAATCGAATAAAAAATAATAATAAGCGCAGAAAGTGCAGAAATTACAAAACACTTCAGCTACAAGTAAATAGGTACTATTTGATATAACCAAGCCAGTAATTACTGATAACAAACATATTACTTGCATGTTGTAACAAACAAACAACAGATGTTACCAGGCAAAGGCTCCAATGAAGGTCGAAGGGAAATTAATCAAATATTGACATCAGCACGACAGCGGAGCGATTGGTATACGAGGGCAGGGCTGGAGTTGGGTTTGAGTTGTGGGTCCTTTTTTGGGAGGGGTAATTGTTTCAGTGCTAACGTTTTTTTTTTGAGTTGGAGGAAAGCCTCGGTTTCCGGATTGCCACCCTGCTGGTGGGGTATGTGGGAGTTGAACCGCACTAAAACCTCCGACCGCGCACACTCAGCGTCTGAACCCCGGCTGAGGCGAGAACCCAAATCAAATCAAATATATTTTATTGTCAACATAGGTATTTACATTTAGGTCTTGTATTTGAAGTAGTCTAGTCTGCTATGCTGCGCCATTTTAGCCTTACAATATCTAGGTAAATGATTGCGAATGATGTCATTCTTGTCAGTTAACATAAATTTAACAAATTAATTAACCCAGCAGGGGGTATGCGGGACGGCGCGACGCTTTATGCATTCGGCACTCTTTCCTGTCGCGCTATTAGTTAAATTCTTGCAGTTAACTGTTATTAGTAAATGTTGCGGAAATTCTATTTAAATAAAACAAGAATCTTCTTTTGAAATGTAATCACTTACAAAAAATCTTCAATTTCAGTATGGGTCTTAAAATTTATAAAAGACAAATATTTTTACGAGTAAATTTATTATTTTGCTATATAATATTTGTTTAGGGTCAATTGTGATTTTTTGCTATTTATTAAACAAAAAACTTGAGAGTTGTCATGGGACACCCGAATAGAACGAAGTTCCTTTCGATTAAACATATCTTATAATATTTTTTCCTAACGTAACGCGCGATAAGGAACGTGTTTTAAAAGATTTTGATCACAGCGCCATCTAGCGATAATCATCTAAAACAAAAAAGTGTCGTGACAACTTTTCGTAAGAATTTTTTCCGTCTAGCCCCCTTTCGATAACGCGCGATAAGGTACTTCGTTCCAAAAGGGGGGTACTTTACAAGATCTATTCCACATTCTAATACAGTTATTATAATGGGGGGTACTGTACTGTACTGTACTGTAACCAACCCATTACTGCCCACTGTTGGGCTCAGGTCTCCTCAGAAGAGGGATTAGGCATAGTCCACCACAATGGGGGGTATTTCTCACAAATGCACTTCATCCCTTACCCTAATCCTGCCCCTTCCCGAACCCTATTATTCTGTGAGTCAATATTTCGTCTCTCAGTATTCAATCCCAAATATTTGGCACTCTGTTCGCATCGTCACGAATAAATGATAATTGAAAAGTCTGTCAGCAAATACGAAAATGATTTTCCATAACGTTATTAGAATATTCTGAAGAGAAAATGAAAAAAATATTTATTAATACATTTGTAATTTTCCGACAAATAGGGAAAGTAAGCAAATGAAATTGATATAACGTGGAAATTATCGTGGTATGGAAAGCTTGTAATTGAAATTGGTGTAGAAGTTCTTCATACATTATTTTAACAGATGATGCAAGCGTGGTGGACTATGCCTAATCCCTCTTCTGAGGAGACCTGAGCCCAACAGTGGGCAATAATGGGTTGGTACAATACAGTACAGACGATGCATCAATTAATAAACTGAATATAAGACAAAAACATATGAGTTTCTTATATTTTTTTTATGAAAGAACTGTATTTGATACCAAAGAAATAGCGATTTTTTTTTATTGCCATCTAATCAGACGCGTTACATTTAAAGAAGAAGAAACTTTTTCATGTAACCCATTATCTCACCGTTTTAGTGATTTTGTGAAAAATTATTACACAACTTTATAAATTAAAATTAGAAGTGTATATATTTTCGTGGAGCTGAAAAACATACCGTTCGTTGGTCGGCCCGTCCGCGAAGCGAAGCTTTGGTCGCCGTCATTGGTGAAGTCTTCACCAATTCCGTGGAATATATCACACAGTCCACAGGTTGAAGTCTTGGGTGTGTAGTTTTTGCACTAAGAGTAGTGTGAACCTTCGCGTCGGATATTAATTACAACGTTCGCAAGTTCGGCTGTTGCTTGCGCGTTCAAACTTGAAGTCTTTTTGTTTTTTGTGTTCGCGGCAGCCAATGAGCGCGCGACGCACTAGGCTCCTGGCTACCAAAACAAACGGCTTGTGCACAACCCACGGAATCATACTCCGATAAAACTATATCTTATGTGTGTGTGCAGTATTGCAACTCCGTATTACGACCAATAATAACAGCAACAACAAAATAGAATTAAGAGGTAAAACCTGTGAACACTATAATAATATCTGTTCCAGTACGGAACAAAAAGATACGGGACAATACAGATCTAATTTGAGTCTAAGAATCTTCTTTAGTTCTCTACAGTCACCACTGCTACAAGATTGACCTAACTAAAAGAAATTCGATGAAAACATTTTCCTTATCTATTTTATCACAATAAAGTTCCGAAAAACTCCAATAATCTAATTTAGAAATCAAAAGTTTTTATCAATAAATCTTTTTTCACTCAATTATTTCAAAGTCGAGGTGGAAAATTTTATCAAATTAAAAAATCGACGACTCACAGTTTAATTTTAGCAAAAGTTACCGAACTTCTTATTGGAGAAAGATTTTGTTTATTAAAAAAATTGTGGACTCATTTAGGAGGAAAGTGACCGTGAAATCGTTAGATGAAGAGGAAAATGAATCATGATTTTATTACTAACTTGGCAATGGCGGAGTGATGATTTTTGAAAAGAAAACTGATGATCGATTTTTCATTTATTTAATTGGATTAATGAACAGCAATATCTTTTTAAATTAATAATATATGACGGGGTGATAACAAGGGAAACCAACCTATTGACCGTGCGGGTAGTTGGAAGTGGAGACTTGCTATAAATACAGCCGTTGGCCGCTGTTATTATTCATTCTTGTTTGAATTGTCGAGGCGATCGGACCTTTCGGATGTAAAAGTAATAAACTGTTAAAACTAGTTATTTTGAAGTTTTTATTCAAAAGTATTGATCATCAAGTGTTCAAGTGGACATTGTGACGTCATTCCTGACAAAACAAAACGAAGATCGACTATTTACAACGTCATTACACCTCAACACACTATTTACGCCGTTATATACTATTTTAAAGCGTTCATTGACTTATTATAAGCTGCCCTGACCAATTTCTTGGTGCTATCGTGTTTGTCCACTAAGGTCGAAGCGGAAGCCGATAGGAATGTGGTTGTAGAAAGCCTTCGCCACTTAGATAAGTATGATTGTCACGATCGACGGATAATACTGTGAAAGTAGTGTCTGCAGAGTACATTGTCTGAAATTTTAAGACCTGTAAAAACAACCTGACAAATTTTTACCTGTAAATATTGTCATAATACCATTGAAGTGGGCGGGGCTAAACTATGAAAAAACAACCTAAAATGGAATATAGTTTCGTCAATTTGAAATACTTTAACTCCTAACTGAAATTAAGTTAAAGCCAAACCAAGCTACAATTACATCAAAACTATTTAATCAAACAGCTTAAAGAGCTTTCGTAAGTTCCAGAAAGCTCCATAGAAAGCCAAGTTAAATTCACCTGTCGAAAGCTATATCGTCGAGTTCAATGGTTCCCGAACTGGAGTTCCGGAGTTCAATGGAGTTCAATGGAGTTCGGTGGAGTTCAATTGAGCGCGCTCAGTTGGTTGTGGTTCTCAATTATATTGGATTACAGTGTGCTTTGTGGTTTATGTGTAGGTTTTGTATAGAAGGTGAAAGGTGAGATTACACTACATAAAACAAAGTTGCTTCAAGCTGTGTTTATGTATGCTTATTTTTTATAACTACGATTTGGATTTTGATGCGAGATGTTTAAAAATATAGTGTTATTCAGACACTCGCGGTTTTCTATAATACTTTCATGCATTTTCATCGGGTTTAATAATTGAAAGAAATAAAGTGTTGACAAGTAGAATTCTTCTTAAAAAAAAAGTTAATAAAAAAAAGCTTACTAATATTACTTATGAACTAATAATAAACTAAGCTAAAACTAAACTAGGAACTGAAATAGATCATAAGAACAAAATATAGGCAGAAAAAAAAACAATATTAATCAGACAATGCATGTACTACAAACTAGATATTTTAATATTACAAATAGACAAGATTTATTTCCATCTTACAAAACATTTTAGTTCAAAACAAAAATAAAAAGTACCTTTTAGAAAAACCAAACTTTTTCACATTTCCACACTGAATACGTTATCTACATTTTTTCAAAAACTCTAACTCAGATATTTGTAGTTTCAACAACTTTAGCAGATGCTAGAAACTTCTCTTAATCTAATATATAAAATTGTCGTGTCACGGTGTTCGAACTTAAACTCCTCCGAAACGGCTCGACCGATTTTGATGAATTTTTTTGTGCTTATCCGGTACCTATGAGAATCAGCCAACATCTATTTTTCATCCCCTAAATGTTAGGGGTAGTCCACCCCTAATTTTTTTTTTCGGCGCAGACGAAGTTGCGCGAGTCGGCTAGTTAGACTATATATTTGCAGCGTTCAGTTTTATTTGAGATAAAAAACATCGTTAAAAGGATTTTAACGTTAACTTTTCTGAACCATGTAGATAGGATATCAAAAGACTTGTGCAAAAACCTTAAGGCGTTTTCTGTACCTTGTGTAGTTTCTACTACGATATTTTAGGCCTTTATGCAATATAAAACATTATAAAGATAATCATCATTAGTGAACGTTTCGTTTAGAAGTTATCACGAGTATAAAACGCAATGAATATGTGGGTGCACTCAGGACCACGCAAATAATAACGCGATAGCATTGCGAGTACTGTTTGAACCCCTTTGTAACGCAGGCGAAGTTGCACGGGTCAGCTAGTACAACAAAAAGGAACATTTGACACTCGCTTTCGCGTTGGAAACCAATTAGAATTTCGCGTTGGTAAGAGGTATGATAAAGAGTTCATCAGTACGAATTATATGAAGATTTTTCTCTCTACAGTTACCCTGTAATATCAGCCTAAATGAAGTTAAGCGAAAAACAGTCTTTGAAGGGAGTGCCAAATGTCGCAAATTGGGTCGTCGACGCTCCATCATTTGTCATAGTCATGGGTCTCGTTTGGCAAGAAAGATGTTTGCTGGGCGGAAACGATAAGAAAATTATGGTGGTTCTTTTTTTGAAGAATTGAGTGTTTTTGACGGAAACCCTTTATATAAAAAAAGGACTGATATTTGAATAAAGAGCTATGGTCATTTTTAATGTCTGTGCTAATAGATCTGCACTTTCGGATAAGGTTTGACTTGGTGATCAAATAGGAAATAATTCTGTGATTTTTCGAGTTTTTTTTCAGATAACCTAACAGCTTACTTGATAGTAAGTAGTGACCTTTTGGAACTCTATAATGCTAAGTAGACAAAAACTTAGTTTTGCCCTGGTACTATGTTATTTTTATTTTATTTATTTATTGTGTATATACTTAGTAAACAGATATGTTTGAAGTGGCCCTCACACTAGGAGAGGCCTGTATCGTGGTATATACATATAATATGTATAATGGTGACCACTGGTCATTCGATAGGTCTTCAGTTAGTTTATCTCCGACTATACCAAATTATTATAAAATTTTGTACTTCACCAAACGAGGCTTAAAGGCTTGAAGAGAGTTCTAAAAGATAGGTAGTGGCCCTTTAATTTCTTCTCACATCGCCCAAGAGACTTTTATCTCAGGTGGTTTATTCGCCTACATAGCAAAATTATATCATCATACTTCTCAAAACCATTTGTAACAGATAGTAAAAACAATCTTAAAGAATTTACCATGTACCGCCATTTCCCAACCGTTAGCGTTTCGATCAGCAGTGATGAATGGCTCCCATTTTTCCATTTCTCGTTGATTGGTTCCGAGGATGTCTGCGAGAGATACCGATTACGGGAAAAGCAATAATGACTTCCGTCTTTAAAAGCCCGTTTGTAATGAAAACACAGGGAATATTACAAAAAGTTTCGCTTCTTAAGAGTTTTCGGGTAAAGGAATATATTTTTTTGTTCCTTGATATGTATATCTTTTTGAGACAACAGAAAATCCGACTTATGAAACAGTAAAATTCTATAACCTTACTTAACATACAATATCCTCCTCGGTAGTCCCTGAGCGCTATGACTTGTCCTTCTTCAAACGAGGCTTGAGGAGAGTCCTTAAAGTTAGGTCGTAGGTAGCGACCTCTCAGTGTCCCCTGACATTGCAGAGGTTCATGAGCGACGGTGACCGCTTCCTATCAGGTGGGCCGTTGGCTCATCTACCTACATGGCAATAAAAAAGAAAAAAAAACAATACCGCGTTTCCATTTTGCTGACCAACGTCCAACGCATATAAAACAAATGACGGTGATCGCCAATAAGAAAACAAGGCTTTTGAATGGCATTGGCTGGCAACTATGTGAAAAACCGTTTGACAGTTAGACCAGTTGTCACTTGTACGCATTGGAAGTTGGTTAGCCAATATGGAAAAGCGGTATAAAAGTCGTAAACAGGTCGATAAGATCTGTTTGCGCCGTAAGCTCGTTAGACTTGCATCAGTATAATGGCTTTTATAAATATATATGGCGTATAATGCGTGTTATCTGCCTAATGGCTTATTTTTGAACAGATTCTTTTAAAGAATCACTTTTAAGTGTTTCTCGGGTGATCGATTATTTTTAAAGTACAAGGTTTCAGGATGTGTGTTTTTGGAATGAAGTTCCTTATCGCGCGTTATCGAAAGGGGGCTAGACGAAAAAAAATCTTACGAAAAGTTGTCACGACACTTTTTTGTTTTAGATGATTATCGCTAGATGGCGCTGTGATCAAAATCTTTTAAAACACGTTTCTTATCGCGCGTTACGTTAGAAAAAAATATATAAGTTATCTTTTAATCGAAAGGAACTTCGTTCTATTCGGGTGTACCATGACACCTCTCAAGTTTTTTTAATGTGTGTATTTCTTTTCTATTTAAACTGATTTCGATGATACGTTTTTGATAGAAAGCAGATCTATATGAGTAAATTGCCTCAATTAATGTGATAAAGATCTGACAGATCACTATTTTTGAGTGTGTTAAGTGTAACTTGGTCGTTTACATTTTTGAAATATGTGTAGTTTGGTTCAATACAGTATCAATCTATGATCGAATTCAAAAAACCAAATAATCTGCGCCTGGAGAAGGAAAAACTGCAATCAATAATCAACCTTACCGCATAAATAATAGAAGCTATTAATCTAGCCGCGACGCGTAAAACTAGATGAATAAATTAGGTACTCCCTTTTATTGGATCTAAAGGGATACCGTTTTATAGGTTGTGTAATGGCGCACTTTGCTCGTATTGTTACTTTTATCGTTATTCCAATGCAGAATGGTATGTGATCTATCAGTGTTTGCTACGGGACTGTTATTATTGCTTTTTTTATTGCCTTTTATAGGTATACGACATATATTTTTAGCGGGTCCGTGCTACTTCATCTGCGTCGTATCACGGACTATCGTGTATCAAATTAAACAACATGCTCTGTTTCCTAACAAAAAAAAATCATTGAAGTACTTGGTCAATCCTAAAAATAAATAAATCATAGAGTTCATGACGACCATCAGTCTTCATCTGATACCAGAATTTTCGGTTCACGCAAACTAAAGTTCTGAAGGAATAAATATAAAAAACATACAGACGCATGATGGTGATGATGATGATGATGTTGTTGGTGACACACAGCACTGTACCAACCCATTACTGCCCACTGTTGGGCACAGGTCTCCTCAGAAGAGGGATTAGGCATAGTCCACCACGCTTGCCCAGTGCGGATTGGGGACTTCACATATCTTCAAAGGATTTTTAGAACCCTTTTCGGACATGCAGGTTTCCTCACGATGTTTTCCTTCACCGTTTTTAGCCAGTGGTGTTGTGAAAAATTGCACATAAATCACATTTAGATTTAGAGGTGCAAGCCGACCGGATTTGAACACGCGACCTCCCGTTCGGAAGGAAGCGCTTCGACCACTCGGCCACCACGACTTTGTGGACACACAACACACTTTTATAAAATTACACAAAGCTAAACTAGAAGTACTAAATTGCGTAGCCAAAAGACAGCTCCTTCAGCATAAAGCTTCACCTAATATTCTGGCAGAGCTTCAGGGTAGTATATTTTATATAATCCTCCATTTTATTTTACCTAGCTAAATACTTATAACGTGCACCAAAACAGAAAAATAAACAACATAAATTCCCTGTGGTATCGTTAGTAACAATCTTTCCTGGCTCGAAGTAAAGAGTTCGGTAATTGCTGCTTTTAAAAAACAATTTCAACGTCACTTAATGCATTCGTCCCATTATTTTAAATGAGTTTTGTAAAATTTGTTTTGTTTTTGATAATATATTTTTGTTAAGTGATAACTATCATTTAATACCTATTTTGAGATACATTTCCATTTTGAAAACTATCGTTTATCCTGCCCCACATATATGTATAAAACATTAGACCAACTTAATTTCTGTGATTTCAGAAGTCCACTTTTTCGAAGGCACTAAAATAAACCAAATATACCTAGAAGTATTGCCTACACATGGTTTTCAGCCCCTAATCTGAAACTAAGAAACTGCCTTTTGAGAACTATCTAAAGCTATCTTGGGCTCTTAAGCTATTTTAAGTTTTTGGCTTGCTTTGAGAATTATTAAAATATATTATACGGGTATGCCCGTACAGTTGCAATGTCAGCGCTCATTAGCATTTAAATACACTACATCTTAGGTAATACACGAAGTTCGTTGTCGGTCAGCAAGAGTACCACACCTTCTTCGTATCAGTTCATAGCAGTCAATATCAGTATCAGTTAATATCAATATCAGTAATAAGTTTAGTTTCATTATCAGTTAATATAATTATCATTAAGATCAGTTTAAGTTAGTGGAATAAATAGTGGAAAATTAACTACATTTTACTTACTCCAAAATCAGACACTTTTAGGGTGCAATCCCCTTCATATTATATTATTAGTAAGATATGACCAGCTTTGCATATTTGGGCAAATGTTGGCCCAACTATAGCCTACTAATTATAATGTAATAATCGTTATTTTAGTTTTAGTACTGACTCCAACTTCGTGCAGTTATTATGTAAATGAGACCCTTGCCTTAAAATATTTACATAAAAGATTATGGTGTGTCATATGAATATGTAGACATGAAATGGTTGTTGTAATTTGACCGACATTTTTAAAATGAACGTGTTTAGTCTTATTTTTGGGCTATTTTTTTATTATTAACTTGCACTGGATGTAACTATGTAAGTAAGACGAATTTTGGAAGCTTAATTTGACAAACTTCTCGGTTTCCGATTTAGCTCACATTGTGCACGCAGATGTATATCGCGTGACAATGTAATAATAACAAAATGGCGCTGATCTGATGATGGATTCAGATGGTCATAGGAACTCCTGTAAAAAATAAGGTAGACCTGTCGTGTTTGAGCTCATTTTACTTGCCTTGGCTAGTACTCTACTGATACACGATATTCAGGATCTTAAAAGCTTGAATTTAAAAGTTTTCTTTCAAATATTTTTTCAATGACCAGTTGTTAGCTATCTACCTGATGATAAGCGGTTACCTTACGTCGATTATAAACTACTGCAATGGCCAGGGTCACCACAGGGCCGCCATCTACGACCAAAGACTTTAAAATCTTCGAAGTGTTTGAAGAAGGACAATTCAGAGCACGCTGAAAATGCCAGTACCCTTTTCAAATGCTATTTTCTTCCTATTAAGACTGAACTTCATTTAAACTCGGATTAAGATTAATTTTAAATAATTATTTTTAATTCACTTTTCGCGCCAATTTTCGTCATTTTTTAATGCAACGGGTTACACTCACATAATGCCTATGCTTAATTAAACACATTGCACAACTACACAACATTATCAAGAAAAATAAATTAGTATTAAAATTTAGAGATGATGCAACACTGCAATTATAACCAAGGCTTAGCGTGCCCGCACACCTAAAAAGTATTGTCAATACTTGTGTCAGAAGCAGAGATGGGATTTAATAGTCATAATAATGTAATTAGAATGTTAGAAAAAAATAGCAATAATAGCGTTTGAGTAGCATGCACTCAAAATCTTTTAGATATTGAAATTGTGTTATTTGTATATACCTCCTGGTGCTTACGTCAAGTGAGTTTGCACTAAAAGATATGAAAAAAATAATTTCAGGCAGCGTCGAGCCTGTAAAAGTATGAAAGAAATTTGAATTAGCTCATTGCATATATTATAAATTATAAGACCACCTGAATAGTAGACTTACGATGTTAAAATTAATATTTTTTGCATTATACGATTTTGGAACTTGAACCTATAATATAATTAAGTTTTTCAAGTATTATTTATCATAAAACATGCACGTGCTATTTTTGAAAATGTGCTTTTAATGAACACTTTCTTTAACATGCTATTTTTTAGTATCTTTTCCCATCCCTCAGTCGAAAGTATTGACAATACTATTGATAAGTGTGCGGGCACGCTTAGACTGTTTATTTCCTTTGCAACATTCATTCCAACAACGCAAAATCTTGGCACTAACTCAAATCTGGTAACAATATCTTACATCAATTCAAGTTCTCAATATCCCCTGTAAAAGACCAGTAGCAATCGAAGCACGTCTAGCGTATCATTCATCCACCAGATGGAACAGCGGTCGATATGGAACCCTTAAAACCATTTCTAACTTGTTTGAATCGGACTGAGATAGGATCGTAGCAATTATGTTTGAAGTTATAAAGTATTGGATGTTATAATATTAGTTATTAAGGGTGTAACGACTCGCGCGTTCTCGACTTTTTAGGTCGGTTTTTTTTTGCAGAATACCTCGTCCCATGACCCACAGAAAAAACTTGAGAGGTGTTAAGGGACACCCGGATGGAACGAAGTTCCTTTCGAATAATTAGTGAGGAAATCGTAATAAAATTTTATTTTTTTAAATTATAATAATTATAATAGAGAGACAGACGTTTTAAACTAACTAATTATTATAACTTAAATAAAATATTTTGATCACAGCGCCATCTAGCATTAATCATATAAAACAAAATAAGGAATTGTTTTAAAAGATTTTAATCCCAGCGCCATCTAGCGAAAATCATCGAAAACAAAAAAAGTGTCGTGACAACCTTTTTATAAGAATTGCCGTCTAGCCCCCTTTCGATAACGCGCGATAAGGAACTTCGTTCCAAAAAGGGTAATCTGCTTCCCCTGCTGGTCTTAGTCTTCGGAGATTGTTCTACGTCTCCGGGTTCTATTTATTAGTTATTAATAGTGGTGAAACGGCTCGCGTTCTCGACCTCTTAGGTCGGGTTTTTTTCAGAATACCCCGTCCCATAACCCACGGGAAAAAGGGTTAGTTATTAATATTATAATACGTCATATTTAATTTTAGTTTACTATAAAATTTACCGCACTCATTACCTACATAGTTAGATGATATAGCTACCTGGAAAATGAACGATTACGTGTTGAACGTTTGAATTGATTTCATTGATCAACTTTCTAGGAGATTATTAATTTGACTATGTTTTTATCATTTTCAAAATGCCTTTCGTTTTCATTTTTGTAAAAAATATAGGTTTATCAATAAAGATTAATTATAGTGAAAGAGAAACAATTATAAGCAAACAATGCTGATTTTGCATTTTTAAATTAGCTCTAATAATATATCTGCTTGTTTCAGGTAATCTCCGGAAAAAACTGGACCTTATTTTAAGGAAGAAAAATTAGCAAAGTTTTCAGGGCTACAAAATTGAGGTAGAATATATTTTTAGACAGGCTGATAATCTTTTTTCTTGTTCTAAAATAAAACTTTGACAACAAGAATAAAACGGATCGCTTAGTTATATTTAGTTGAAATCGGTTTTTTATCGTTCTTGGAATAAGCCGTCTGTAGAAGTGGCTTAGTTACGTTAGCCTATAAAATACAAAATTAAGTGTTTAAGTTAAATATTACAAGTTATACAAAAAAATTAAAATAGTAGAAATTAATAGAAATCAAAAATATTTACAATTACAGTATGTCCCTCAATTCGTAATGCCTTGTAGCATAGGCCTCCTCCAACTGCCTCCACTGTTGTCTGTCCAAAGCAACCCGTCTCCAAAGCGATCCCAAGGTTAAGCGAAGATCATCTTCCCATCTTCTTGCTGGACGACCCTGCCTTCTAGTACCGTTTCTTGGGTACCAAAGAGATACTTGTTTGCTCCACTTGTTCAAACTAAACAGTAACATGTGACCAGTCCATACCCATTTTGGTGATCAATGCGAGTAAGCATGTCTGAGATCCTGGTCTTTGATCAGATGAGATGATTATTTATCTTGTCTTTGTGCTTCACTCCCAACATACTTCTCTCCATGGCTCTTTGACATATTTGTAACTTTGATCTGTGATGGCTTAGTTACTTGGTCTTGCCCAAACACTTCATCTTCTGCAAATTATGTTGCTGAATTATGTATTTATTTACGTGTAGGTTGGTGAACTAACAGGGCACCTGGTCGTGTATGGTTACCGTTGCACATGGACCTCTGCAATGTCAGGGGACACTGGTCTGCTTCCTACCTACATTAAAGGACTTTCTTCAAGCCTCGTTTGAACTACTATCGGCATCCAAAATAGTACAACAGCTCACCGCATAGGTCCAATCAATTTAATAAAATCAATGTCCGTGGTGCTTTTCTCAATTCTGGCGTAATGCTTTTTCAATCTTACTTATTGTCTCCCGCTTTGCGAGAAGGGAAGTCGAAACTCATGTTTCCTACTCCTTCTATCATCTTCTGATTAAATTTGTTGCGGGGTCCAAGATAAGTTAGCTTTCCCTCGGGTTCCTGTGCTTCACTGCTCAGAGTCATTACGGTGGTCGCCGCTGTGGATCCTGGCTACACAGGAGTTACAGTGATGGGAGTGAGAGATGGGCAAATACCCGAGCCTCGTTTGACAACATCATAGCGCTCAAGAATTGTTACATTACTCTACTTTCTATGTGTCGCTTCGAAGTCCATTTCAATCTAGCTATGCCTGTTCCGAAGGCAAGTACTAAATTTTCTTTAAATAAATTCGATAGCCTCCAAAAATTCATATAATCAAACTCGAATAGCACGCCATCTTGAATTTATAATGAAAACTTCAAAATCCAATATGAATCGTGAAATATAGCACGTACAGAATTTCAATTAAATTAATACCTCCAGCTGATAATTAGGAGTGGCGAGAACCACACTGAATACTGAATGCGGGTTTATCTTAATTACTTTAACCCTATACCCTTCGTCATAGATAAGTCATGAGATCTCACAACAATGTGGATTAACGTTAAGAATAGGGAATGTTTCCAGAATAGTTACTTGAAGTTCTAATTTCAATGGGTTAAGGGAAACTGTGTTGTTAAGTTTCCTTTCAGCAAAACAACCTAAAACCAATTTTTAAGGTATTGCCCGTTCATGTCGCGTAGTCCTGAGACACCCTGTATTCCACAGAGTATTGTAGTTTTTTGTGTCCGAACTGGTGGTAGCTTTTAACATTTGACGTCAACAAGAATGAATATAATATGTCATCAATGTTGAAAATAAAGTATTTCATTTCATTTCAAAGTATTTCATTTCATTTTAAAGTATTTCATTTCATTACAAAAACACTAGGAGAAACGACAAAATTGTAAAAAAGGTAACCTCAAAAATAAACCAAAAATCTTTCCCACCATTCAACATTATAATTTACATCATATTATAAATCAGTCGCGCCTAAAATGAGTGTAATTACTTTCATAATAATTAGTGACGTCGGCTACACCTTCGTAACGACGTACAACGACCTCTAATTGTAATAAAACTGTACCTGATACTTTGGTTTCATAATTATCTAATTTATTTAAAGAATTCATTGAGAATTATACTTTGTAACATCTTGGTTTGAGCTTTAGGGGGCGTCCATGAGTTACGTGAGGTTTTTTTTTTTAAATTTTCTAACCCCCCTCTCCCCCTGGTGAGATTTCGTGAGATTTTACGAATGTGGATTAAATGAACCAAAATAGTATGTATTTTTTTGTTTCAATCAGAAAAAAAAAATCGTGATTTTTTCATATTTTCCGATACCCCTCCTCCCTCCATCGTAAGATTAGATGAGATTTGACTCAACCCCCTTAAACATCTCACGTAAATTATGGACGCCCCCTTAAAAAACATTATACAAACCAAAAAATAATAAAATATATACAGTCATGGGAATTATAAAACTGTTGGGCACGTCAATTGTCTACAATCCTTCAAAACCGGCCGGCTTGTACCTCTAAATCTTAATATGAAAAAGATTTATGTGCAATTTTTCACAACACCACTGGCTAAAAACGGTGAAGGAAAACATCGTGAGGAAACCTGTATATCGGAAAAGGGTTCTAAAAATCCTTTGAAGATATGTGAAGTCCCCAATCCGCATTAGGCAAGCGTGGTGGACTATGCCTAACCCCTTTTCGGGGGAGACCTGAGCTCAGCAGTGGGCAGTAATGGGTTGTTACAGTACAGTACAGCTCCTTAAAGTAGACTTATCCCCTACTCATAAATCTCTCTTTGTCTCAACTGCTTAAAATTCACCTCCAAACAACCGCTATCATACAAAAAACTTTCAAAAAGTTACAAAATCGCGGTCTTTTAAATCACCAGTGTTCTCCCGAATATTCTGTAGCTAAGATAAAAATAATTGGGAGAAGTCGTTGCGTTCTCAAAAAACTGAGAATACGGCACGGAAGCAAAACGCAAAGAAACCGGGACAATGTCTTTTATTATATTCAGGATCGAAAAGATTTCTCCTCAAAGGGTTTTCAAACGCGTGGGTACAAGTACAATAATTGGTTATGCTCTGACTTTGTATCCAATAAAGATAAAAGTAGCGTTTTTCAGAATCGAGATTTAAGTCGAGTTGTGTATATTTTTTCGTCGTGGTGGCCGAGTGGTCGAAGCGCTACCTTCCGAACGGGGGGTCGCGGGTTCAAATCCGGCTGACTTGTACCTCTAAATCTAAATGTGAAAAAGATTTATGTGCAATTTTTCACAACACCACTGGCTAAAAACGGTGAAGGAAAACATCGTGAGGAAACCTGCATGTCGGAAAAGGATTCTAAAAATCCTTTGAAGATATGTGAAGTCCCCAATCCGCATTAGGCAAGCGCGGTGGACTATGCCTAATCCCTCTTCTGAAGAGATCTGAGCCCAACAGTGGGCAGTAATGGGTTGGTACAGATAAAGATATTTCTAGAAATAGTCGTACATTTCAATTAAACAAAATTGATACCAGAATTTAATATCAAATAATACATTAATTTTGTTTCATTCTGATAAACACCTAATTGGGCGCAGTAAAATTCATATTAATGTTAATTCAAACGTGAAATTGCTAAAAGGATTATTTCAATAGATAAACGTATAATAAATAGATAATATAATAACAGCAATTAACACCGTTATCAATTAAGCGAGTAAAATACTTATATTGATGAGTTTGAAGTTATTTTTTTATTTTTTTATTGCGTTATAGATAAACGAGCCTACGGCCCACCGGATGGTAAGCGGTCAACGTCGCTCATGAAACTCTGCAATGCCAGGGCAATGAGGGGCTGCTATCTATCGCCTACCGATACAGGGTTCAATCAAAAAGAACATTGAACCATACCTACTTGTTGTACCTATTATTATGAAAATCTGTCTGTCTGTTTTTCACGACTCGAATCGTCTCACGCGAGATAATAAAATGTAATAAAAGATGTGAAAGGTACAAGATCTTAACATTACAGGTAATATTTAAAAAAAATAAAACGACCCGTTCCTTTTCTTCAAGAATAGCATAAAAACAAATAAAGTTCTGCGTCATTAAACCCGATTTTCTTAGTATATTAATAATACACCTTATAAGGTTTAAAATTTTTTATCATCTTAATCGATTTATAAAAAAATTACACGAATTGAAAATATGCGAATTCTTTTTTGAAATCGGTCAAGTCAAATCGGTCATATTATTAGACCCTCCGTAGACGCACATATATACACTGAAGGACAATAAAATGGTACGGATTTTTTTTTCATAATTTATGTTTATTTATATTTTTAGGCACTTTTTTAACTTTTATTAGTTTGTATCTAATTTATTTATATGATAAACTGTAGGCAGATGGCATCGGGTTTGATAGGTTTCAGCTGAAAATCAGTGTTTTTGGTCTTCTTTGAGACCATAAGCTTTTGCTGAGCTGAAACCTATTCGCACGCCACTGAGGACAAGCCTCTATCTTGTTCGGGTTTATTTCATTTTTTAACTTTTTGTCTTTGTTTAAATAGGTATTATACTGTTTAAATGTTATAATAATATGAATGTACTCTATGTGCGTGTTGAATAAATGCTTTTTCTTTCTTTCTTTCTTTCATTAAAATAAATCATTAATTTTCTAGTTATATAAACTATTATATTTATTATACCATATTAGAACGCGGTAGTTTATGTAACTAGAAAATTAATGATTTATTTTAATGCCCCATTTTATTGTCCGTCAGTGTATATCTGTGCCTCTACGGAGTTCTATCTTTTATGTTCTATTTCTATGTTAATAGAAATTTTCGGTTTTCATCTTCCGTTTATATTTGGAAAGCAATCTGTATGAATGCCGAAATTGGTACCCGGAAAATGGGAGACATGTTTTTGAAAATATGGAAGTTACTAAAAGTAAACACGATGATACTTCTAGAAAATGATATTTTTGATTAAATAATTTAAGCATTACGGTGGACAGATGACCAGACCTTACCAATCGTGTTAAAAATGATTGAGAGAGGCCTATGTCCAGCAGACACTTTGGCTGAGAATGATCATGAATAATGTAGTTGTTAAAACTAACCTGAAACACAAAAAAGTCCAAGGCGCGCTTGATCCTTCCCTGATAACATCAGAGCTCTACACTGGCAGTACATATAACGTTGTCCAGAATTGGCCAACAGGAAGGGTGTAGTGTTCCACCAGGACAACGTCAGACCACACACTTCGTTGATAACTCATCAGAAGCTACGGGAGCTCGGATGGGAGGTTTTGTCGCATCCGCCATATAGCCCAGACATAGCGCAAAGTTCGAGTTCGAGTACTTCGCAAATAAGGAGGGGGGCTTCTACGGAGGTAATATGAAGTTGCCGTCTAGATGGAAACAGATTATCAAACAAAACGGCGCATATTTGAACTAAATCCGGTGACTGTAACATTTTTTATAATTTGAATATAGAGCAAATAAGCGGAAGGGAGATTTTTGACAACCTATAATATATATATAATATAATTGATATAGTGGTAAAGTTTAAAAAAAATACACATGATTGTGAACTATCACAACTTCATCTTAAAGCACATTTTTAATTAAACAATCTAATCTCTAAAAGCTTTTATAACAGAGCATTAACAGCAACATTAATTTACATTTTTCTCGTAGTAAGAAAAGCTAGCATTAAAAAATAGTGCGGTGGGATTAAAGATTATCTAGGACACGGTTGTTCCCACAATTATCTTGGAAGTAGAGGCTTGCATTGTTTTGTCTTTACCACTTGCTGTAATATTAGTTTCTCGACTTGGGTCTATTGTGCGGGGTTTAAAACAGCTCTAGTTTAGCACTTAATCATTTTATAAATCACGCTGCCTTATATCGATTTTAGATTCTACCTTTAATATCGTCAAGGATCTCAACAGAAAATCCTATATTAGATATTTCAACGTTGTTTAACAAGGGTGACGGCTTCAGATTATCGAGTATGTGGAATCCAGTACTAAACACAACAGTCACTCGCGGGTTCATGCTCAGAGAATCTTGTAGATACAGTGAGTGTGGTGTGTCGTGATGTGAGTTCGAGTTCCAGTGGTACTACCCAAAAGCGAACGAGAAATAGGGTAGACAGATTTGTTTGCTCTTAAATCGACCCGCAGTATCCAGTCTTCTCGTGATCATGACGTTTGCAACAACGTTGAAATATCGAGACAACTCAATTAATTAAATATCGTGGTAAGAACCCGTTTAAAATGCATGAAACTATTATAGAAAACCGCGAGTGTCTGAATAAGTTTATAATTGTCTTATTGAACGCCATGGAGGTTACTACCTTCAAACTACGCCACTGATGAAACAAACTCAGCAACAAATCTTCAAAAGCATCCTGAGTTATATTTTGAAGTTCTCTGAACACCAGTACATTGTTTATTGTCATGTGAATATTTTCGTTCCGAGTATTCCTTATGTCGCGTTTCTAGACTGGCTTGTCAACGTCCAACACATGTATAAAACAAATGACGGTTTTGGCCGACCAATATAAAAGTCAAGCAAGGGTGGTTGCGACACGTAAGCCTCAGCGTACAACGCGTTGCATCACCCCGCACAATCTCTTGCTGTTTTCTGTCCTCAGCCAGGGTTCGGACACTGAGTTTGTGTGGCAGGTTTTAGTGCGGATTGACTGATACATACCCCACGGCGATTTCCTCCTGTCCAAAAAAAGTATTCTGTTAATTCGTTCGAAGAAACGATGAGCTCATTCTTATATCAGAACACCAGACACATCGCGCTTTTATAGGGGTTAAAAATGATGTTAAAATGAGTACGATGTCCTCCGCGATTTTCTGTCTCAACTTTAAAATAATCTCGTAGGCGGTTAATAGACGAAATTTCAAGCACATTCTATCAATTTATCTTTACAAAATACTGGCAGAGATACAAATGAAGAATTCCAGGAAATATATCCAGATCTCCTTTATGTTTCTGAAAAGGGAATATTTTCTGGAATTTCATTAAAAGTACCCACGGATGCTGAACTGATTTGTCGTCATTATTTCTGTATACATCGTACGTTTCTAAATATATCACCTTATTAACTACCCACACATACATAATATTAATATTTTGGGTGATGTCTATCAATACTGCCAATATATCTGATATTGTTAATAATGTTGTCCTATGCAATCATTGGTAAAGATTCATTATAATTAATAACTAAGCTATGCCTCGACACAAAGATTCATTATAATTAATAACTAAGCTATGCCAACGTCCCATACATATAACAAATGACGGTGACGGCCGACCCATACAAAAGTTGGAAGTTGGCGAGCCAATGTGGAAACGCGGTATTATAGATAGAGCCAACCGACCACCGTTCATCTCTATGTATTCTTTATATGAACTTATGTAGGACTTACTACGTCAAACACAATGTCCCATCAGCACCAACTCTTGCTGATAACAAAATAACAACAGATTGATACAAGGCTAATCTGTTATGGAGTTGATAATAATCTAACTGAACTTTTATTTTGACTCTGTACATTGACTAAGAGACTCGCCTGCTAATATAGATAGTCTTAATAGTGTCAAGCGAAAAGATTCAGTAACCCGGAGCCGATCCATGTATTGTCTATGGAACTGATAGACTGCGCAGCTTATCTATGGGCTCTGGGATTGGCGCCAATTTAGAAAGGTTGTGAAAAGAGAGACGTTGGAGTTGCTTTGTATTCAGATGCGTATCAGTTTTTATTATTACCGTTATTATTCCTTGCATACCATTAATTAATGCTTTTTAAAAAGTAAAACCACTTCTGGTTCATAAAAATAGATATATTTTAGTATTACTAAATTAAGTAAATAAATCCGAATAGTTTGTAAAAATACTTTAAAGGTAAGATAGTTCAGTTGGATAGGATTGGCTAGGATATCAATAATTAAGGAATAAATGACCCAAAAAAAACTTGAGAAGTGTCATGGGACACCCGAGTAGAACGAAGTTCCTTTCGATTAAAAGATATATTATATTTTTTTTTCTAAAATAACGCGCGATAAGGAACGTGTTTTAAAAGATTTTGATCACAGCGCCATCTAGCGATAATCATCTAAAACAAAAATAAGGAACGTGTTTTAAAAGATTTTGATCACAGCGCCATCTAGCGATAATCGTCTAAAACAAAAAAAGTGTCGTGACAACTTTTTCATAATTCCCGTCTAGCCCCTTTTCGATAACGCACTATAAAGAACTTCGTTCCAAAAAGTGTCGTGACAACTTTTCGTAAGATTTTTTTCCGTCTAGCCACCTTTCGATAACGCGCGATAAAGAACTTCGTTCCAAAATTAAGACAATTCATTTTCGCAGACCAGCAAATTTGCACGCAGTAATAATATAATGAGAATCAGTATAGTCTTAGATATAAATATCCAAGCTGAATGCCTAACAAAGTCCCATCCAACTTCAACTAAAGGAGCAAGTGTGAAGTCTTATAAGCATATCATCAATATTTCACACTACATATCCCTAATGTACGCTACTGAATAATTCTAGTTGCAACCCTTGTCTACAAGCGTTTCTGGATCTAAGGGCTTGTATATACTGAGAGCTGGCTATTTAGGCATAGATTTTGGAGCCTTTTCAAATTGGGATGTTTCTTTTGGTTTGTATGGATCCTGATCATTTTACTGCTGAGTTTAATCATCTTGAGGAAAGGTAAAATGGTTCGAATAATGATAGAGGATAACAAGAATGTGGTTTGGTAATTTTTCATTATGTTGTTTTCTATATATGTTGATGTTTCTGTTTGTACCTACTGTGACGACCAATAATAACGCGCGAGATCCTGAATCGCGGTTACGACATTTGCAGAAATCTTCGGATATATACGACATCTGAAATCTACTACAGCGGGCTTCGGCCTGACCGGGCATACGCTATCTCGCCCGGTCGGAGATCTCCCTTTGGTCATAAGTCCACTGTACCCACACCTACTTACTTTATTTTGGTTATTATACTTTTTAATTATTTTGATATTAGCAATATTAAAAAATTCTATTCAAATAAACTACCATTTACCATAATATTGTTATTCATATCCTAATGCTTTTATACAATAGCACCAATTTCGACTACGGTTGTAATATTTCCGTATTTGCTTGATGACACAAGACCTCTCGACAAACCCGTAGAATGCCCTCTTATCGCATCGGAAATGCGCCCAAAATTGGAGATACTCGATATATACAAAAACAAACAGAAGGAAAACTTAATTTACGTTTTGTACTTTATTGTTTGCAAGATAAAACATACAGTGACTAAATATTAAGCACCTAAGGCGAGTTAACTGACACAATATGAGTTTTCTTATAGTGAAGTCGTGGTGCCGAGTGGTCGAAGCGCTTCCTTCCGAACGGGAGGTCGCGGGTTCAAATCCGGTCGGTTTGTACCTCTAATGTCGTAGGTAGCGACCCCTCAGTGTCCCCTGACATTGCAGAGGTTCATGAGCGACGGTAACCACTTACTATCAGGTGGGCCGTTGGCTCGTCTGCCTACAAGGCAATAAAAAAAAAATCTAAATGTGAAAAAGATTTATGTGCAATTTTTTAACAACACCACTGGCTAAAAACGGTGAAGGAAAACATCGTGAGGAAACCTGCATGTCGGAAAAGGATTCTAAAAATCCTTTGAAGATATTTGAAGTCCCCAATCAGCACTGGGCAAGCGTGGTGGACTATACCTAATCCCTCTTCTGAGGAGACCTGAGCCCAACAGTGGGCAGTAATGGGTTGGTACAGTACAGTACAGTACAGTACAGTATAGCGAAGTAAAAGAATATTTCATTTTTTAAATTTAACTGATTTTAGTTTCTATTACTTCAAAGATATTTTACTTGAGAACCCATAAAGGAATTTTCTATTTTCCAATTTCCAAAGGCATCCCAATCAGTAGGTACATTTCCTGAAAATAAATGGTGACAAATTCGACGCTTATAATATTATACTTTAATCTCACTGTGGGATCAAATAAGAAGCAACAAGGTGCAGGACCGAGCGTCAAAGGTGGCAAAAGGTCAGAAACGTGTGCAAAATTATAATAAAAGATTTGCTGACACATCTCATACTTTTATTTCTGTCCCACAATTATTCTGTTCTCTAAATGTGCGTTAAACCTTACTCGACCTATTTCCCTCCCCAAACGCACGTACTTTATATCAACAAAGACTTTACCATTCAGTTTACGAATCTTATTGTTCCTACGCGGATCGGGATGGGTAAACGTTTTTAGACTGTTTGTTACTTTTCTTATAGGGATGGTATTTCGATTTGTTGCTATTTTATGGAATGTATTGATTGGTAAATGTTTTTTTTTTTTTGTATTGTCATGTTTTCTTATTATTTTTGTTGTAGTTAGATGAATAGAAACTACAGAAATATTATTGTCACAGCTAAATTGAAGGGCTAATCTCAGGAACCGGTGGTCCGATTTACGGTTTAAAAAAAAAATTATTTTCTCAAAAGATTATACAAACAATCACTTATAGAGAAAACACAATAATAACTTAGTCTAAACAATTAAAACCAACCAGAGTAGCATGTGTAGGGTAGATGTGTAAAAATCCGCATTCAATGAATGCAACTGAACAAACATAATAATAACAATACGATACTTGTTTGTTAAGGCCTATGACATATTGAGCGATTTTATTCGAGTTGATTTTTTTAAATTTAGTAGATAATGAGTTTTTAACAACAAAAAATGTTATAAATAGTTGAAAGAAGTATTTGATGATTACTGTTGTAACATTTTGATTATTTATTTTGTAACTTTTTTTTTTTTTTTTTTTTACTAAAATAGTTATATTCAAAGTTAGTTAAAATCGGAGTTATACTATATGTGTAGTGTTATGAGAATTGATTAAATTGCTTGATGTGATGAACTAATCCAAGAATTAAACATTTAGTATTGTTCAGATCGATGAAAAATCCTTTAAAATGTGGCTTTTTAATAAAGTCTTAAATGTTAACAAATTTTTAGTTTCCCTAATATTTTTGGGAAGTTTATTATAAATTTCTGCTCCTTCACGCATAATACTTTTCCTACCATAATTTGTTCTAGTGGATGTTAAATAAATGTTATTAGCTTGTCGCGTGCTACGTTTGTGGTGGTCAATCTTTTTTGTAAAGGTTATTTGTGTGTGAACATCTTTTGTAATTATTTTCCTGATTAGAATCGAAGTGTTAAATTTGTACAACTGTGTAAGGTTCATAAGTTTTGTATCTTTAAAGATTTTGGTTGTAGGTGTGAGGCGGTCATATTGAAATAAAGTTTTGATCAACCTATTTTGTGACGTTTGTAGTTTTTTAAGATTAGATTTCGCTGCAGATCCCCATACCTCAATTAGATAGTGAATGTGAGGTTTAACTAATGAGTTGTAAATTGTATATTTGATAGATTTTGGCAAACAGTGCGCTATAGGTCGCAAAGCGCCTGTTAAGGATGATATTTTATTGCGAATATTGTTAATATGTGGTTTCCACGTTAAGCGATTATCCAAAACTAGACCTAAGTATTTCTCCGAGCTGACTCTGTGAATTTCCTCTCCGTTGATTACTAATGGATTGTAATTGCTAATTTTCTTATTTTTGGCCGTGAAAAAGATGTAATTTGTTTTTGAAGCATTAACAGTCAACAAATTTGACTGTAACCACTTATGAAGTTTGTTAAGATCACTCTGCGCTTGATTGATAATTACATCTACTGAGTGGCCCGAATAGAACAAGGTAGTATCATCAGCGTATAGGGTAATGTCTCCCTGAAGTCCAATCTCATGGATGTCATTTATATAAATGAGGAAGAGTAGTGGACCGAGGATAGAACCCTGGGGTACGCCATATGTGACAAATTGAGATGTACTTTTACTGTCACCGATTTTGACTATTTGTGATCTATCTGTGAGGTATGATTTGAATATTTCAAATGCTGCACCTGCTAGACCTACATCGTTTAGCTTTGATAGTAATATTTCGTGGCTAACAGTATCAAATGCTTTCTTCAGGTCAATAAAGATGCCAAGAGTTATTTTTCTTTGGTCGATATTTAACCTTATATTTGTAACAAGATCAACCGCAGCAGTTACAGTATTTGACTTGGCTCTAAAGCCATATTGCTTTTTAAAGAGGAAGTTTTTGGAAGTTAGAAATACATTTAATCGATCATATAATATTCTTTCGAATATTTTTGGTAGCGTGGGAAGTACAGATATCGGTCTATAGTTGCCAGGATCCATTTTACTGCCAGATTTATAGATGGGACTTATTTTAGCTATTTTAAGTGAATTGGGGAAACGTCCTTCAGCAAGGCATTTATTAATAGAGTCTGACAAATCATCCGCTACAAAATCACTAGCAAGTTTTAAAACTTTAGAATTAATTCCATCGATACCAGAACTAGTGTTATTTTTTTAAGTTTTTTATTATTTTAATAACTTCAAGAGGGGTGGTTGGCTTTAAATTTGAGAGTATATTGCCAGTATGCGTATTTTTGTTAGAGCAATGTGCGACTGTACGTACTGTGCGCGGGATTTGGTTGGCTAAATTACTGCCAATAGTGGAAAAATATTTATTGAAATTTTCGCAAATCTCTCCAATATCAGTGATTTGACCAGAGTCAGTGTTAATTTTTGATAGTTTAAAAGCTAGGTTATTCATGTTTTTTGATAATTTATTGATAAGTTGCCACATTTTTAAAGGATTTCCCTTAAAATTCTCAAAGACTCTTTTATAATATTTACTTTTTGTATTCTGTATTGTTTTAAACGTTAGATTCCTTTTCACAATAAATTCATTTCTAAGTATTTCATTTTCTGGCATCTGTTTTAGATTTTTCCAAAGTTTATTTTTTTCATTTATAAGTTTTATAAGATAGTTGTTGATCCACTCCTTGTCCGGTTGATTTATCATTATAGTTTTTTTAATTTTGTTTTCAGATATTAAATTCAACAGTGCACTTTCCACATCCTCAAAACTCAGTATATTTCCTAATTTAAAGTTATTCTGTAGTGTTTTATGAAGAGTTTCGAAATTTATTGTTTCAGATTGGATACGTTTAGTCACTTTTGGTTTAACTCTCTTTATTTCTAAATATATTTGTTTATGATCTGATATAGATGAATCAGTAATTGCCATATGAAACGTATTATTCTTTAAATTAGTAGACACATGATCCAGAACAGTTTTACTCGAAAAAGTTTCACGCGTACAATACTCACTAGTAATTTTGTTCAGAATTAGCATATTGTTTTCTCTCATCATCATTTTATATTCTTTAGTATAACTATCATTAAGTAGTAGATTTAAGTTAAGATCACCAAAAGTAATAGCTCTTTTTCTGCTTGTTATTTGTTGATTATAAGTCTCCAAAAAATTTGTCGTGTTTGACGCAGGCCGTTTATAGATTGCACCGATGTCCAAACAGAATGTATTCAGGCTTACCCACAAAAAATGGTTTCCATCCTCACATTTTTGATCTAAGAACTCATGTTTTAAACTGTTATGCACGTAGATTGACACTCCGCCTCCTCTTGTATCTTTCCTGTAATTGAAGTAATGCGAGTAGTTTTGAAACTTTAGTCTTTCAGCTTCGTTTTCGTCTTTAATCCATGTTTCAGTTAGTATTATAACATGAATGGTAGTTTTAAAGGACTCTATAACACATTTCAGTTCATCTATCTTTCCGGGTTTAACTAAGCTGCGTATATTTGTATAAAAGAATTTGAGCGATCTGTTTGTGACTGTGAGATGACCATACTTTTTCCCGATCTCATATGTTATAAGTTCATTCTGGTTGTTAGCATTAGTTGTATTTTCTGATTTATCTAGTTTTTTGGTTTTTGGTTTATTATTTTAGGGACACCCCGTTGGTATCTAATGATCAAATCTTGTTCACCACTTTCAACTCTGCGACGTAACTCCTCACGCAGATTTTTCATTAGTTGTTGTTGGTTCGGGGTTTGATCAGAATAAATTCTAATATTTTTATCCTTTAGGTTCGATCTATTTTTTAGTAATGTTTGCGCAGTCTCCTGTCGTGTAAAACAAACTTTAATAAGGCGTTTTTTATTTTCCATATATTTTCCGAGGCGTATAATTTTTTCAGGCTCCGGGCAGTCTTGATAGATATCTGATATAGCGTTTTTCACTTCGTTCCTTTCAATTTCACTCTTTTTTTCAATACTTTCAGCATGTGCTTCAGCTATTCCAGCTACGATGATGTTTTTGCAGCGTTCTGTGCGTTCCTGAACTTCCCATATAAATTCCTCATAGGCAGTACCTGATGTTGACATTGGCAGATGCGTAGGTGAGAAAAGATTAGCATTGGATTTTAGAATATCAACATCTTTTTCAAGAGATTTAATTTTGTCATTGGAACTGTTAACAGCGTTAGTCACATCGTTAATTTGTTTCTTAAATTCTTTATTCTCTGTTATTAACTTATCTGTAGTACTTTTAATATTTACCAATTGTTCTTTTATAGCAGAGATGTCATCTTTGATGGTTTCGACACAATCAGCTTGTGACTTAGCGGATGCTCTGAGTATGTCGAGTATTTCCTTTTTGAAACTATTGAAGTGATGTAAAAAATCGTCTTCGGGTGTTTTGCGTTTTCTCAGTTGCCTCTGCTGCATTTCAGTTCCAGTAGTTCCAAGAGTTGTTAAATCAGGTTGGGAGCTACTAGCGCCAATTGTTTTACCCGGTGAACGCAGAAGACTCATCGTGTTTGATTGAAAAATAAAAGTTATGACCAATTCCGAAATATTAATATGTGCACTACCTTATGTGATACAGCGGTTGACCGTTGCAGTTGTTCTTCGATCTTACCGCTCACTCGGTACTGTCACTCGCTTAAGTTGTTTCAATTTAATTTGACCTTTATTACTGTGCAGATTGAGTTGAAAATAGAAATTTTACTAATATTTTATTTATTATTTAACTTCGGACACGTCTATTCACTACGCTAGTCGGTCGTAAGCAATTTGAAAAATTATTTTTGAAAAATTATTTCAGTGTTGGACAGTCCCTATCGAAGAAGGCTATATTATATTTTCAAATAAATATAATCTAAGGTGTCTTAAAATAAACCTGAAAGAAAATAGTCAAATTTGCTCAGGTCAGCTAATAAACCTATAATTATTTTAAATCTATAAGTCTATTACAGTACTTGTCACAAAACAGGACTCATTATTCCTGTTCAAAGCATTTCAAAAGACCTTTTAGTTCTATACCATCTTGCGGAATGAGTTCCCCAAGAAAATTGTAGTCTGCTTCAGAAAAGGACTTAATGTGCTTCTTATTATGTCGTTTGGAAAAGTAGTTTCTTTAAATTGCTTACGTAATAAAAAATAAAAAACTATCAAATCATAGAACTCTTCAACATAGTATTATGATGAAAAAAAAACAATTATTGTCCATCTATAAAGATTTTTGTGCACCTATATGAGTAATAGAGCGACTCCTCATTCACTTTTCAACTATTCATTTAAGGACACCATCCGACTGTGGAATGACCTCCCCTCTTCGGTATTTCCCGAGCGCTATGACTTGTCCTTCTTTAAACGAGGCTTAAAGAAAGTCCTTAAAAGGTAGGCCGTAGCAGCCCCGCAGTGTCCGCTGACATTGCAGAGGTCCATGAGCAACGGTAACCGCTTACGATCATGTGGCCCGTTAGCTCGTCTGCCTACAAGGCAATAAAAAAAAATACATCATCAAAATATTATATAAAAGCAGTAAACTCCATTAGTGTTATAAATTCAAGATACATTTCATTTCAACAATAAAGTTGGTGAAACGTCTGAGGTTTCAAAGCAAAAATAAAAACAGCAACTGTGCATTTTCTTAGAGAATACTAAAAGTAATTTTATTTTGCTCGCAACTAGATTGCAGTCCCGACATCTTAACTACATCAGAATCACAATATACATTTGAAATTCAAAGCGGTATAACTTTTATATTTAAATGTCGACCGCATTGAGTCCTTTCAAGGAAACTGTTTCAATGTTTGTGAAAAGCGTTTTAGATTTCTTAGTTTTCTGTTTTATAAGACGGTGGAAATGGTGAGAAAGAAAATGTCATCAGTATTTTGCAATTCCGTTATAAATTTTACTTTTTAAATTTACTTATTGGTCGGTGTCACCAGTTGTGGGTACAGTGGACTTATGACCAAAGGGAGATCTCCGACCGGGCGAGGTAGTGTATGCCCAGTCAGGCCGAAACCCACTGTAGTAGATTTCAGATGTCGTATATATATGCGCCGAATGCTGTAAATGTTGATACCGCGATTCAGGATCTCGCGCTATTATTGGTCGCCACAAAGAATATTTAAAATACAAGAAGAAGAAAATATACCACTAATAGTATTAGTGCAATATGCAAAGTTAACATCGTTGTAAATATAACTACAGTGTTCCCCGAGCGTTGTATGAAGTCTTTAAAAATGGATGGTTGTAGGTTGTAGAGGTAAGAGGTAAGCTAAAGTGGACAAGAATAGTTACGGAATGGCAACCAGGAGACAGCAACAGAAGTAGAGAGAGACAGTTCAAACGATGGGTTGATGACGTCAAGAAGATAGTAGGCAAAACATGGACCAGAGAAGCGAGGGACAGAGAGAAATGGAAGAGTCTTGAAGAGGCCTACGTGTCACAGGACACACCGACCACAGCAGCGGGTACATCCGATGCAATTTAGGATAAGTTAGTTGTAAGTTTTATTGGTATAGTTTTAAGGTTGGAAATAAAGGTTTTTTAATTTAATTGTAGAGGTCCATGAGCGACGGAAATCATTTACGATCAGGTAGCTCGTCTAACTATATGACAGTAAAAAACTGACAAAAAAACAATATACTGATGATTTTGTGAATATATTAAAAATATATCAGCTACTATGTGAAATTATCTGTAACATACAAAAAGTTAAATAATAATATTTTAGCGTCTAGCTCCAGTTACTCCACAAAATATCGGCTTTCCAATATATTAGCATACATTTACATGTATCGTTTATTCTTTCTTTTATGTTATCTTTCACGTTTCACATTTTAATATGTGTTCTGGGAAGGACTTTTTCTTCTTTTAGTAGTAATTAAGTTTTTAAAATGAAATTAGCCTTTTCTACCGTCTAATGTCCTTGTGTATCTCTGAATATAATACTATAATTCCATAATATTATATGCTTTATTAAGTGATACATTAGTGCCAAATACAAGAGGTGCCCAATACATTTACAATATGTACTATTAAGCTTCATTGTATTTAATAACACTATAAACAGTATATATTCTACTACTGCTGAGACTGGAAACCGAACAATATTTTGGCTTAATATCTTTGAGTCCGTGTATTTGTCTCACTTGACATTGGCGAATCGTCCCCAGTCTTGGTGCACGAGGTCCATGAGAAAAAAAGAAGAAGAAGAATACAAGAGATAGTAGGTTTAATTAGGTAATAAAAATTAATTTAACCCTTAATCAAACAAAAAATTTTGAGGAAATTGAAATTTGGTCACAGTTTATAGGTAAGTGGGTTATGGAGATTCCGAAAAAATACCCCTTTTTCTATAAAGAGAGGGGAAATAAAAATTAATTTAATTTAAAAGCAATTATAAATATTCCATTATCATAAAACTAATATTTACCAGAAACTAACAAACTTCAATTTCACTGTCTCTTCCATTTTTTGCAAACAATAGTTCCTATTAAGTTTTGTAAACTGGGATGATATTTACACAATCTGGACAAATCGGAACAATTTGGTACATCGTCTGCAAATATAAATCTTGACGGTAAAGCCAGGACAACAGGTCCTGAGCAAACACCTCAATCGAATGAACATTTTACACAATGGATCTTAAAATAAATTCCACAGATGGTGAATTATTACACTCGGAACCTAAGTAAACAATTAGATGGGCTTCTATTTACCAAGAATTGAGATAGTTGTTTGAAGCCAAATTTAGATTCGATTGATGATTATTGACAATCGTATTGATGAGAATTATGCAAGTTGTACGATCTAGTTGAGAAGTTTCATTTTATTGAGGTTTTTTTTTCTTTATTTTCACACACTTTTTTGCCACGCTCCATCCGGCTATGGAATGAGCTCCCCTCCTCGGTATTCCCAGAGCGCTATGACTTGTCCTTCTTCAAACGATGCTTGAGGAGGGTCCTTAAAGTTAGGTCGTAGGTAGCGACCCCTCAGGTTCATGAGCGACGGTAACCACTTACGATCAAGTGGCCCGTTGGCTCGTCTGTCTACATGGCATAAAAAAACAGGAAGTTTGTCTTTAGCTTGCAGTATTCCACCCGATAATTACATCCAGTGCGAGTTAATATAGAGCATCTAAAAAATCTACAAATTAATTAAACTACCTGACAAATGGAGTATAAATCGATAATAAATACCAGAAAATATCTCCTGAATAATCCCGATCTCAATGATCTCTGAAAATTGGAATTCCGAAACAACAAATTATGTGAAGAAATATGAGAGAGGCCATATCGACTGATAATGAGGTTCTAAATACGATGCTGACCTTTTGTTAATCCGACTTAATATGGTCGAATTTTAGGGTCATTTTTTCAATAGATTTGGTTCCTTTGTTTTAGAAATTAAGGCATTCTCATAGGCTCAAATAAAAGTACTATGCACGATTATAGTTCTCTCAGTGTTGATATTGCTAAGAACCTGAAGAGCTTATGAGGAAATCGAAGGTAATGCTGCATAGAGGCCTTCCTAGAGCTAGGACCAAATAGTATATTTGGTAAATGTGAAATAGCTTGAAATTCACGAAAAATCAGTAAAAAACACTAATTTTTAGTTTGACATAGACATACTTTATTCGAGGTAAAAATGGTATAAAAGATAAAAAATACAGTTTACATAATCAGTTTAGTTTGCCCTCCCTAATGGTAGGTCATCATAAACAAAATTATCATTGAGTTTTATCGAACTATAGTCTATCCCCCTAAGGATTCCGCTTTAATAATGAATAAATAATTAAACGGACAAAACTTTGAGGAAATTTCAAATAAGCTAAAAAAAGGTGATTTTTGTGTAAATTTCATTCTTAGGGACCCTAGAGATGAATCCCTCAAACTTTCACCCAAATCTAAAACGGTGCAGCTTTGTGATTGGAATGACCCATACTAGTGGTTCCATCAAAGCCAAAACCATTTCAAAAGTTCTCTGCTTCTCAATGAGCCTTGCTTCTTATCTTAACTGTCATAACCCAGTGGAAACACTGTCACAAAAAAGGGCTCTGACACAAACACCGTTGCGTTCATCACTCCTAATGCTCAACATTTATTTTTTTATTTACTTAATGATACCAAATTGTTCACATTCAGCATACGCCCCAAAACGATGTTGTTCGTTCGCGAAGGGTTCCGTATCTATTATGTAGGGACGTTGTGAGGAAATTTCCGGGCCCTTCGTATTTTGGATTAACATGGAGCTATGTTAATATTTAATTTTTGATTATGCGAAATGATATCAAGTTTTTGGAAAGTCGAAAATTATGATTGTGTCTCTTGAGGCTTGCATTGTTGTGGGGAATGTCAAATCAATCGTTTTTGTTGGGACAGGGATATTGCAAGACTTTCATGAGTTTCTCTTAGTGTGCGAAATTGATCATTAATCATTATTATTATTTTTTTTTATTGTCATGTAGGCAGACGAGCCAACGGCCCACCTGATGGGAAGTAGTTACCGTCGCTCATGAACCTCTGCAATGTCAGGGGACACTGAGGGGTCGCTACCTACGACCTATCTTTAAGGACCCTCTTCAATTTTATAGAGACTAATATGAAAAATAAAATATCTTTTAAGTGTTCAGCTCTGCAAGTCATTTTGGAAGTAGTAAGAGGCGCCCTACGTCAGAGGGCCTATTAGTTTGAGCAAGCATACGACCTACCTGATGATAAGCAGTTGTTAATAAACATCTTTAATGATAATAGCATTATACGTTTTATATTATCTGTGGTATAAAATAATTGTAAACAGAGGCTGGATAAGTAAAGCACAATGAAAACGTACTCACTTTATAGCGCAGTAAAATGTTAGTGCAATGTAAAATAAGAGTATCGATTTTAAATTGTATGTAGAGGAAAATATAGCATAGATGTTTACTACATATTAATAATACTGCTTATAATACACAAGAAGGGTTATTGTACTGAAAATAGGTATAAAAATTTGTAATTTGAGTTTCATGAAAATTTTCATAAAATGTATGTATGTAGTGATTTTATGGATAGAAAAATTGACGACTAAATATTTTCTCAAAAAGATTGATTCTTCATAAATGAATTTTATAAAATAAAAATGGTGTAAGAAAATGTAATATAGACGTCCTTTCAACATTTTAGAATATGTTTACGCTTTGCTAATTTATTTTATTTTTCTTTAAACGAGGTTTAACGCAGTTGGTGTTAAAGGTTAAAACCTTTTTTGTGTTCGAAATTAGAAAATACTAATGTCAATTTTATTTAGCTCCAAAATCTTAAAACTAACAAGTCACATCTTATTTCTTCGGTATTTAATAATTTTTTTTTCAATTTATTCCCACACGGTGGTCCTTCGAGCCGGATCTGAAACAGTTGATGACATAGAGTTTTACCATGCTTAATTACCATTGATCTTTAGGTCAACATTATCTAGCAACAATAACTTTCCAAAAAAAGTCCTAAACCTTTCCAAATTCCAACAAATGCTTCAGTTGGGATAACCAGGAGCCAATTTTCACAAACTCTAAGGGACAGAAACTCGTGCAAAATAAAATTTGTTTACCCCACCTCGTAGGGACTAAATCCCTAACAGAATAACAGATCTATTGGGGTACAAGCGACATCGTTCAATGATATATTTGTAGAACTCTGGTCGGGATGTGGTCCCGAATCAATTTGTGTTGACTGATGTAATTTTTCGAGAAACTTTTCGAGAACCTGTTTGTTTAATATGTTTTTGATGAGTTTTAAATAATATTGGGATGTAGGTTGTTTTTTTTGTGCAAAAGTGTGTTTATACCAGATTACTTACCTACCTATTTAATGCCAAAAATAATGCATATTTAGAACAAATGAAGAGTTTGGTAGTATCGATTCTTGAAAAAAGAAAAGCGCTTGTCGCGCGTTATCGAAAGGGGGCTAGACGGAAAAAAATCTTACGAAAAGTTGTCACGACACTTTTTTGTTTTAGGTGATTATCGCTAGATGGCGCTGTGATCAAAATATTTAAAACACGTTCCTTATCGCGCGTTACGTTATGAAAAAAAAATATAAGATATATTTTAATTGAACGGAACTTCGTTCTATTCGGGTGTCCCATGACACCTCTCAAGTTTTTTTATGTTAGTTATCAAAAATCATCTTAATAATAGAAAACAATTATGTGTCTCTCAAATTGTTTACTAAGTCTTCTATGACCCCACCCGGTGGTCCCGCCTTGTCGTGGCGGTGGGCTGGAGCGTGCACCCTCGCACCCCGCAAGGTGTTTAGTTGGCAAGAGGGTGCCGCGACCAAGAGGACCACACGGAGCTCCTCTCCCCACACCGCTTGTTAAGCAAGCGGTGCCCTCGGGGACGAGGAGGGTGGCTAGTGGGCCACCGGAGGAGGACGCCGAACCGCAGGCGGCGTATAACCTGCACCCAGGCGATCGCGAGCCTTGGGGGACTAAATCCCCCCCAGAAAGAGCGACCGCACCACCTTGGGTAAGTGGTGTGAGTAATCACCCAAAAATCGTAAATAAAATGGACAGTACAAATAACGAGGATGCCTTGCCGGACGGTCCGGCCCCAGGCACCCGGCGCTCGCGGGTATCCGGGCCCGCGAGTGTAAAGACTCCCACCGATGCCCACGTAGGGGTAGGCAACCAGGCCCCTACGATGGATGTAGAAACTGGAAGGCGCTCGCAGGTAGCCGGGCCTGCGAGTGGCAAAGCTACCGATGCCCGGGCCCAGATCGTCCCGTTCAATTGGGCGGACGAGATGGGCTCGGAGGAAGAAGAGCCTATCGATGCGGGACCAGAGCCGATGTGGAGTTCAACTCCCAGCGACTCTGGAGAGCAACAGGCGGGGAAGGTCCTCCGCAAGCGGAAGTCCGCTGCGCGGAGGACCTCGATGAGCGGTTCGTCCTCTCGCGGTGAGGGGCCGCAGAGGGCGAGACGCTCGGGGAGGCTGGCCGCCAAGGGCGCCGGGCCGGCCCAACCGGAGCTGGATGAGCACTCGCTCATCCTCCAGAGCCTGGGGCGCTGGGCGCTTTATGCGGCCGCCCGGTGCTCGGGAAGGGGGGCCACGGAGGAGGGGCAGCGGCTGCGAGCGATCGCCTCCGATGCCCGCAAACTGGTGCCGGTGCTTTCGGCGGCTGTCAGCCGGGCATCGGCGCTGGAAGCGGAGGCCGAGCGGTCTCGTAAAGAGACCGCTCAGCAGTCGGAGGAGATCGCCGCCCTCAAAGTGAGGCTGGCGGCGTTGGAGCGGAGGGGGCCATCGCGCGTGCTCCGAAAGGAGCGGCGCACGCCTACACCAGGCCCTAGCCCGGGGGATGCGTCTGCGCATCGGTCCCCTTCCGCCCCAACTAGTGCAGAGCAGCCGGCCCTGCCCCCTCCTGGGGAGGCTACAGGGCCCAGGCGCCACCCTTCGCCCCGCTCGAGGGCGGAGATAAGGGAGGCGACGGAGTTGGAGGGGCGCATCAGGCGGGAGCTGATGGAGGAGTTCGGCAAGGAGATTGCCGAACTCAGGGCGGAAGTCACTGCCCTGCGTGGTGCTGCGTCGGCTGCAGCTGCAACTGCGGCTGCTGACGCGGCGCCACCCTCCACCACCCCGCCTGGCCCCACCACTCGGCGGTCGGCTCGTCGGCCCCCTGCGGGGCCGACCCCAACCCCTAAGAAAGGACGCGGTGCTGGCGCGGCGGTTGCCCCAGCACCGAAGCCCCGTCCACTGCCGCCAGCGCCGTCCAATATGGACGACGCCTGGACCGAGGTAGTGCGGCGAGGCAATAAAAGGGCCAGGGTGTCGGCCCCTCCGGTGGCGGCGGAGGTCTCACCACCTGGAGGGGTTACAGCCCCCCCACAGACGAAGACGCGGGCGGTGGCAGAGGCTCCCCAGAGGGGTCGAGCGCCTGCCACCCCCACCAACCGGACTGCGACTGCGGCGGCCGTGGCTGCTCCCCAGGAGGGTCGAGCACCGGCCGCCAACAAAAAGAAGAAGAAGCCTAAGAAGAAGGGCCCGCGCGCGCCGAAGTCGGCGGCAGTGGTGGTAACACTGCTGCCAGCCGGCGAGGAAAAGGGCATGACTTGGGCGAGATAGGAGCGGGGGAGGGCCTCCGCTTCCGGACGACCGCCAACGGGGCTCGTCTGCTTGAGTGTCCCGGTGCTGATAGCTCCGGCATCGCGGACCTCCTGATGGCGGGCCTCCGGGCGGTCTGGCCGGAGGAGGTGGTGCGTGTCCACAGGCCGGTGAAGATGGCGGAAGTCAGAATCACCGGTCTGGACGACTGCGCCACTAAGGAGGAGGTGGCAGCGGCAATCGCGGCCCAGGGCAAATGTGCCCCGGAGAACGTAGTCGTGGGCGAGCTTCGCCCCGGCTACTCCGGGGCCAGATCGGCGTGGGCGCGATGCCCTGTTGAGGCGGCCACCTCCCTGGCCACTCCCCCGCCGGGACGACCGGCTGGACACCCTGGCAGGCTGCGCGTGGGCTGGATTGCGGCCCACGTGCGCCTGCTAGAGTCGCGCGCCTGGCGGTGCCTCCGGTGCTTCGGCACCGGACACAGCATCGCCAGGTGCACGAGTACGGTTGACCGCAGGGAACTTTGTTTCCGCTGCGGTCAACCTGGACACAAGGCGGCCATGTGCTCGGCCGCACCACACTGCGCTTTGTGCGCGGCGGCCGGGCGCAAGGCTGATCACCGGGCGGGGGGCAAGGCTTGCTCCCCGTCCGGCTCCAACACGGAGCGCAACAGGCGCCGCAAGCAGAAGCGGCGCCTGAAGAAGAAGTCGGCCGGAGGAGCACCGGCCGGCGTTTCGGTCCCCGCTGTGGCGTCTCAGACGCCCGATAGCGGGGGCGATGGAGGAAGGGAGGAGGCGATGGAGGTGGTTCGATCTTAATGGACCACACCCTTCGCCTCCTCCAAGGTAACTTGAACCACTCCGCCAGGGCTCAGGACATGTTGCTCCAGAGCATGGCGGAGTGGTCAATTGACGTTGCCGTGGTCGCCGAGCCGTATTTCGTTCCCCCAGCCGACGATTGTTGGTTCGGGGACGATTGCGGCTTGGCGGCCATACATATCAGGAGGGCCGCGGCGATCCCGCCCTTGGTAATGGTGGCCAAGGGTTCTGGGTTCGTCGCGGTTTCGGTGTTAGATACCGTCGTGATCGGGGCGTACTTCTCTCCGAGCCGGCCTACCGTCGAGTTTGAGCAGTTCCTGGACGGGCTCGAGGCGATTACTCACCGCCTCGCCCCCCGTCCAGTGATACTCGCGGGGGACCTCAATGCGAAATCCGTCGTTTGGGGCTCCCCCCGCTCTACAATTCGCGGTAGGCTGCTGGAGGAGTGGGCGGTCGCGACTGGCCTCTGTGTACTCAACAGGGGTTCGGTCGCGACTTGCGTGCGATGGCAGGGCGAGTCCATCGTGGACGTAACGTTCGCGAGCTCTGCCATCGCGGATCGCATCCGCGGCTGGAGAGTGTTGGTGGGGGCGGAATCGTTATCAGATCACCGTTATATTCGGTTTGATCTTTCCGTCCCCACGCCGGCTGCGGACGCCCGCGGGAGTGCGACCCGGTCATTCCCCAGATGGGCATTGAAGCTCCTGAATAAGGAGCTCTTGATGGAAGCCTCTACGGTGGCGGCGTGGACGCCCATGCGTCCACACCCAGTAGACGTGGAGGCCGAGGCGCTCTGGCTCCGGGACGCGATGCGTCGCATTAGCGACGCTTCGATGCCCCGGGTCGGCCCTTGGTCTCCCACGAGGTCGACGTACTGGCGGTCGCCCGAGATAGCGCAGTTGAGAACTGTATGCGTCCGGGCGAGGCGCCAGTGCGCTCGGCACCGCCGTCGCCGCCTTCCGCGTAGCAACGACCCCGTTGCATTCGCGGAGGAGGAGGCCCGGCTGCATGGCTTGTACAAGGAGGCGAGGGGAGCCATGCGGCTGGCCATCAAGATGGCCAAGGAGCAGCACACGGAGCGCCTTTTGGAGACGCTCGATGACGACCCTTGGGGGCGCCCATACAAGATGGTGCGCGGCAAGGTGCGCCCATGGGCGCCCCCCATAACCGAGCGTCTACCGCCTCAGCAGCTGCGGGACATTGTCACGACACTGTTCCCGCAGGAGCAGGAGGGATTTATCCCCCCTGCTATGGGTGAGCCGCCGGAGGATACCGGCGGCGAGGCCCCTGCTGAGGTTCCCCACATCACCGGGGAGGAGCTTCGTGTGGCCGTAGTCAGGATGAGTGCTAAAGACACGGCACCCGGCCCGGATGGCATCTATGGCCGGGTCCTGGCCTTGGCCCTCAATGCCCTAGGGGACCGACTCTTGAGGCTTTACGATTCTTGCCTCGAGTCGGGACGGTTTCCCTCGCTGTGGCGAGAGGGTAGACTCGTCCTTCTTCGGAAGGAGGGGCGCCCTGCGGATACAGCCGCCGGTTACCGTCCTATCGTGCTGCTGGACGAGGTGGGCAAATTGCTGGAACGCATTCTGGCTGCCCGCATCGTCCAGCACCTGGTCGGGGTGGGACCCGATCTGTCGGCGGAGCAGTACGGCTTCAGAGAGGGCCGCTCAACCGTGGACGCGATCCTTCGCGTGCGGGCCCTCTCAAATGAAGCCGTATCACAGGGCGGGGTGGCCTTGGCGGTGTCGCTTGACATCGCCAACGCATTCAACACCCTGCCCTGGTCCGTGATAGGGGGGACACTCGAGAGACATGGAGTTCCCCCCTACCTCCGCCGGCTGGTCGGCTCCTACTTGGAGGCCAGGTCGGTAGTATGCACCGGGCACGATGGGACCGTTTACCGGTTTCCGGTCGTATGCGGGGTTCCTCAGGGGTCGGTCCTCGGACCTCTCCTTTGGAATGTCGGGTACGACTGGGTGCTGAGAGGCGCCCTGACCCCGGGCCTGAGCGTGATTTGTTACGCTGACGACACGCTCGTCATGGCCCGGGGTCAAGACTTCAGAGAGGCTACCCATCTCGCCACAGCGGGGGTGGCCCTCGTCATCGGTCGTATAAGGAGATTGGGCCTCGCGGTGGCGCTCAATAAATCCCAGGCCCTGTGGTTCCACAGGGCTGGGGTGACGCCGCCTGCAGGGGCCCAAATCGTGGTTGGAGGCGTCCCAATAGAGGTCGGGGTGCGATTGAAGTACTTCGGCCTCATACTGGATAGCCGTTGGACCTTCCGGGCCCCCTTTTACGGAGCTCGTCCCCCGACTGATGAGGACGGCCGGCGCTCTGAGCCGGCTGCTTCCGAATCTCGGGGGACCAAACCGTGTCGTGCGCCGCCTCTACGCGGGGGTGGTGCGTTCGATGGCCCTGTACGGCGCGCCCGTTTGGGCCGGACCGGGAAACCGGACAGCAACTGTTGTCCGGATCCTGTACCGGCCGCAGCGCGTCGTAGCTATCAGGGTCATCCGCGGATACCGCACCGTCTCCTTTGAGGCGGCGTGCGTGCTGGCGGGGACGCCACCATGGGATCTGGAGGCGGAGGCGCTCGCCGACGACTATTGTTGGCGCTGCGACCTCCGTGCTCTGGGTGTGGTGCGTCCCATCAGAGCCGCGGTACGGGACCGGAAGGCCCAATCTCGGCGGTCCGTGCTGGAGGCTTGGTCAAGGCGCTTGGCCAACCCCAGCTGGGGTCTAAGGACCGTCGAGGCGATTCGCCCTGTCCTGGAGGACTGGGTGAGTCGTGGCGAGGGACGTCTCACCTTTCGTCTGGTGCAGGTGCTGACCGGGCATGGTTGCTTCGGGAAGTACCTGCATCGGATACAGGTCGAGCCGACGACGAGGTGCCATCATTGCACGAGCGACCTGGACACGGCAGAGCATACGCTCGCTGTCTGCCCCGCATGGGAGGAGCAGCGCCGTGTCCTGGTCGCACAAGTAGGGCAGGACTTGTCGTTGCCGGGCGTCGTGGCATCGATGCTCGACGACGACGAGTCCTGGAAAGCTATGCTCGATTTCTGCGAGTCCACCATCTCGCAGAAGGAGGCGGCGGGGCGGGAGAGGGAGAGCTCTTCCCTCCCCGGCCAACCCCGTCGCCGCCGACGTCGAGCGGGGGGCCGGCCTCGGGAGCTGTCCCGGGATCTGGCCCCCTAAGAGTACCGGGTCCACCAACATCGGACCCGAGGGGTGCTGCGCTAGGCTTCAGCGCGCACCCTCCGTGCCATCTGTACGGGGGATGGCAAGCCGTGCTCCCCGACCCGGGCTGGCCCTGGGCCGGCCTGGGCCGAGGGAGACCCTACACCACACGGCCCCATCTTGGCGGGCCTTAATTGGCCCGTCCACCGAGTGAGCCGGTGGTCGTTTCACCGACGGCTGCCGGTTCGACGTCCGGGGGTGACGGGGCGATACGTAAGCGACAATCGCGAACGCGTCCTGTCACCCCTACCACATCGGATGTCGAGCGTGAGAGGCGGGAGGTTTTGGTGCGGTTCGACACCCACATACCCCACTCGCGGGGCGAGTGGAAGTCCGGCGATTTCCTCCCGTCCAAAAAAAAAAAAAAAAAAAAAGTCTTCTATGACGCATTTCTTAAGTAGTATTTTAAAATTTTACTCATCTTCTATTGTAGGATCACACTTATTACTTATATTTTCTAGTTCATAAGGATTAAAAGCCAAAAATCTGCTTAAAGCTAATTAAAGAACTTTTCACTTGGAAACAACTTTTCATTATCACAACCAAAATTAGTAATGCTACGAAAAAAACTTAAACCTTCTTAGATAATTAGAATCAGCACTTGACGGGCCCTCTTGGAGGATATTTTTCCTTTAGTAGTTATTCTTACATAATTTAAATAATTAGATGTCTAAGGAATTTCATTGCTGTATCTAGTCTTAGTGTAATTAAGGGCATTCCAAAAGTTCGACTGTCATGTTGGCTGTGTGGCATGTTGCGCCATCCTGTTGAAACCAATTATCGTCCATGTCATACTCTTCAAATTTTGGAAACAAAAATTCGTCGAGCATGGCACGGTAACGCTCGCCATTGACCGTAACGGTGGCTCCTTACTCATTTTCGAATGATGCCGCCGCACCAAAACCCACACCAAACCGGAACTCTTTGTGGGTGCATTGGCTTCTCAATGGTGACGTGTGGATTTTCCTACCCCCAGATGCGACAATTTTGCTTATTGCATAGCCTCCGAGGTGAAAATGGGCTTCATCTGACACACACACATTTCTTACAGTTTGGACTGATGACTCACCACTTTGGTAGTAACTTTTCAATATTTCCCATTTTTGTTCAAGCGTATAGCGTCCCATTTCGTAAATGTCAAACCTTTAACTAAATAATGAACACAAATTGTATGACATTTGAGCTGTCATTCTCTAAATAAACAGTAGTTCAAAATGCAAACGTTAGATTGCCCACCCTATATTATGAGCTAACGTATTTTTTTCTGGATCAACGGATTTCGATATTTATGTAATAGTTCCGACGTGATTGTTAAGAGTCGTGGTGGCCGAGTAAGAGTCGTGGTGGCCGAGTGGTCGAAGCGCGTCCTTCCGAACGGGAGGTCGCGGGTTCAAATCCGGCCGGCTTGTACCTCTAAATCTAAATGTGAAAAAAGATTTATGTGCAATTTTTCACAACACCACTGGCTAAAAACGGTGAAGGAAAACATCGTGAGGAAACCTGCATGTCGGAAAAGGGTTCTAAAACCCTTTGAAGATATGTGAAGTCCCCAATCCGCACTGGGCAAGCGTGGTGGACTATGCCTAATCCCTCTTCTGAGGAGACCTGAGCCCAACAGTGGGCAGTAATGGGTTGGTACAGGATTGTTATTTTGTGGTAACGAAAAAATAATATTAGATTCAGATTCAAAAGTAGTCTCTTATTTGTTACTTTCTTTATTGAGCTATTTTCTGAAAGAGACGATCGTGTTCGTCATTTTTCAAATTTGAATTGACTTCTTTTATTATTCGTTATTTATTGAACTAAATTTACATTTAATAAATTTCTTTAAACACTCGCGGTTATCTACATCACTTACACTATTACTAAACGGGTTCTTTCCACGATTATTTTCAATTGAGCGATCCCGATATTTCGGCACTGTTTCAAGCGCCATGATCACGGGAAGACTGAGGAACTGCGTTATTTAAGAGAAATATCGGGATCGCTCAATCTAATATATATTATAAAGGCGAAAGTTTGTAAGTATGGATGTATGTATGTATGTTTGTTACTCTTTCACGTAAAAACTACTGAATGGATTTGAATGAAACTTTACCACAATATAGCTTATACATCAGAACAACACATAGGCTACAATTTTTGAACCCCTTTGTAACGCAGACGAAGTTGCGCGGGTCACCTAGTTGAAAATAATCGTGGAAAGAACCCGTTTAGTAATAGTGTAAGTAAATTTACATTTGTTAATTTATTCCTAGCTTTAAACACTAGAAACTTAATTACGAACTGGAGATCTTATAAAAACAGGATACAAGACCCAAACAAATATGTATAAGGTAAACCTTTAAGACTATCCTTCGGGCTTTGTGAAACTTGTTCTTCGAAAGATTTTGTACTTCGCAAACTTGTTTGTTTACTTTCTAACCTTCCATGGAAACTTTTATGAGTCTCTTTAATTAGTTGTACCGCTTTCGGAGTTAATTAGTTATGTACACTTGGTTCTATATATAGGATGATTTGTTAGACAGGGTACATATTGCAGGAGGGTGATGAGTACTCTGTTCTAATACGAAATATTACAAAAATAGGTAAAATTACAAATTCGACAAAACTACCTCAAACATAAACAATTTCGGCTTAAAGAGTGCTGACTAATGACCTCTAGTGATCTCGCGCACCCCACTCCTCCGCCACACCCATCAGCTGTCGAAAAACCATCATTTTGCAAGAATTTTAGATATATTTAAGTTGCGATTACCAAAGCATTAAGTCATATTCTTTGGTAATAATATTTTTACTGGTCGTATATAACCATCAGCTACCATGACCTTCAATATGTACCCTCACTAGGAAATCACCTTGTGTAAAACAAGTAATAAATGAAATTCTATCGAAATCCTTCAGCTATTTTTAAGCAAGATATAAGTAGTCCGAAAGGTTCTAAAGTGGTGACCAACTGATAGGGGCAATGTAAGCAAAGTTAGGAATTCTCACAAGATGAACTGGCAATCTGGTCAGGGTCATAGAAAGTCACCGGATGCAAACAACACAGGACTGAATGTTGTGGTGACATTTATAAGGAGATCTACGTTCAGCAGTGGATGTCTATGGGCTGATGATGATGAATCTAATATAACCTTTTTATTTGCTTTTATATATGTTTTGTGAGTGATATAATGATATCGAATGAATAAAAAATATTAAAAATACACACATAGGCCTAATATAATTAAATAAGTAAATTTTTACTGACCATCTTGACCTAATTACAATTTTCAATTCCTTTTCCAATATGAAATTTAATCTAAAATGTTACTGGAATGGAGCTTTTTAGCTGAACGTCGACAAATTATAATTAACAATGATTAGAATATTTCATCTAATTAACTTTGCGAATATTATTAAGGGAATTTCCTTCATACAGATAAGATTAAACTGGAGTACGATGTATGGGTAGGCGGTAGATAACGGCCTCTCTTTGCCCTGGCATTGCAGAGGTTCATGAGCGACGGTAACCGCTTACCATCAGGTGGGCCGTATGCTCGTTTATCTACCTTGCAATAAAAAAAAAAAAAAAAAAAAAAACTCTAAAACGATCTATATAGTCTTAGTTTCAATAACAAGGATCAAAAAAACGAGGCTCGGTCGTAGGTAGCGACCCTTCAGTGTCCTTTGAAATTGCAGAGGTCTATGAGCGACAGTAACCACTTTTCATCAGATAGCCCATTTGTCAACAAGGCCATAAAAATATACAATATTTACTTTGCCATTGAAAATACGGCAAACACCTTGGAATATCAACACATAATAAGGCAGTATAAAGCATTAAGCACATAGTGGGAATCTGTACTGTGACCAACCACTTCTCACTTATGCAAATCATGTGTCGGTTGACGTAGTGAGTGTGCCCAATGTGAAGCCGATGAGTGTTCGACCAGGCCGCGCTGCGATGCGGCTAGTGGACGAAGTACCCGGAGAGGCTGAAGCTGGCTGGCGGTGTGCGGCGGGTGGGGGGTGTGTGATGATCACCAATTGTGGGTATTGATGGTATTAGGCCAAAGGGAGATTTCCGACCGGGCGAGGTAGTGTATACCCGGTCAGGCCGAAGCCCACTGTAGTAGATTTCAGATTTCGTATATATGCGAAGATTTCTGAAAATGTCGTAACCGCGATTCAGGATCTCGCGCGTTATTATTGGTCGCCACACATGCATAATAAAATTGCTATCTACCAGCTCATTCGCCAATCAACGACACCTCGGCACTACACACAAAAAAAAAATCTAATTTACACAAACATAACTCAAAAACACAGCAGAGATCCCATTCGACAAAAATATATTTCTGTCCCGAGTACTACCGAGTCAGACAAAATTCAGGGTAAAGTTTCGTCATAAAACGATCCAATTCCGTCTCCATACGCACCGTTTGGAGGTGTTAATCGAAAGGAAACGATGCTACATACGTAATAACTCGCACGAGTAAAATATTATACAGGGTGTTAAAATCCGATGAAACAATACTTTCACAGCAAATAGTATACTTGATGTAGAAGCCATCCACCAAATCTGGGTTTTCTAGGCATAATATATCATAAGTTATAACTAATCAAAACTACGTGTTAATTTTCTATTAGTAGGAGTTTATTATAGCACGGAACTCTAAAATTGCGATCGGATGCGCCTGTGTGCTTGAAAATGGCATATAGATATAGCACGCTACATGTAGGTCAGGGTAGGGTTGTCAAAATTAATACAAAATAATATTTTTTCAACTTTGTATGGGAAAATAAAGTCATTTTTTAGTTTGTTATTTGCATGCTGACTTAAACTAATAAATTTTCATTTCATTTCATTTCATTTCATTTCATTTCATTTCATTTCATTTCATTTCATTTCATTATCTCCGTTTCAAAAGTATGTGTATATGATTTGAAATGTGATATAGATTAAGCCCTTAAAGTATTGTTTCACCGGGCAACAACACCCTGTATATTTCCAATATCATTTTTATTGCTGTATAATTTTAACGCTCTGTCGATTTCACGTGTATCAGAGATTGCTTTATGAGCTTTCGATACTTGTGTTCCATGTTTTACTGTTGCTGTTTCCATTTTTACTGTTACTTTATTTGGAACATTAACTTGTGTTGCCGTTATAACATTAAGGAAATTGTACATTGCTTCTTAGATTACGATTATGACTTTAATTTCATGGTTAATTGTATTACAATGTAAATTTTGACTTATCTATCTATCTTCTTCTTATATACAGGGTGTTAAAATCCGATGAAACAATACTTTCACAGCAAATAGTATACTTGATGTAGAACCCATCCACCAAGTCTGGGTTTTCTAGGCATAATATATATCATAAGTTATAACTAATCAAAACTAGTATCTATTTTCTATTAGTAGGAGATTATTATAGTACGGAACACACAAATTGCGATCGGATGCGCCTGTGTGCGTGAAAATAGCATAAAGATATAGCACGCTAAATGTAGGTTGGGGTAGGGTTGTCAAAAATAATACAAAACAATAATTTTTCAACTTTGTAGTGGAAAATAAAGTAACTATCTCCGTTTCAAAAGTATGTGTATATGATTTGAAATGTGATATAGATTAAGCCCTTAACGTATTGTTTCAACGGGCACCAACACCCTGTATAAAAATGAATTGCTGTTCGTTAGTCTCGCTAAAACTCGAGAATGGCTGGGCCGATTGAGCTGATTTTGGTTTTAAAATGTTTGTCGTAGTCCAGGGAAGGTTTAAACAGTGAAAAATACCTGGGGTTTTTTTTGTGTGACGCAGACGAAGTTGCGCGGGCCACCTAGTTTGAAATATTTTTTAAATCTTTTTCTTTAATCTTTAAATCTGTACAAGATAATTCGATTTTGACAGTAAAGGGACTAAGCTCAAGATGTAGGATTTTATTTTATTGTTGGATATATTATAGATACTTACCTTCATGTTCCATAGTTTTATAATGCTCTGTATTATACAATAACTTTTTGGTATCCATATTTTTTCTTAAACCACAAATATATCAAAACCCGACATTCGGCAATATTGTTTATCTCCCTACCGTAATATTTTTGTACTATTCGGGCACAACCAACTAATCTTTATATAAATCCAACGGTACAACAGTAAAATATCCCAAAATAAGTCCATATATCTCCATAAAACCCTTGCAATTTTCGATAGCATCTTTATCTAAACACAACCCAAGCACAAAATATTTACTACACAGAGACAATGTTCATGTTTAGTTATGTTTTATTTTTATGCTTGATGAGAGTCCTTAAAGGTAGACTATATGTAGTGTTTCCGCAAGATTGATATTGCAGAGGTCTATTAACTCTTAAGGGGGCTCGTCAACTTAAATGGCAATAAAATTATCATTACTTAGTCTTGCCTGCACTCCTTACATCAAAATGGTGTAAGTATGTAAAAAATGCATAATAAATATAAAAACACTTTTGGAGGTTGTCATTAATATTATAATGGTTATTTTGTTCTCAGACTCATTAAAACCCTGTCAGGGCCTGGTTTGACACACTCGTCCAAAATCTATTGACATTTCTTGACGGTGAACATTTCTTGTACCTTGTACCTCTAAATCTAAATGTGAAAAAGATTTATGTGTAGTTTTTCACAACACCACTGGCTAAAAACGGTGAAGGAAAACATCGTGAGGAAACCTGCATGTCGGAAAAGGATTCTGAAAATGCTTTGAAGATATGTGAAGACCCCAATCCGCACTGGGCAAGCGTGGTGGACTATGCCTAATCCCTCTTCTGAGGGGACCTGAGCCCAACAGTGGGCAGTAATGGGTTGGTACTGTACAGTACAGTACAGAACATTTCATAGAGTTCCTCAGAGCGTTTTATATAAAACTTTCTTTCTCTAAAGTTATTCTGTGATCATGTGCTCATTCCACATCCTTTGTCATAAAATAGGCATTATTGTATCAAAGAATATACTTTAACTGACTAATGGAAGCACATCAAAGGAGATTCTTATTCTTAACATATGACGTACAATTGTAACAGGGCCAGATGGTTATTTTGTTATATAATGCGTTTGTGCCTTACCGATTGGATTTCGGCCTTCTGCGTATGTGTCTTCATGTGAAAACGTCGGGTTGGATGGTGGTCGATCTTTTTATAACCTTTGGGTTTAGTATATCTGTTTAGAAAATAAGGTTTTGGTGTATTACAAAAGGTTAGCCTTAAATATGTTAGGTGACTTTTCTCTAATTCCATTTAATTGTTTGTAGAAGCGGGTATTGCATCGATTTAAAGGAAAGACTTCCGGTTTTGATGAATCCTTTTTTTTTATTATTAAATTCTTTTAATTTACATTTTTATGAAACGGAAATACTAGTGGCGCCATCTGATTTATTTCTCAAGAAAGTATATAAGGCGTGTGAACTATCGTTTAAATACAGTAGTCGACGTGATTCCAAAGTGAACAGAGTTGAGAGTAATTGTGACTGAGTTTTGGAGGATGATTATACTGATTTTGGAAGATGAATAAACTGTTATGAGCTGTGAACCAAGGAGTTTTCATTGTGTTTCTGAACTGAACCCCAATAAATATTAGATACTAATTTCTGTGTTTTTAGTTATAACAACTATAATGAAATTTGTACCGACGTACATTAATTACACTACTGGTTTTTCTTTATCATTTAATGGTAGAGAAAAACATCGTGTAATTTGCATATATTATTAGAAGTAAAAACCCATCAAGGATTTGTGAAGTCCACATCCACAATAGACAAGAGTGTGACTATGACTGTGACTATGCTTAATTCCTATACTGAGAAAACCTTAGCCCAGTAGGCAAAATAGTTTGTTACTGGTCTTATATATAATATATAAACAGAACAAAACTATATTGCTCCTATTGAATTGATAGAAAGAAAAAAACTTGAGAGGTGTCATGGGACAACCGAATAGAACGAAATTTCTTTCGATTAAAAGATAAGGAACGTGTTTTAAAAGATTTTGATCACAGCGCCATCTAGCAATAATCATCTAAAACAAAAATAAGAAACGTGTTTTAAAAGATTTTGACAGCGCCATCTAGCGATAATCATCTAAAACAAAAAAGTGTCGTGACAACTTTTCGTAAGTTTTTTTTCCGTGTAGCCTCCTCTCGATAACGCGCGATAAAGAACTTCATTCCAATATACTACTACAAAATATAACCTTTCTAAACAACCACGAAAAAACACGTCAATACCTTATTTAAATAATATAAGAGGCCAAGTTAACAAATAAACCATCTCAAGTGAAATAAGAAGGAAAATACGCACGAAACGAAAATGAGAATTGGCAGGTAATGATGGCCTTAACTGTGACGTATTCGAGGAAAATAATTCCATCTTGGAAATATACGGTATATTTTGCATTATATATTTATGGTAGATGAAAATTACGTGACTAATTGAAATGTAAGGAAGTTGTGTTGTCATATTATCAAAATAAAGTAGGTTCTGCTTTTAACTCATAAGACTAGATGGATTAATTTTGAACTTTTAAGTTTAAAATTTACAAATATATGATGGGGTGATAAGGAAACCAACCTATTCACAGTGCGGGTAGTTGGAAGTGGAGACTTGCTATAAATACAGGCGTTGGCCGCTGTTATTATTCATTCGTGTTTGAATTGTCGAGGCGAACGGACCTCTTGATGTAAAAGTAATAAACTGTTAAAACTCGTTATTTTGAAGTTTTTATTTAAAAGTATTGGTGATCAAGTGGACATTGTGACGTCATTCCTGACAAAACCAAACGAAGATCGACTATTTACAACGTCATTACACCTCAACACACTATTTACGCCGTCATATATTTAGACATCTAATAAACCTATGAAAAAGAAGAATACACTAAGAAAATCTTGAAATCTAAAAGAATGAAAATTCCGAGCAATATACAGATAAGCCAATTATACTCATTAAAATATACACCGATATATAGAAGTATTATAATAAATATCACACTAATCTCACTGTGTATATTGTAATAGGCTTACTGCTCTTAAAAACCTTTTCTAAATTATCAAGATCATTAAAGAAACTATTCTTCCAAAATTAGCTAAACTTCAAAACAAAAGACGACTTCACCTTTTCATGTAATAAACGGTTATCTCTCTTGTTTACAAAATAACGGATTTCGTTGAGCACTTTAATTGACCTATTTAAATCTGGATTAGACGTCGTTTTTACAGCGTTTAGGGTAATTAAGTTTCTAGATTATTTAGACAGTTCTTTGAATTCAACTTACAATTAGTACCGGTACCGATACAACTTACAAGCGCCATTTTGTTTTTCTTTATTTAAATATCTGGATGATAAAATATTTGGATATTTAGAATCTTCAATAGCATTTTATACATATTTTTGAATTACAGCAATATTCAGCTACAATTTAATAATAACATTATTACATTATTTAATTATCTGAAACGAAAAAAATCAAAAGAGAACAACAATACTTCTAAATTAAAAAACTTCACTGATGTTGATTTTAATATCATCATTATTATAAAATAATATCATTTCGTAATAAGCAGTTTTCACCTCAAATATTTCAAGTATGTATTAATATATTTTCAGTCCCAAAAATTTCATTCACTTTTGTACAAATTTAGATCTAAATTCGTTCCAGTGTTCGCGCGAAGTCGATTAATGGGATCAACCGTCTCAGCGCTTTTATAGCTTGAGGGGTTCACAGGGCCGAACTAAGGATTAAGGTTTTAGCACCGATTACATATTATAATTTTATTATGATAGTGATTGGAGGCGACAAATATGAGTTAAAAATAAGTAATTGGAATTGTTCAAGTGAACAATTAAACGAAATTGAGATTTTCCCTTTTTAAAGCATTCTGGCAAAAACGCATTTATAATGGGGAGCGGCTAACACTGCTCAAGGACTTCAGCAATGCCGTTACGTACCCCTACTATTTAGGATTTTTTTTTTTATTTATTCTTGTGTATTACACACATATAATGCAAACTGTATCTATAACCTTTCTTATAAAATTTATTGTATTTGAGCTCACATCTTGACGATAAGACAATATGAACCTAAACTCTAAGGAGAATGAGTAAATTGGTCAAAATAGGACAAAAGTACTTCTTGCATATCTGCATACTGGGAGTTCATGCATGTACATTATTGTGACAATATTTTTTATGTGCGTCTATTTTCATGTCCGTTTCCTTCAAATTTTTACAAACGCTATGCTTCAAAAAAGAATTGACCAAATTGCTCCAGGCGTTATTAAGTTATGCACTTATCAACACGTTTTGAATAAAATAAATTTATTTATTTAATACTTTATTGTACACGACATAGAGTTATATTAAAAAAAATGAAAAATGTTCACAAAAGGCGAACTCAATACTGAGTTTTCTTACAGCAAACCCAAAATAAAACATGCAATAAGTAGATTTTAATTTTGAATGTAAGGCAGAAGTGTACAATATACATAGAATATATCGACGGCAAAAAGCAAACCTGCTGTAACCCACAAAATGAAAAATGTTCACCAGAGGCAAAAGAAAAATATTTATTAAAAAAAATTTTTTTTTTCTGTAACTATAACACTTAGAAGTATCAATTTAAAAATCAAAATGTATTTTTTTGTTTTCTATCATACCAAATACTAAGATTTTATCAGAAGTAACTTTTATTATGTGTTTGTGTTGGTTACAGCAATAGGATTTTTTTTTCTGTTACGTGAATTTGCTATAAATGTAGCATATAAATGTATGGGAGACTCTAAATCAAACATTTATGCGTAACGAATATTTGATGTAATTACATAAACCAATAAATTATCTGTGTCAATTCTGAAGTAAATGACATCAGTGTGTATAACTAGATGCATTTCATTTGTCTTTACTGCTAGAAATGATGAAAGGATGGTAAAACATAATGCTGTAACTATGGAAATGTATTTATTTTGTAAGAACAAAATAAAAAAAATATCTGGAAATAACAAAAACAAAAGCTTAGGTATGTTTTGTGAACAATAAATGTTGAATAAATAAATATTATGTAGGCGCGTATGAAAAATAAATGACATTGACAAGAGTGACAGTTGGTATGGTCACTCTGGCGGAGCGTCGAGTCTGTGGTAGCGGGGCAGCCATCTTTTATACGGACTTGTTGGAGGACGGTCGCCGCCGGGTACGGTGGGACCTTGCACCGGTTCCAGGTCGTGCGCGGTGTTCGCAGGGGTCTGTTCTTGGACCTCTACTGTGGAATATCGGGTACGACTGGGTGCTGAGGGGCGCCCTCCTCCCGGGCCTTAGCGTTATTTGCTACGCGGACGACACTTTGGTCGTGGCCCGGGGGGATGACTTCCGGGAGTCTGCTCGTCTTGCCACAGCGGGGGTGGCCCTCGTCGTCGGCAAAATAAGGAGGTTGGGCCTCGACGTGGCGCTGCACAAATCCCAGGCCCTGTGTTTCCACGGGGCCTGGGATTGCGCCACCAGTCGACGCCCAAATAATGGTTGGAGGCGTCCAGATTGAGGTCGGGGTGCAGCTGAAGTACCTCGGCCTCCTGTTGGACAGCCGTTGGACCTTCCAGGCCCATTTCGCGAACCTGGTCCCCCGATTGATGAGGACGGCCGGCCAACTCGGTCGGTTGCTCCCGAATGTCGGGGGGCCCAGCCACGCTGTGCGCCGCCTCTATGCGGGGGTGGTGCGATCAATGGCCCTATACGGTGCGCCCGTCTGGGCCGACGCACGGGTGCGATGTAATATCGCCCGATACCTGCGTCGGCCACAGCGCATCGTAGCAATTAGGGCCATCCGCGGGTACCGCACCATCGCTTTTGAGGCGGCGTGCGTGCTGGCGGGGACGCCGCCCTGGGAGCTGGAGGCGGAGGCGCTGGCTGGCGACTATCGCTGGCGATGCGACCTCCGCGCCCGGGGCGTGGTGCGTCCCCTGCGGGAAGCGGTTCGCGATCGGAAGGTCCAATCTCGGCGGTCCGTGGTCGAGGCGTGGAAGCGACGTCTCGCTAACCCCGCCTGGGGTCTACGGACCGTTGAGGCGATCCGCCCGATCCTTGATGATTGGGTGGGTCGTGGCGAAGGCCGCCTCACCTTTTGGATGGTGCAGATGCTGACCGGGCACGGGTGGTTCGGTCGGTATCTGCACCGGATCAGGACCGAGCCGACGGCGAGGTGCCACCATTGCGTGGGATGTGACCAGGACACGCCGGAGCATACGCTCGCGCGCTACCCCGCATGGGAGGGGCAGCGCTGTGTCCTGGTCCCACAAATAGGTCCGGACTTATCGCTCCCGGGCGTCGCGGCGTCGATGCTCGAGAGCGACGAGTCTTGGAAGGCGATGCTCGACTTCTGCGAGTCCACCATCTCGCAGAAGCAGGTGGCGGGGGCTGAGAGAGAGAGGCTGTACGCCGCTCTCAACTTGCCAACCCGCCGCCGTCGAGCAGGGGGCCGGAACCGGGATCTCGCCTGGAATCTGCCCCCCTAAGAGTTTCGGGTCCCCAACGCATGTGAGTGCGAGCGGGGACCCAAGAAGGTGCCGTGTCTCGCTCAACACGCCCTTAGCGTTAGAGCATCCGGGGGATGGTAGACCGCGCTCCCCGACCCACGCTGGTTCTGACCCAGCGGGGTATTCCGCGGGAGGGTGACACGCGGTCCCATCTTGGCGGGCTTCGGAAAGCCCGCCGACCGAGAAAGCCGGTGGCCGTATTCGCCGGCGGCTACCGGTTCGGCGTCCGGGGACGGAGCGACGGGAAAGAGTGCCTTGGACGTAACGCGTCGCGCCGTCCCTCCAAACCCCGTGCTGGGTTCTGGCCTCAGCCGGGGTTCGGACGCTGAAAGTGAGCGGTTGGAGGTTTTAGTGCGGTTCAACTCCCACATACACCGCCCGCGGGGCGGCCGGCGCACCACTTTGTCGACGAATCGCTATCTGTCGCCTCAATCTTTAATTATTTTAAACTGATTAACGTTAATTAGAATATTGTTTGTAAAAGATTATTCAACTGTAAAGTTATTTCGAAGAAGTAAACGGTTTAAGTTTTGAAGGCCATCCGTTTCATTCAAATCATTTTTATTGGACTACCCACGCCATAAGCAACATGGATTTTGATAAAAGCGCTCTCGACTGCGCTTTCAAATAAATTATTTTAGGGTAAATTAAAAACATTGTTTGTATAAAATCAAACTGTAATATTATTGAGAAACTTTTCATAATCAGTTTAACATATTTTAATTCAATTTTCTGTTGCACTATCTATTTCCTGTATGTCTTCTTCATCTGTGTCCATTAAGTAATCCTTTGCTTTAATGCTTAGATACAGTTACAGCAAAAACGTCTTACCTTCCTGGGTGCCGCGAAGCGACTGAGCGACGCGGTAAACCGCGTCCAAGTAAACGCGAGCGCGCGTATTTATTGGCGGTAAACGTACACGATCAACACATTAATATTGCATTAAAAAGGGCATAAATAGTAGGAATCTAAAAAGTTTTAGGTGTTTATGTTGTCGTAATTAGCGATTGTCTACAATATCATAGTCGTTATTCTTGTAGTAAATTACAAGGATCAGTTGTTTCTTATATACTTAATGTCGTAAACGTGGTACCTTGCTAAAAAAATATATGCAATTTTGCTGTAAACCGCACTAAACAGAGTACAACGGCGCTGTAACTACAATGATTACTTTATTAGGAAAAGCGAAGTTGGTGTAAATAGCAAACGCTAGGAAAATGCTGTTTATTATGTTATTTACTTCAAATAATCAGTTGTATTTTTGAAAAAACAGTATTAATTCCATTGCTGTACAAAAAAATCTAATTGTCGTTGAGCCACGGGAATAGAACTATTCGATTGAGTTTTTTTTTCTGATTCTAAATATGAAATAAAAAAAAATCGTGACTGATGTGGGTTACAGCAGGTTTGCTTTTTGCCGTCGATATATTATAAATAGAAATGTCCCCCAAATCCATCCCTGTCCCTTCCAACATAACCGTCTTAATTATTTACACTAAATATTACTTAGACACAGAATTATATTTCACTTCAACTTTGTTCAAGTTTTTGAATGGATTTTAATGAATTGCGTTTATTGGTTCACCTTCTGTGAAGGGAATCTAGACGACTTGGAATTACGTGTATTGTATTAGTAGCTAAATCAATATTTTTATTAATAAATCAAGTTAAATTAATATTAGAACGGAAAATGATATTTTTACAAATAGAAAACGAAAGAATTGTTTATTCAGGAATAATTTGTCAATACAATATTTTCATGCATTTTCAACGGGTTCTTGCATGAACCCTTAGTGACCGTTGTGTTTAGCATTGGATTCTCAGAGAGTCTTGTAGATACAGTGAGTGTGGTGTGTCGTGATGTGAGTTCGAGTTCCAGTGGTACTATCCAAAAGCGAACGAGAAAGAGTGTAGACAGATTTGTTTGCTATTGCTTTGCTTTAATTAATTAAATATCGTGGTAAGAACCCGTTGAAAATGCATGTAAGTATTATACAACCGCGAGTGTCTGAATAAGTTCATAAAAAAAATAGTTCACACATACAACTTCCTTTTATAAAGTTGGTGAAAAGGCGGGAAATAAATATGTATAAAGCCAATAGGGTTGGCGCGAAAAATGGAATATATCTATCACTTTGATTCAATCGAGTGCCGTTGATGTGGGTCAGTTATTGGGTTCCGGATATAACGCATATTCCCAGGAAATTTGAATTATAAAGGACTTCTAAATAGGTCCAGGAAATTTGGGGGATGCAGTTATTCTGGAATAATGGATTTGATATTTGGTAGTTTTAGTATTTTTAAGGATAAAGGTTTGTAAAATTAGGTTGTATATTTAGAAGATTTACAACAGGAGAATGCACCACGAACAATGAAAGATAGTTAGGTGAATGTTGGTATCGCCAGAGAATATCTTTTTTTTAAACTTAAATAAAAAAAATAAAAAAAAAACTTTTAATATAATATGAATCAACTAAACAATTTCTTAAAACTGGATTTCCTCGCTCTTATATGAATAGGTATCATTGGTAAAAAAACTAAACCTGAAGGATTTTTCTCTGCACTTCATCATCATCTAGCTATAGACGTCCACTGCTGGACATAAGCCTCCAATGATTTCCAATGCGACCGGTTGGTAGTGGCGACCCTAACAAGATCATCCGTTGATCAATTTTCTCTATTTAGAATAATATTACAAATCGCTATAAGTAAAAAAACTAAAAAATAATTATTCGAGAATAAAATTATTCTAATTTCAAATATAAAATATCGGATATTACAAATCAGACATCGGAACTATTCAGTTATTTATTCCCGGATATTATTCCAGAATATTCTGTGAAATTATATTCAGTGCAGAATCCCAGAATTTGAATTATAAACGAATCGCCAAACAGAAGTCGAAAATTAAATAAAAATTCAATTCGAACTGAAACTCGTTTGGTTAGACGAAGATATTTGAAAATTTACAATTTGTTGAACTGTTTTATGATTATTTTATGAATATCCAATTTATGGCTTCCTATTGTATATGTATGAAATGAAAGTTTTAGGAACGAAGTTCCTTAGCGCGCGTTGTGAAAGGGGGCTAGACTGAAAAAATTCTTACGAAAAGTTGTCACGACACTTTTTTTGTTTTAGATGATTATCGCTAGATGGCGCTGTGACCAAAATCTTTTAAAACACGTTCCTTATCGCGCGTAAAAACAAAATTAGGAAAAAACAAAATACAAGATATCCTTTAACCGAAAGGAACTTCGTTCCATCCGGGTGTCGCTTGACACCTCTCAAGTTTTTTTTTCTGAGATGTAAAATACTTGTTGACTTTATAAAGCTATAACCAGTGTTAAACAGTTCTTTGATACTGTCCTAAAAAGAACTTAGCGGGTATGTAGTTTTTTGGTAATGTATTATGTGTGTTTACAATATTATAATTATGTAAATTTCATTAAACTCATGGTGGCCGAGTGGTCCAATGAAGCGCGTCCTTCTGTACGGGAGGTCGCTTGTTCAAATCGGCCGGCTTCTACCTCTAAATCTAAATGTGAAAAAGATTTATGTGCAATTTTTCACAACACCACTGGCTAAAAACGGTGAAGGAAAACATCGTGAGGAAACCTGCATATCGGAAAAGGGTTCTAAAAATCCTTTGAAGATATGTGAAATCCCCAATCCACACTGGGCAAGCGTGGTGGACTATGCCTTATCCCTCTTCGGAGGAGACCTGAGCCCAACAGTGGGCAGTAATGGGTTGGTACAGGAATGAAAACTTCATTCATACCAAGTGTCATTTTTGACCGACTTCCAAAACGGAGGAGGTATTTAATTCGTCTGTATTTTTTTATTTCTTTTTATGTTTGTTCCTCGATAACTTTAGTTTGGGTGGGCCGATTTGAATGATTCTAGTGTCAGATGAAAGGTAATGGCTGAACTTAAGTCCCATTGTTTTTTTTCAAGATCGAACAAGTACTTTTGCACTTACACTTACAAACTTATTTCGATATTCAAGTGATCGAAACAAACATAACCTTTTATCAAAGATCAAGATTAAAATGACCATCTATAATTCACTACCTATAAATCTATACATGAAATGGGGTCACCAGATGGTAAGCCCAGATTACAGATAAACGTAATAATACAATTACAATTATCTTTGTTCGAAACAACCCGTATACAATGATAGGGTTGTCAAATTATTATAAAAATTATCGTTAAATAACTAACTCGCATTTTTAACAATCTGGCTTGTACCTCTAAATCTTAATATGAAAAAAAAAATATGTGCACTTTTTCACAACATCACTGGCTTAAAACGGTGAAGGAAAACATCGTGAGGAAACCTGCATGACGGAGAAGGGTTCTAAAAATCCTTTCAAAATATGTGAAGTCCCCAATCCACACTAGGCAAGCGTGATGGACTATGCCTAACCCCTCTTCGGAGGATACCTGAGCTCAGCAGTAGGCAGTAATGGGTTGTTACAGTACAGTACAGTACTGTTAACAATACGTCTTTAGGTCAACTTTTACACTTTGGGATAAACTATTGGACTTTCCTTTTTATATACTAATCAATCCTTCCTCGATTTAGAGACTTTCAAACACTGGAATATTTTTTTTTTAATACTAGCGGTACAGACAAATTCAGACAGCTTTATCAAGATCTGTCAGACATTCTTATATTTATATATTTTAGATTATTTCTAGATAGACATAGAAACTGTATCTTGTAATAATTGAATTTTTTTTTTTTAAATGAACAGTTTAAATTACTAGGTATTCTGTTTTCTGTATTTTATTAAATCATTTCTTTTTATTTTTATTTGCATGGTGGTTTAACTTACACAACTATTATTCAAGAAGTTCTGTTTGCTAGTGTCAATTAAATATTACATTTAATTTTTAGGCGACAACCCTACAAAACGTGTTTTACCTTAATATTACTACAAATTAAGTTTGAAAAGGGTTTCCTACCAATTTACGATTAATTATTACAATTTCATGTTTTCGTAGCCATTCGAATAAATACAATACAATTGTGTTGAGAATTTATAAAAAAGTCAAAATCAAATGTCGATCCTACCAGCCTAGTGTCGGGATCTGTCCCCGGCCGGGGTTCGGACGTCGAGCGTGAGCGGCGGGAGGTTTTGGTGCGGTTCAACTTCCACATACCCCACTCGCGGGGCGGGTCGAATTCCGGCGATTTCCTCCCGTCACAAAAAAAAAGGTTTTATTTCTCCTTTTTAAGCCTTCTTACGAGGGTTCACAATTAATTAATTTTATTAGTACATGTCATCGAAGTTATACGTTATAATTAGATTTATAAACTTTGTTAGGTTCTCAATTCCTTTGTTCTTTCGCGAACGTAAACAAAGTAAAATGTACTCTCTTTGTCGAGTAATTGTTGTGTGCGTAACTTTTTACTTTGGCACACCGCTCGCTACGTTTGTCAGTTGTTAATAGGGTCACATGAGACCTTGGACAGAGTTGGATTAAGAGTTTTATGTTTTGAAATTATACAATACTAGCTTTTGCCCGCGACTTCGTTCGCGTGGACTTCAGGTTCGTCCCGTCTATAATATAGTACTATTATACTGCAAAGAATGTGTTTTTTTACGACCTCACATTAGAAACCTCAAAAATTGTAGCCTATGTGTTATTCTGATGTATAAGCTATATTGTGGTAAAGTTTCATTCAAATCCATTCAGTAGTTTTTACGTGAAAGAGTAACAAACATCCGTACATCCATACTTACAAACTTTCGCCTTTATAATAGTATAGGATTAAAAACCTTTTATTTAACTTGACTAAACTTTAACTTGTGCAAACGACGCTTGAAGAAAGTCCCCTGTCAATGCAGAGCCAGATCCGTCCAGAGAATCCCGATTCATGAGCAACGGTAACCGCTTACGCGAGTAAAAAAGATTTATGTGCAATTTTTCACAACACCACTGGCTAAAAACGGTGAAAGGAAACATTGTGAGGAAACCTGCATATTGGAAAATAATTCTAAAAACCCTTCGAAGATATGTGAAATCCCCAATCCAATTGGGCAAGCGTGGTGCACTATGCCTAATCCATCTTCTGAAGAGACCTGACCCCAAGGGTTGTTACAGTACTTACAATTGGACCCGTTAGCTCGTCTACTAATGTGGCAATGATAAAATGAAAAAAAACTTGATAGGTGTCATGGGACACCCGAATAGAACGAAGTTCCTTTTGATTACAAGATATCTTTTTTTTTTTCCTAACGTAACGCGCGATAAGGAACGTGTTTTAAAAGATTTTGATCACAGCGCCATCTAGCGATAATCATCTAAAACAAAAATGTGTCGTGACAACTTTTCGTAAGAATTTTTTCTGTCTAGCCCCCTTTCACAACGCGCGATATGGAACTTCGTTCCAAAAGGTAATACCCAAATACATCCCAGTATTCTACCTCTAAGTTCACAGGGCCGGATTTTTTCTCACTTGAAAGTGGTAGCCGGTAGCAAAACAGAAAACCTAATTTAGTACTTCGAGTCGAGGGACGTAAATTGGTCTTATAGCTTCGTATTTTTTGGGAATCGAGTTGTTATCCAAAAGTCTCGTGTTGTTATTTATTTACTTAGTAAATTGTTACATGTGTATTTCTTACTGTGAGATCAGGGCAAGATTATCGTCACTTGGAAAAATACTATAAACCGATCGGGGTGCTCTGTTTCAAGGTTTTATTTTACTTGTAAATATAATACCATATAATATACCTATACAGGGTGATTTTTTAAAGAAGGTACATAATATTGCAGGAGGGTGATGAGTACTCTGTTCTAATACGGAATATTACAAAAAATAGGTAAAAATTCATTTTTTTTTAAATCTAAATTCGACAAAACTACCTCAACCACAAACAATTTCGGCTAAAAGAGTGTTGACTAATGACCTCTAGTGATCTCGCGCACCCCACACCTCCGCCACACCCATCAGCTGTCGAAAAACCATCATTTCACAAGAATTTTAGATATTTTTACGTTGCGATTACGAAGGCATAAAGCCATATTCTTTGGTTATAATATTTTTACTGGTCGTATATAACCATCAGCTACCATGACCTTCAATATGTACCCTCACTAAGAAATCACCCTGTATATATTTAACACTTATGTAAGTTCGGGTGGAAATTTGCTAGTAGGTATATTTTGACGATATTTCCGGTTTCCAATGAGCTTACATTTTGTACGCAGATGTATGTTATGACATTGTTTTACTATGTGGAGTCGAAAGTTCTTTGGGCTCGTACTTTTCTTACCACTCCACTCTTTATCCAGGTTTTGGCAATACTGCCTCATTATTTCCTGTTCGATAAAAACTTCAACTTGATAAAAAATCCATCATCATCATCAGCCATATTGATATCAACTACTGGACATAAGTCTCCCCCAAACCGTACCACAACTACCGTTACTGAGCTGTCTCTATCCAGTGTCTTACCAGATCATCGGTCCATCTCGTCATCAAAATTCCATAAATCTTAATAAACACAACAATTACTATGTATTAAGAATTAACCAGACATTTTAATTAGTTAAAATCGCTATATGAAACAGGAGATGAAATTAAATGGGTCCCGTGAGAACGTTTGGGGTTTCATCCACATGAAATATTAGGGTCCAGAGATAAAACGGTGTCCGTGATCTATGAAATATTTGATTCGGATTTGATTAGTTTCGGGATCGTAATTACTTGTAGCTTGGGAAATCATTTCGGATGTTTCTTTCGTATCGGTTTTGGATGCTTTGAAAGTGGCTGTTGTTGTAGATTTTTTATTGCATGATTGCCTACGTTTTGATAGGTTGATATTGGTCTACCCATGCTTGTTAAATTCGGGTTGGAGACTTCACACGTTATCTTCGACAGGTTTAAATTCATTCTTCAATACGACCTGCGTATTCGCAAGTTCGCGATAATTTTCTGTATAAATTTTGATAGAGTTTTTGAGTTGAAATGAAATAAAATATAATAATAATATTATATTGTATTAATCTATACTAAGAGATTATGTTGTGATGTTTGTGTACACTGTCACGTAATTTATTTTTTTACTAACAGAAATCTACGATAGGAATTTGATGAAAACTGATAAAATATTCTACGCTTTATGGAGCAGGCAAACTTAATAAACCCCTAGTCGGAAATATATTCAAGGTGCCAAGAAAGTATATACAGTATTATGCAAAACACTCGAAGCTTCACGCAATTGTTGCCAAACTATTACGAATATCATTGTTAATAGCACCGACGAATGCCAGGTGTGCTCGCTCACCCTCGTAAACTAAAATTGTACCAATATACATAAAACAATGTCATTGCTTCCTCTGAAATTTATTAACACCAGATGTTTTACTCTTACGAGGAACAATATACGGTTATATGAGGAAATATATAAGTTATGGAGGTGGAGTATTTTCTTGGTGATGACTGTTAAGTAAGGAAATTGTTTATTGCTGTTGCTGTTGCTGTACCAACCCATTACTGCCCACTGTTGGGCTCAGGTCTCCTCAGAAGAGGGATTAGGCATAGTCCACCACGCTTGCCCAGTGCGGATTGGGGACTTCACATATCTTCAAAGGATTTTTTTAGAATCCTTTTCCGACATGCAGGTTTCCTCACGATGTTTTCTTTCACCGTATTTAGCCAGTGGTGTTATGAAAAATTGCACATAAATCTTTTTCACATTTAGGTTTAGAGGTAAAAGCCGGCCGGTTTTGAACCCGCGACCTCCCGTTCGGAAGGAATCGCTTCGACCACTCGGCCACCGCGACTTCAGTCCATTCTGTCCCATCCGAAATTGTTATAATTCAGTATATACCAGTTATTTATCCTGAGGTAGTGGAAGAGGAGAATATTATAGCTTTTATGTAGCGTTGGAAGCTTCCACTATAATATCACTACAAATAGCAAGGATTCTGACAACTTTTAACAGAATAATGTGTTTATTTATGATATCAAGAGCCTCTAAAATTATGTATGATTCTCTACTATATTATGCATGTATTACAGACATACATTTATTTCAAAAGACGCATCATTATCCATCGCGTAGATTTTTAAGCATTGAGTCAGACATCGTGCAATTTTGTTTTATTCTATGTAGTGTTTATCATTTGTTTTTTCACTCTGTTACATCTTCAGACTACGTGGGATGCTGGGGAGTGGAAGCCATTTTTATTTTACATAGAAGCACTTTTTCGTCCACCTTCGTTGCGCCCACACATATAATTGCATTTCATTTAAACTTTCATTAAAATCATCTTATACAGGGTTATTTCCTAGTGAGGGTACATATATTGAAGGTCATGGCAGCTGATAGTTATATACGACCAGTAAAAATATTATTACCAAAGAATATGGCTTAATGCTTTAGTAATCGCAACTTAAAAGTATCTAAAATTCTTGCAAAATGATGGTATTTCGATAATTGATGGGTGTGGCGGAGGTGTGGCGCGAGATCACTAGAGGTCGTTAGTCAACACTCTTTTAGCCGAAATTGTTTATTTGAGGTAGTTTTGTCGAATTTAGATTTAAAAAAAAAATATTTTGTAATTTTGCCTATTTTTTGTAATATTCCGTATTAGAACAGAGTACTCATCACCCTCCTGCAATATGTACCCTCTCTAAAAAAACACCCTGTATACTCTTTCTCATTTATTTACATAATCGCATTAACACACAATATTTAATTTTGTAAACCATTTAAATATACTAGTTTCAATTTGCCAGTAATGTTTTCTGGTCCTTAAATTTGTATGTCAATTACTAAGGAAGGGTGTTGTGGTTAGGTAAGGTCATGTGGGGCAACCTCATTCATCATCCTTGTATGACATATACACACTCCGAAATTGCTCCGGAGTAATGTTACAACGGTATGCTAACTCTAGTATGATTTAGTAATGTGGGCTGTTTTTGTAGTGTAAGTATGTGTGATGGTAATCTAGTTGTTATACTGTTTATCGTGAAGGTGAATGTGTGTCTAAAAATTATATTTTCGGTATAATATTATTAAACCTTTTTAAGCTATTGCATAGCTTCTATCGCGGGCCTTGAGCGCGTGGACTGAACCCAGAAATTCTGAAATTCCAGTCATGCGGTACCTTTGTGTAGTGGTCAGGGCCATAGCTTTATTGTGTCTGAAGCTCAAAGTTCAAATCCTGATGTCAGCATTTTTATTTATTCCTTTTTTTTTAAATATTTTATCAAGTTAGACAACGTTATTGGGCTTTGATATCGCACTTGTCGTCCGTTTGTATTATTTTTTATTCATGACCTAACTGTACCTTCAGATTTGAGCTCAAGTTTTAAATAGGATAATATGTTCACTATTCAGATTATTACTGATACTTGCCAGCAACAATATAATCTCTTAATTGTGGAACTTTTTAATACACCAACACTTGTTAAAATGATACAAAAGTAAATTGCGAAAGTCAAAACTTTACCAACCATTTTTGAAAAGCACTGTACGCTATTATCTACTCTATCAATAAAATAGATAGCAATAGGCCAGTATATAAAAAGAGCAAAAAGGATCTTTATATCCTAAACAATATATCTAGACCCATTTCTTTAGTACTGAGTTGTTATCACAATATTTATGAACACGAATAGAAGCTTGCTCGGGAACACGGATATCAACAGCCTGTCAGCCAGCGTCGGATATTTATTGCGGATATTCATGCGGATATTTATGCGAGAGATACATCAAGTCGTGCCAACGTCTAACGATGCCATTACCGAGGACGACGTTACGATCTGCAAACATACACGTTTGCCAGTGAATTTGAGCTGCATTTGGTAGTTTATTGTTTGGGGAATTCGGGCTTCATTTGTTTGCGAAAAGGCATGGTGTTTGTCCCATTTTTTACCGCTGTTTACGGTCTTGGACATAATTTATGAATGCCATGGGGAGGCAATGAGGTCACAATACTTTGAAGAGAAGTAGTGTATAATGATTTTAGTGAAAAAAAAAAATTTTTGGAGATAGGTCACAATGATCTTATTTAAGTCACAGAGACCAAAACACACAAATCTAAGGAGGTCGTTCTTAATAGCATAAATAAACACAGTAAATTTTGTTTTAAGGACGAAGTTTGGAATAACAAGTGAAACCAAATATTGCAATATATCCAAAAAATTCAAACCGATTTGATACTCATGTTGAAGAACTCCTCAAAAATACTATAATTCACTAATATCATTAAACTATTCGTTCTTTTATAATACATAATTCTAGACAAAGATACTGCGTGGTTTTTTTGACCGAAATTATCGTAGAAAATGGTTGTTCACTTTCGATTGAATCCCATGGATTACACTATACTATCGTCCGTAACATAAATCACCAGTAGCTAGACATTTTCCTTTGTTTTATTTCCATTATAGTTTTACAATTCGTGTGGAAGTTAACTGTTTCTGATAAAGTTATTCTTTATATAATTATACATTTCTCTATGTATATAAAAATATATTTAGTAAATTGCTTAGCCAATAAAACTTCCTTTTCTTGTTAATTATCTCTAAATTGTTATATTCATTTGTCCTTTACATATATAAAGATTGAATACAAATTTCTGTCATTTTATCTAAAGCAATGTTACTGTAATTGTAAATGTTATGATAACTGGTGCCGTGATGACTTTCGTAAACCGCTGTATAAAAATAAAATACAGTATTTTGGTACATAATACCATGTTTTCTTATTTGAATTTGTATCATTTCTTTTATTATTATTCTGTACTATTTATCCATCCAATGCTTTTCTTTCTTTCAATATATTCTGCAACACAGCTTAAACCGCTTTCATAATTAATGCCACATCAAATCTTAACTTCAAAGTTAAAGCGACTACATCCAGCATAGTGCTATTGTAAGACCCGATCCACTTCGATAACGTTTGAAGTAATCCATTCACACAAGTTCGAATCCAATTCCGGCTAATGGATTAGGTTAATTTTGGCTTTCAACGTTTCAAATCATTTGATTGATGTCTTTAGTTTTAGTTGATTGATGAAAATAGGTTGTTATGTGACTTTTTATGGGTTAATAACTAGTATTGGGCTTTAGTTATTAACATAATAGGTATAGAAAGTAGCAATCAAGAACCTTCATTACACAGCTTCATATAGAAAAAGGTAATTAAAAAAAAATTGTTTGCCTGTATACGAGCGAAAGTTTTACGTGGCAACGACTCGGGCATGGTTAGTCCGCCTAAGAGCGAGAGAGACAGACATAAAAAGTGAAAGGCACGCGTGCCTCTCACTCGCTCTCATTGTGAGCACATAACGTGAGCGGAGCGTAACGCAGTTTCTTGAAGTGTCACCCGGCAAACCAATTTATAAGACGTTGTCACGTCAAAATAACGACAGCCATTTCGTCAACAATAGTCTAAAAGTGCTAGTCGGATCTGAATGGAATTTATACAAATCTGTGACGAAAGTGGCCATCGTCTTTTTAAACAAAAATAATCGTCGAAATAGGTTCACTAAGAAAAGTTCATACGTGCTTAACAATAATATATGCGTGCTGGGTAATAATAATACCTTCTGTTGTTGAAAGCTGTGGTATATACCAGAATTATGTTAATCCATTTTATGGAAATGAAAATCCCCTGAAATATTTTAAAATTCAATTGTCCTCGGATAAAAATACGAGTAAAAGTGCGAAGGCAAACACACTGAAAACCGATGTTAAACAATGTTAATTACAGGGAACACAAAAAACCGGATCTCGTATTACAACCGGTAAATATCCGGTACCGATTCGCAGGGTTGACCGGTTTTTTGGTGCGTGGTTTCCATTGTTTGGGAGGCGTGGGTTGGTTGGTTGTTTTGTTGGTTCAACAAATATATTGCTTACTAGATTTTGTACCTTTTTCTTCTCCAATTTCAGAGATATTTAACAAGATTAGAAGTAGAAATAAAAGCAACACTTAATTGACAAAGAGGCTCATAAATGTAACGTAGAAGTACAACTTATAGGACCTCTAATAGTACCGTCTTTGAACGCTTAACATCTAGTGGCTCGTTGGCTAGTATTTCTGAGACAAGACAATGCTTTAATAAAACAATTAATATGAACCAACTTTTTACTCCTGTTAAATAATCGCGAATGAACGTAAGTCAATGAACTATTTTTGAGATAGCATCATTCACGTCGTCATAACAAACTAAATCACTATTTAGTTGCAATTAACGAAAAAAAATCTATTTTATTTATTTATTTATTTTAAACAATAATAAATCACATTATTATACGGCAATTACAAAATTTCATTAAATTAAATTACATTTATTATGCTAACAAATATTATTAGTTAAAGAGGGACACATCAGTTGTTTGTTTGTCAGTATATGAATTATATTATCTAATATATGAATTATATTATCTTATATATTATCTGCTTTACTTTCCTATCAGCCCTACAGCCCGTAAGCATATAATTTGTGCTTTGTAAAGACCCTTAAAAATATTTAGTCTTGTTTACCAGCGAGTTTAACAAAAGGGATTTAAGGGTAGAGAAGTTTAATGGATATTTAAAATAAGGGATTATCGTGGATTAGAATTGTTATGAAGTTGAGATAGCCACGATATATTATTATTACTCTCATGGGTGTAACCCTAATCGCTATATTCTGTCTATATAATTTGCCCTTCTTCAAATATTGGGAGATTGGAATAGGGATTTAGAAATATCTATATATTTCTGGTGTTATTTTAAATCTTAACCCAAAATAATTAAGAATAACACAATGTAACCATACAACAAACTTCACTTATTCATTTTAAAAAGGAATCACCTAAGAAAACAATGTATAATATTTTTTTTGCGGTAACACTTTATATTATGTATTTAAAAAACGAATTGAAATATGGAATTTTAGAAGACGGTGTTCCCGGAGCGCTATGACATGTCCCTCTTTAAACGAGGCTTAAGAAAAGTTCTGTATCGGTAGGCGACACTCGTTTATCTATAACGCAATAAACAGAAAAAAAGAGAGAGAAAAAAAATAATCAGGAAGTGTTAAATCATCATCATTATCAGCTCTTAAAAATTATATTTGGATTTAAAAAACTATATTAAGTTCAATAATTGATCAAGCAGGTACCATCAAGTCTATAAAATTGCAAATCACTTCACCCAAAAACGTAATTACATCCTTATTTTGGAACCAAAAAGAAATCAATAGAAAATAAAACTATATTGTTACATTTTCTGACGCAAACTACCCACATCCGACATCATAAAAAAGCCGTAACGTGAAGCCAAAATTACAAGCTATTCTAGAATCGTTCCGAAAGCTCATTAAAGCTTTTTAGGAATCCGTAATAAAAAGCTCAGCACAAAAGCCGTCGGAAACGGTGACCATTATCCCGTAGTACAATGAAAAGCTCGATAAAGTAGAAGAGCTTTTTTAAAAGTTATTGTAATAAAGCACGCGAACTTAGATGACAAGTTATGTAGGGGTGTTAAGGTAATATTAAAGTGTTTGAACCTGAAGCCTGATTAGTAGTGAATATAACACTATAACAAAAAAACAAAGACTTGAGTGGTGTCATGGAACACCCGAATATAATGAAGTTCCTTTCTATTAAAAGATAAGGAACGTGTTTTAAAAGATTTTGATCACAGCGCCATCTAGGGATAATCATTTAAAATAAAATAGGGAACGTTTTTTAAAAGATTTTGATCACAGCGCCATCTAGCGATAATCATCTAAAACAAAATAGGGAACGTGTTTTAAAAAAATTTGGTCACAGCGCCATCTAGCGATAATCATCTAAAACAAAAAGTGTCGTGACAACTTTTTGTAAGAATTTCGACTCCTTTCACAACGCGCGATAAGGAACTTCGTCCCAACTAAAATGATGTTTATCTCTATTCTGGTAACAGTCTCTTTAATTTTTGCTCCTACTTTGCGAGAAGGGAAGTCGTAATTCATTGAATTAAATTCATCAAGACAAGTTAGATTTTATTCCTGTTCGTTCCTGGGCTGCACTATTCAGCTGTTGCGGTGGTCGATGCTGTGGATTCTTACTACACAGTATAGTATTACCCAAAAACTATGAACTCATTAAAATTATTTGCTGACACAAGCTCAAACATTAAACTGAGAACAAATCTCTAGAATATTTGTTTTTCCTGCATGCTTGCCTTCCTCAATAATACAGGTTTCCTTCCGTTCACTGTTGTCATCTTTTTTTTTTAGTTGGAGGTAATCACCGGATCCGGTATGTGGGAGTTGAACCGCACTAGAACCTCCAACCGCTCACACTCAGCGTCCGAACCCCGGCTGAGGCCAGAACCCAGCACGGGGTTATGAGGGACGACGCGACGCGTTACGCCATCGGCACCCTTTCCCGTCGCACCGCCCCGACTGTTGTCATCTAGCAGTTTTATGAGTGTTACAGCGAATTATAATGTTTTACCAAATCCATCAGATTCAAACTCACTACCTCCCAATAATTGTAGAGATAGAAAAATCAGTAATTAGTCTTATGGAGTGGCATAGTCAGATACTGCCAACCAATAAAGATGAAAACCTCTCGCTTAGTCTACATTCTCAAATATAACGACTGTGGTAAAGTATAAAGGTATTCCTAAAATACTTATTCAGTGCCTCAACACGAGGTAACACGAAGTGACAGCTGCTACAGACTACCCACACGTGACAAGTCTAACGTGGCTTCTCGCGAACCGTTATAATACAATATTGATTATTGGACACAGTAAAAAGGCCGTAAGTGTGCTAATTCTTTTGAAAGTGTAGACATTTTTTCGGTATTAGAAAGTTCTTAAATTCATTCTATAAGTAGTAGTATGCAGGGTTACGCCATGACACTTTTCTGAAAATCATAATTCTTATTTTTTTCTTGCCAAGCGCTTGTGAAAATAGCGTTCAGAGTTTGATATTTGAGTTCACTGTTTAGAGTAATGACGATTTGAAAAAAGTTTAATTCATTCCTAAACAAAAGGAAACGAAAACGCATTCGCTAACATAATGACCGTTTGTGTATGTCAAATGTTACTAGATGCACGCAAACGTAGATAGTGTCGGGAGTTTGTTCGGAATCACTCATAAATACATTACTGTATAATAGTCTGATACACGACAGTAAAATGTAAACAAACCAAGTACCACTAACGTCGTCATAAATTTTGTACCTCAAACTACGCATAACCAATCCAATTTTATTGCAGTACCACTCGAGTGGTTAATATATTCAAAGGTACAAGTGTACAGGAAAGGGATCAATCAAATACCCGTCGATCTTGCCCGACTGAAACCTATACACTACACCAAATAGAAGCTCCGAAGTACTCAGTTAATTTGACGATGAGTTCCTGTCCTTTGAGGTAATAATTGAATTATCGACAGACGGGTACATTCGTGACGGACTTGAGGTACATAATAGATACGATTTGGGCTTCACCAAATTCAAGGACCAGTGTCAAATTTTATTTATTTATTTTATTTTTATATTTGGGAAATAACAGTATTAGTTATTACATCAAAACAGGGACACAAAACAACAAACTTAGATCAAATAAGTTTCCACCTCTAAACAAGACAGAAAAGAGATAGTGGACGTAAAGAATTAAAAAAATAATAATATAAAACTACCTAAATTAATAAATAAAGAACAAACAAATGGGATTAACAAATTATGGGATCAAGCTTTAGCGTATTACATACACTAAATAATTGAATTGAAATAGAATAATGAGTTATGGCAATAATAAATAAAACACCACCAAAATTTATATTTTATAATTTTACCTTACCCTCAGTATATCCCAGAAATATAATAACATTTTTATCCCGAACTGCATGACAATTTTAACGGACTTTAGCACCAGAAAAAGTAATTTTGAAACTAACATGAAATATTAAAAGATACGAAGTTACATTCCGCATTAAAAGTGTTGCCAGCTCTCATATTTCTGTATTAACACGTGCATTTCGTGTTAAAAATTCCTTACATTTTCTAGTTGGGGACATTTTTGCTTACGGTAATAATTAATCACGCTGGCATACCTCGGGGCGATGCCGTGAAAACATTTACTTGGGCTCATTCGGGAATGGAATTTTAAATCCGAATCCGAAATTTCAGTGCATTTTGCGCAAACCCACATTGCGTGAAGGGGCTTTTGCAATACTTTTCTCGATACTTCGTAATTGCTAGCATCGTGGTTTTTTGTGTTTGTTTGAACCGTGTCGTTTTGTCAGCATCACACACTGAGATTTGATACGATTGGAGCATAGAAGAAAAGTTTTATTTTTTTCTCTGACACACAAACTCATCATTCATGGACCTCTGTAATACCAGGACTTTTCTTAAACCTCGTTTAAAGAGGAACATGATATAGCGCTCCGGGAACACCGAGGACGGGAGGCTATTGGAGGATGGTACAAGACAAAAAAGGTCTTTGAAGCAAACCGTGGATGAACGCAGCGGGTTCAAATAAAAGTTGTTTCCAAAGGTTTTAGTTCGAAGCCTATAATGGGTCAAAACTCTTAATAAATACATAGTGATACGAATAACAATGATACCAAGTTTAATCCTAAGCTATAAATACACATTAGAAGTAAGAGTCGTGGCTTATCGGTGGATTCCCTCGAAGTTTAACCGTGTTCGTAATATAGCTGTTTATCTTTCAGAGTTTAGTACAGAATACTTTGTAATTTCTTGGTTGAGAAGTTCTTGTTCGATGGCTTTGTTCGAGAGAAAAGATTTAGATTATTGCTGTAAAAAAAAATCGAGTTACAAATTAGAACAAACATCTTCGTTTGACATATTTAAAATGTGTAAAGGAAACAAATCTTTTTTCGTATGAAAAATAATTCCAATCGTTCTACTCAGGTAAAAATGTATGCGATTATTTAAACCTAATACAGTAGAGTTGGTTTTCCGATCATGAAACAGAATCCCAACGAAAGAGATAGAAGGATATTATTTAAATAAAATAACAACAGCCAATTAAAAATATGTTAGTAAAATTCGGTCTCGCAGATTTTTTCTCAATAAAAACACGTTGTTTGTTACTCAACGTACCGTAAACCGAAGAACCACAAATCAAAAGAGCCTAAAAAAATAGAAAACATTATCTTTAATATAACATGCCCAAGGTCATAATAACAAAATAAAAGGTCATGATAACCGAGAAAAAATTGAAATTGATATGTTACGCGATTTCGATTCTTATTACTGAGACATAAAGGGTGTTATTGCGTTGTGGTCATGCACCGATGGAGCTGTCATATCAGGTATGGTGTGACATGGGTTCTGATCAAAATTCCATTTTTGTTGTATTATGTTATCATGAGACTGGATCGGTGTTTGAGGTCGTAACGAGAATATTAGCTGTTATTCGTGAGTTGCATGATAATTACAGCTGGGGCCTAAATTAGCCCAAAAAGCATTCTTATAATTTTAAGAATTCTTATCATAGTGACCATGTTTTACTGATTTTAGCTATAATAAAAAACGGAATTCAACTTTTTTTTCAGTGTTAGCATTGCAGATGAAAACTATATTTTCTATCTAGAAAAAAGTGTATATTAAACAGCGATTGCTTTACTAAACTAAATCAAGAAGGTTTAGAACAAGCTCTAATCTTAGGAATATCAATGCCAATTAAAATTGGTACTATCGTTATATTTTACTATTTTTTTATGTCAAAATTAGGACGTAAAGAGAATTTTAAAATGACTCTGTCTGTATTAAATACACTAAGCAGAAAAAGTCGGAGTTGGACGGACTACAGTAAACTTAAATTGCCACTTGATAGAACTCCTGAACTGCAGAACAGCTATACAGAAATGAAGTTTGAAACTAATTGATACACCCACACTATGTATATGTATATCACACAGACAAGAAAAACAAAGTGTTCTATGGGAAACTACACAATCTTTACTTTTATATTATAGTTAATCTGTGATAGTAAAGATAAAAACAATAAGGCACCTATCGTTAATGTTGACATTCTTTTGTTACAGATAAAATGACCACACGTCCAACAGAATGGACCAAACATTTGCTCGAAACGGCATGAAAGAGCCACGAACATGTCATCCGGATGCAAGTTTGCTTTACTGCTACTCATTATCATACTACAGCATTCAGAAATGAGGCACTTCGAGCACATCCAGCATTACGCCCATGCCCCTGAAGAATCTATATTCTACAGCCAATCTTCCAGACATCACCACAGGCACAAACACAAACACACCCCGCCAATATTGGACCAAACATATTTCGCCGACCAACCAATATACGCCAGGATCAAGGAGGTTAACTTCATTGACAAAGAGTTCATAGAACCAGTTCTAAAAAATGGGAGAGATTGGCTGAATATGTCGAGTGACCAAGTTGGTGAATTGAATAAAAAGCACCAACATTGGCCAATCAAAAGAGAAGCTGTTATTGAAGGTGATTTGGTGTTGGGCGGTCTTATGATGGTGCACGAAAGATCTGACAATATGACTTGTGGTCCTGTAATGCCTCAGGGAGGAGTGCAAGCTTTAGAAACGATGCTTTATACTCTGGATATTATCAACAGTAATAGGAATCTCATACCGGGTGTGACGCTTGGAGCTCATATCTTAGACGACTGTGATAAAGATACGTATGGTTTAGAAATGGCTGTAGATTTTATTAAAGGTAAGTTAAGTATTACACATTAAACATAAATAAATCATAAAAAAAAAGAATCAATCTAAAAATAATCTTGCGACATACAACACACACGAAAAACTCTGTATAACACCAACTTAAAATCCTATATATAACACCAACCAAATTAAATCTATTTACCATAAAATATACTGAAATCCATAAACTTAATGAGACATTCTCCAGTGATTTTAGCGAATGTACAATTCAAGTGGAGTGATAATCACCAAAAATCAATTGCATTAATGACTAAACTAGGAGAGCCTTATGTCCAGAAATCGGTGAACGAAGATGATGATGGTAATGATGAGATTCTTTTGTCACCAGGTTCAATAAGTAACATCGATGATGCAGAATATGCATGCAACGCTACTGCTGTCCGCAAGGTGATATCAGGCGTAGTAGGAGCTGCTTCGAGTGTGACGTCAGTGCAAGTCGCCAATTTGCTACGGCTATTCAAAATTCCTCAGGTAATTATAAAAAAAACAGGCATTGATTAATTTACAGTCAATAGCACGCATCAGAATGTTATTTTGACGTCAAACAGAGAATTATATTATCAATACTTGCCTTTATCTGTGCGTGAGTCAATGTACTTTGCTAGTTACAATATACCTCACATTTTGCGGCAAATAGTAAGAGAAAACTGACAGATAAAACCGCACGTGTAAATGCACCCGATCGCGTTCGTAGCACACTTTGATGTCGTTCTATTCGACGAAACTTTCTGCTCGTTTCAAATGAACTCATTAGTATCAAATGTAATGGGTCATTACACACCTCGTTAGTAATACAACGCACCTTTAATAGGCTGAATTAACTCAAAATAAACATTTCGAGAGATTTTATTATGATGTGAACGAACTTTGTACTTAAAATGGCGAAAAACCGTAAATTACATTCAATTTTCACAACTTCTGTAATCGCTTATCTATGGTTATCAAATGTCACTTATAGATTGTACCACTAGACACATGCCAATTTTGGGTTAGTTTCCAGTTCAGTGGTTAAAATTCCTCTTTAAAAAGGGATTAATATATGGCCACCTCTCATTCCCACCAGTCACTCCTTTGTAGCCACCGGCAACCATCGTAATGATTTAAAACGGGAAACTCAATATCCCAGGAAGGTGTTGACTAGTAGGCTAAAAAGATTTTGAAATCCAAGATGGCTGCTAAAACATCTTATTTGATTTTCTACCAGGTTTCCTTCTTCTCCACATCACCAGAGCTTTCAAACAAGGCCAGATTCGAATACTTCACGAGAACTATACCTTCAGACCTGCACCAGGTGCGAGCGATGGTGGAAATCGTGAAGAAACTCGGCTGGAGCTACGTTTCCATTATCTATGAGGAGTCCAGTTATGGTATCAAAGTAAGTAAGGTTTTTTTAATAGGAGTAATTACTGTTGGCTATGAAGTTTTTATAGCTTGATCAGAATGGGACGCTTGCTTACAACGAGAGCCCCGGGAGTATATGGTAAATGCTAACCAAACTACGCTTTAATTTTAATATATTCTTTATCGTATATTTGTAGTTATTTATATATCGACTTATCTTATGTATGATGTTTGCAAATGATAAATCTTTCATGCACTACCTTATACTATCCACATTACACCAGGGTTAACTGGTAGATAATGCTGTTTAGCATTAAGTTCGCCCATGTACATTTATTTTCGTGTGCAATAAAGAATTTTTTATCTATCTATCTATGGTAGGAAGGTAATGCTTGTCAGAAGTCAACTGATTAGCATATCATGACTCTAATTCGGAACACGATCCTAATGAGAAGAACCAGCAAGAAACTCAGTAGGCATACATGCGATAAACTAAATTCACTCGACGTGATAGAAGATAATAACATTAAAACATCAGTTTTCTATACAAATAAAAGCGTATATACTTTTAATTATCACACAAGTTGAAGAGTTAACGAGCCACATGATCGTAAACCTCTGAAATGTTAGGGGACAAAACGAGCGTGCTAAACTACGACATACTGTTAAGAATACTTTAAACTTTGTTTAAACAAAGAAAACTTAGGAAGGATATCTTTTTAGAGTTTGCGACTGTGTGTGGCTGTATTATCATTTATTCGCACGTGACGCAGACGATGTACCTAATTAATAACAAAACGCGACTTTACCTCGGATTATTCCCTCAAAGCCTCATAAACTATTCACGTGTATCTTGTAATCTGTCTTCAAGATATATAACAGGATAAATTGGCACTAATTTGCGCACATAATAATCTTCGCGATCTCAATGCATATTAATTAATTATCAACAAATTGATAGCTTCTGAATCAGTTCTGATTAAGTTCTGACGTTTAGGATTTCATGTTATTGGTTGATTATACTGTGTATACATATTGAAGTTTCTTGGTAATGAGCTAATCGTAGTTTGTAGAAGGCAATATTGTGTACAAAGGATAAGGAATATTATAATTTAAATACTACTTGTATGTGTTTGATAGTTTCATTGATGTTTATTGAGTTAAGATGCTTATAATTTGAGTGAAAAGCTACATTGAGATGAACTCTCAGTGCTTGTTATTCTTCTAACGAGTCCTGAAGATTAAAGTCTCCAACATTATAGAAGTATATAAGTAAGCCTTACTGGATGGTCAATTAAGGTGACAGTACAATAAAAAAATAGCATCTTCAGTTTTTGGTGTGATTTTCAATTATTGATTTTCGAGTTCTTTATATATGTAATAAATGAGGTAAAATTGATTGTTCTTTTTTTTTTTTTTTTTATTGCATTTTAGATAAACGAGCCTACGGCCCACCTGATGGTAAGCGGTCACCGTCGCTCATGAACCTCTGCAATGCCAGGGCAATGTTCGTAAAATTTCTAGGATGTCAGACAGGAAAGACATAAGTTGGGGGAAATCTTGAAAATTTATGTGACTAGGCATTTTGTTAAGTTTTAGATGTTTTTTCTGAACAACGTGAAATTAAGTATTAGCATCTGGCTAGGACGTTTCTCTTATATCCGACAAATTTATAGGAAACAGCAATTAATTATGAATATATTTCAGGCATTTGAAGAACTAGAAGCACTCCTAGCTAGAAATGGCATTTGTATTGCTGTTAAAGAGAAACTGGTGAAAGACTCCGGCGTGGCTGATGAGAAGGCCTACGACAATATCGTGCAGAAACTCCTTACCAAACCCAGGGCTAGAGGTAATTATAATGTTACAGAAACAGAAACGTATTGTAGTGAAATTTTACAACAAATTATAGAAATGATTAATTATGTAATGATTACGCAATGTGTTTGCAAGAAGTGATATATACGGCATACCAATAAAAGAGAAATACTAGAAATTTTACCATTTAATACATATAAATATTGTCAATAAAATTACTATTTAAATACGCATGCGAGCAGCATATCACGTATTTTTCAAATTAAAATCGTATTAAAATAAAAATACTCCTTTATACCTACGTCGCCAAATATCCAATAACAAACTCAAACCACAATCACAAAAGAAATAATTTAGTTTCCAATAAATTACGAGTCCCAACCCCGAAAACAATGTTAACTTCCATTTTTCATAATATTGTGCATTGACCGGAAATCAGTCCCGACTTAAACCAATGGAAACCACTTCAAACCTCATCAGCCATAAAGAGAATTGGGGTGACGCCCCCAACCTTATCAGGGTCCCTAAGCATCGGCAAGCGTGTGATAAATTACGCCTGTATTGAACCTCGGTACGATCGCCAGCTGAGACAATTTTTCGCTGAAATGGTTACACAAATTGAATCCACTGGAGCTGTGAGATTGTTGATTACTGTTTACCAGTTAAGGTCCTGTTTTGAGGGGGTTTTGCGGTCTAAAAGGCATTCTGGTTTGTCTATAAGCTAGGTGGTAAAGACCCTTGTTGTACCTCTGATTAGCTATAATATTCAGGATAAATTCTTCATTATAACGAAAGATATGGTTTAATGTCTTAGTTAACGCCAATGAAGACATTAAAGAACTCCTTAGATAGGTCGTACAATCAGATGGCATGTTAGCTCGTCTAACGTAATAAAAATATAGAATTTGGAATTTATCACCTTCCTCCACGTTACCTACTTAGTACCAGTGGCGTGCAGTTTATACAAGCAAATATGAATTGTATACCCTACCCGTTAAAATTTTATTAAAAATTAATTATAAAAATCGATTAAATGTTGCATATTTAATCAAAATACATTGGCTAAAAATTAAAAAATGGTGAAGGAAAACATCGTGAGGAAACCTGCATGTTGGAAAAGGATTCTAAAAATCCTTTGAAGATATGTGAAGTCCCCAATCCGCACTGGGCCAGCGTGGTGGACTATGCCTAATCCCTCTTCTGAGGAGATCTGAGCCCAACAGTGGGCAGTAATGGGTTGGTGCAGTACAGTACAGTACACTTTGCTTTAGTATTATTGACGTATATTTAGCGTAAAAGATAAATGATGATTTGATTAAAAGATGTAAATTACTCAGATATACATTTCTTCATACCCTCACACACTCACACACACTTAAACATACATGCACGCCACTGCTTAATACTAATAATTACATTTACTTTTCAATTGAATTCAATCCTTTATAAAACAACTAGTATTTTTATTACCAACGATATTATACCCCAATTTCGGACTATCGTAAACTCAATACCAATGATAAGATCCTACAGATACTTCTGTCATAACTTTTCCTGAAGTTTTCTAAACAATTCTGCAATCTCTCAACAATGATGCTTTGAACAATACCTCCTGTCTGTAATTCCCTTGAGAAATAGCCAGCTGATCTTATCCACAGCTGTTGAGCGCAGTGAAGCCAAATTAAGTGATTTGGCACGATAAAGACGATTTTGTTCGTCAGTTTAATTATAATTTATGTCTTCATTATCTTATATAATAGCAACAGATGCATCTGCATATTATTTGGAATTGTTTTTGGCTTTCAAGATATTTTTTATTGAAATTAATATTTTGTTCATCGCTTTTCATAGAATTGAATTGTCCATTGTTTTTTGATTTAAGCTAATGACTATTTTGATGATGAAACATTTTGAGATGACGATTTACGATTGTTTTGAAATTTTATCTTTCATAGATAGATAGAAAATTCATTGTAACACCACATAGAAATACAATTATAGTGATTTCGTACAAATAATACAGTGTAACAATTGGCGGCCTTATCGCTTAAAGCGCTTCCAGGCAACCATGTACGGAGATAAACTTATTTAAAAATACAGAGCGGTGTTAATTAAAGAATTAAAAAGAAAAAAGATACATATAACTTAACTTAAACGAAACCAAAATAATAAAGAAAACAATAATTAATAATTATACAATTAACTTACTTCCTAGACATTATAATAAAATGTAGTTTAAACTGTAATGTAATAATTAAAAACTAGTTTAAATACCTCCAAGGAGGGTGACTGTCTGATCTTTAGCGACAGAACATTTCACAGTTTAACAGCTTTCATAATACCAAAATGGATTCGTTTAGTAAATTGACACTGATTATCAATTCAACAAACATGTTTTGTATCTCTGTCTGTGTCTTAATAATTATTACACAGTTCATATTGAAAATAAGGTATATGAAAAACATTCCCCTAACAAAATCCTATTCGATCTTTCTTCGGTTTGTCCACGCAGCGATTATTTATCTCGTAGCTATCTGTCGAAAGATAAGTCAGTCGAAAGAGAGATCCACTCCACTTATACCCCGAGAAGCTGTGAGCAATCTTTTGTCAGATTCCAGTGTGAAAAGCCCACTTATGGCGCACTTAACAATAACGACAGCATCACAATTCGAAAGAAATGTAGGTATAAGATTTTTGTAATCTGACTTTATACGGAGTGTCCTAAACTTATATATCTAATATATAAAATTGTCGTGTCACGGTGTTCGAACTTGAACTCCTCCGAAACAGCTCGACCGATTTTGATGAAATTTTTTGTGCTTATCCGGTACCTATGAGAATCGGCCAACATCTATTTTTCATCCCCTAAATGTTAGGGGTAGTCCACCCCTAATTTTTTTTTTCGGCGCAGACGAAGTTGCGCGAGTCAGCTAGTGATCTAATAAAATAGATGTAAGATAGAAAAATCTAGATTGATTTCATTATGTTTTGAAATTACGGATGGAAGATATTATTAATGTTCTTGAATTAAAAATTGTTATGAACAGACAAATTTTTGCGAGACACCTATTCGGATATCTAAATATTGTTTTTAAGCAGATTCTTGTGATACGAGAGACAAAATCTACGACCTTATTTAAGGTCTTCAGCCTCAAAGTCAACGTCAAATCATTTATTTCAAATTAAATGTGGACACACATACATTTTGAATGTCAAAAATAAAATCAAAAGTTCTACCACCAGTTCGCTAAAATTACGCCTCCGTCCTGAGAAGAACCGGCGCAAGAAACACAGCGGGCATTTTTTTAATTTAATATGTTTGTAAAACTAGTAAATTCAGTTTAATTTTATCTCAGTAAACAGTTTCTTGAAGTCCCATGATTAAATTTTAAATCAATTGTAGTCAAACACAAAAGTCTAAACTACACTAAAATCAAACGCAGTCTCATCTAAAACTAAACAATATCAAATTACAAAATCAATTTTCAAAAACAATGATTACGAATCAGTAATTTGATCTCGTAGACTCAATTTATTTTAGAAAGCTCAATTGGTGTTTATTTAAAGTTAATGATACGATTTTGGAGGATCGTGTAAGGCAATCTACATAAATTCATCGGCTTTAGTGGGATCAAATATCTTAATGGTTTAATCTTAGCTCTTTTTTCATTGGGTTTAGTTTTCAATTGAATTTTAAATTGAAAACTGCTTATTTTAAAACGTGGTGTTTTATCTTCTAAGTTTTCAAAGTCATACTAATACAGTGATGCGACATTATTTATAGGAGGCCTCACTGTTCATATTGAATATTAATTTATAAAAATAAGCATGCAATAAACTATTCAGAACATTATCCACACTCACAGGTTAAGATTAGTGAAGAAAACATCGTCCCGGTCGTGAAAACCTGCCATAGGTGCATGAAATTCCCAACTGCATTAAGCAAGCATGTTGAAATGACATCTCCTTTCAAAGAGATCCGTGTTCTATAGTGGCTTTAACACTTTGAGACAGCATCAGCAGCATTTATTCATCATCATCATCATCACTCGTACACTAGATCTCCTCCAAACTTCGCCACAATTACCAGTCCTGCGCTGTCTATATCCAGTGACTTCCCGCGATCCTGACCAGGTCGTCGGTCTATCTTGTGAAAGGTCTGGTCACAAGACAGCTACATAAGCCAAATTGATCTTACAATATTTGGAAAAGTATTAAAATTTTCTGTGACATTGCAGCACCTTGTACTCAAACATCACGTCGCCAAGTCCGTAATTAAGCTGAACCACGTCGCTCTTAATAAGCTTATAATAAGGCCCATGACAATTTTCAAAGTCGTACAGCTCTCGTGAATGACATGGTTTTATATTTAGAAACTTGGGAAGGTATTCTAAAAGGCCTTTTCGTGGCGGTCGGAGAAAATTGAATCGTCATACTTGAGTCTTTCTAAGTGGTGCTTATTAAAAAGGCCCCTGACTTTGGGAATTGTGAGATTATTAGATAAACTGGGACAAGATTCGTGAATAACATTTAAGATGGAATATACAATCAATGGATTTTTAATTTGGGTATTATAGCCGTCAATTACTGTTGAAGTTGATTTGTCCATCTTTTTTTGCAAGATAGACAAAAGAGAATGTAGCCTGATGATAATTGGCTATCGTCGAGAGCCATGGTTATATCCTTTTGACAATTACTAACGACACGTCTTGTCTTTTAGCAGGATTTTAAATAAAAAAGTTAGGATTAACAAGTATAACTTTTAATTATATTTTTTTGTATGGGTGATTATGAATCGTTTGACGCCACGTTACTTCGAAACCAGTGAAATTATTTTGACGGCGAAAGAATCGTGTGTTTAATGTGTAAGTTTGTCAGAGTGAAGCATATTATAGTTGTTCTGTAACCATTCACCAGCAGGTGACCCTTTTGCTCTTTAAACTGCTTAAGGAAAAATATATATTTTAGCTAGCAGCACCTAATCAATCTAACTCAAAGACTTTTCCGCCTTTTATACAAGGTCCTCGCCAAACTTAATCTTCCACACTATCTGAAGGTCTCAATGATGGCACCTATAATTGATTGGAGTTAAGCTTCTTACCTGCCCAATAAGGCTGGATATACGGATCTGTAGATAAAGGACGTAATAAAGTAGTTCTCGGCTGGTTGGTTCCCTTTTGTTTACAACAACAATGGACGTAACGTAATTGACTCCTAAGAAACAACCGCAATTAAAATCAGATGTATTACAAGAGGATATTACTTGAGAAGGTAATTTACAATGTTTCATTTTATCAGATGTTTCTATAGATGTTAAATATTTTATAACTTATGACGGTTGCTATTGTAGTTCATCATTAATCTTACGGTTTGATAAGTGACTAGAACATACCGCATACATATAGATCGTCTGCGGTGTTCCCGGAGCGCTATGACATGTCCCTCTTTAAACGAGGTTTAAGAAAAGTCTTGTATGGGTAGGCGGTAGATAACGGCCCCTCTTTGCCCTGGCATTGCAGAGGTTCATGAGCGACGGTGACCGCTTACCATCAGGTGGGCCGTATGCTCGTTTATCTACCTTGCAATAAAAAAACAAAAAAAAACAATTTTCACGTTGTAAACATGTGGTACGTGGAAGTCTAAAATCTTCGGCTGCTCACTCTCCGTGTCCGATCAACGGCTGAAAACCCAGCACTGAATAATTATCTGAGATGACGTGCCGCGTTGCATGCTATGCCTTATGTATCGCCCCACCTTCCACTACAACCTACTTCTTTTTGAAATAATTCCTTGTTCCAGGTGCAATAATCTTCGGATCAGACCAAGAAGTAGCTGGCGTGATGCGAGCTGTTACACGAGGCAATGCGACCAGCTCTTTCAGCTGGGTAGGGTCTGACGGCTGGAGTGCTAGGTCCTTAGTCTCCGAAGGGAACGAGGAAGCAGTAGAAGGTACAATCAGCGTGCAGCCTCAAGCGAACGACGTAAAGGGATTTAAAGAGTACTTCTTGGGTTTAAATGTGAAGAATAACAGGAGGAACCCTTGGTTTGTAGGTGAGTTTATTAAAAACTTTTTGAGCACGAGAAAATCGCAGTACTAAGACCAGCCCTGCACGTAGAGTATATGGAAGTCGAACTTTCTGCTGCTCACGCCCAGTATCAGAACCCCGACTGAGCCCAGAACTCAGTACGAGATTGTGCAAGGTGACGCGACGCGTTACATCCTAATGCTTACGTATCGCATTCCTCAAATTCAAATGGATTTATTTTCAAAATTATGTAAAAATACATAAATAAGTACTTTGTTGTCAAAACTATAGGTACAATTACACATGCTAGTTAGTAGCATGCTTTTTAGAATGCTCATTAGCATACTTGTTTCAATCACTTGTTTCATCTGTCTTGTCTGTGCTCATTATTAGCAACGTTTCGACACACGTACTACTAAGTAGCAATTGCTCAAAAGTAGCATGCTTTCGTGCTATTAACTAGCATGTGTAACTGTACCCTTAATCTACCAGGTTTAACCTACGCCTTCGTCATAAGAACTGGCGAAAAAAATCCTTAGCAGGCTTTTTTAATTTTTCTCTTCTTTTACTTGTTTGCTACATCAGCTCCCTATTAGCCATTTGCGATTCACAAAGTATACCTCTCGTAGAATATGGAGTAAACCCTTTTAGCCTGTTCAAAGGGTAAAATCATCTTCGTTTCGTAGTCATCCTATCTGATTAGGGCCAATTTCATCAATTTGTATTTTGAATAGAAAGCCTTTTTAAATTATATTGGAATCCATTAGGTGATCCTACAGTCTGGAAATTTCTAGCTTTTTCGTAAAGCGATCATATTTTGAAGGATTAATAGTGTCTTGTTATAGTAAGTCATGTGCAATAGTAAATGTGCTTTTGGTGAATATTTGTTAGGTATTTGGACATCATCAGTTTTCAGCTTTTGGTACTTTCTTTTTAGCATCAACTATAGTTACATAAAAAGCTATTGAAACGATTATTCCTGATTATAATGCAATAGATTTCATTTTCCAAATTAGCATTTACCGTAAAAATAAATGTAGTTTTATATCTTAATTCTTTACTTATGAATAGCTTGGGAGAGACTTTTTTCTTTTTTAGGGGTGACGCCCAAAATCGCGATACGTGAGCGACAATCGCGAACGCGTCCTGTCACCCCTATTTATTTATCGGATGTAGAGCGTGATTGGCGGGAGGTTTTAGTGCGGTTCAACCCCCACATACCCCAGTGGGGCGAGTGGAAGTCCGGCGATTTCCTCCCGTCAAAAAAAAAAAAGAAAACCCATTCTAAGTAACTGTGTATCTTGTCACACTTGATCGAAGGTTAACTCCAACTGTTCAAGTCTATGCATGGCGGCTCATAAATTCAAATTACATTTTCTGCTCGTAAAATAATCACGAAACTAATTTTACTTTGTACGTGTTAGATTAATTTACCACGTGACCCAATCGAGATATTTAGAAGTCTAAACGAATTCAAATATTCATTGGAAATGCTAACGTACATATTTATCTATCAGCATTTGGTTTTCAATAAATAATGAGTTTAGTTTTGCAAATACATTATTTACTTGCAAAGTCGTAGGTGTTATTCAGATTTACGAAATGAAAATTTAAGGCAGTTTTAGTTTATTTTACTAGAATTTTTGTAACAACGTTCAGCTATAATAATTCTTTTAAAGAAAACTTTTTAAATACAAACTTTTACGATACTGGATATTATGTAGCAGTAAGTCTGTTTTGTTTAGCACACGAGTTCCTATGACTACTTTCCGAATCCATCATAAGATCAGCACCATTTTGTAATATTATTGCATTGTCTCACATACGGAAAGCAAGCGATTCAACCACTACGACTTAATAAGGTACATAATACATACCTATCATTAAAAATTCACCCTATTTAAGGCATCATAGACTATATTTTCCATCCTCCCTACAGAATTTTGGGAAGACCACTTCCAATGCCGTTACCCTGGAAGCCCTAGGACTCCTTACAACGGCCAGTACTCGAAGATCTGCTCCGGCTTGGAACGGCTCACTGCTGAGAACACGGAGTTCGAGAGACAGCTGCAGTTCGTTTCAGATGCTGTCATGGCCTTCGCTTATGCTATCCAGTAAGTTTAGTTTTAAGGTAAAACGATGATGAACGAAAAAATATTCATCGTTGGACTTTAGTGAAAAAGGCATAGTAGCTGTCCTTAGGACAGGCAGTGTAACTAAAATTTAGCGGTCAAAGTCAAAATCACATGGTGAAACACTGGAATCCCTTTGCCCTTCTTGGAGATATACAAACCGAAAGACAGAAGGTTGTCTTTTTTATCTTCAACTATTAGATTAGTCCTGGATAAGGCATACCAGAAATTTTAGTCAATTATCCGAATTGTTTGGAAAGAATTTCTCACTTTGGAGTTTTCCAAGCGCTCATAATAAACAATAATAATAATTAATGCTTTATCGAGCAATGTTTAAAAATAATAATTAGATAGATATCGGCGTTGATCCCTGACTTTACAAATCACATTTTCCATGTAGTATTACTAAATATCTACCCTAAATCGAATTATTACCGTACCACCCGGCGTCGAGGTGGAGTTCATCCTTACTATATGGAACCACCGCGGTCATCCACGGTCCGTTTCAGGAACACTTTTTTGCCACGTACCATCCGGCTATGGAATGAGCTCCCCTCTTCGGTATTCCCAGAGCGCTATGACTTGTTCTTCTTCAAACGAGGCTTGAGGAGGGTCCTTAAAGTTAGGTAGTAGGTAGCGACCCCTCAATGTCCCCTGACATTGCAGAGGTTCATGAGCGACGGTAACCACTTACGATCAGGTGGTCCGTTGGATCGTCTGCCTACATGGCAATAAAAAAAAATGTCAACCTCCTTGGTGTACTCAATTATACTCGTATTTTCTTAACACAATCTGTCCGGTCTGCCATTAACATTCTGCAATAACAATTTGATTTTCAACGTATTACTGCCACTCGGCCAGATTTTAAAACTTTGATTCTTTGTCTGTCTGAAACAGCAAAAAATTTAAAGAACCGAATCTAAATAGGATTATTAGGGTCTTTCAGCCATTTATAACTAATAAACAACTTTGTGTATACACTTCAATGAATTCTTTATTTCTTTGATTTAGGTTGGGATAGTAACGAAATTTGTGCTTAAGCTCCTTTTGGTCTGGTGATCACAAATTTATAGTAGAACCAAGTTTACAAATTGGATTATTGGACGAAATACTGTGTTGTTTGTCTGTGAATTGGGATTTTAAATATAAACCAATATTTTTTTTCTTTTATTGCCTTGTAGGCAGACGAGCTAACGGGCCACCTGATCGTAATGTTAATATGTGTCCCTAATCCGCACTGGGTAAGCGTTGTGGACTATACCTAATGCCTCTTCTGAGGAGACCTGAGCCCAGCAGTGGGCAGTAATGGGTTGGTACAGGTACAGGTTAATATGTGTGTTTTGTAAATTGTGTTTTAGTTCAATAAATATTTTTACTTTACTTTAAATCATTTAGTGCTATAAAACAGTTTTATGTTGGTACTTAAAATATTAAGGAATATGTTTTTTTCTTCTTTCTGACAATTTAAGCAACTTCATCTATCTAAGTATATAATTTAGTTATCAGTAGCGAAGGTTATGTAGATACTCATTCCTATTAGCTTCCCTTTCTAGCTATTTTAAAATCTAAAAAGACATAAAATTTGAGACTCTATTTTAGGATAGCTTACGATAATTCTCTCAAGACTCCTGGACAAATATCTTTTATCGATTTATTTCTAAGAGACCGATTCTACACCACTGAAAGATATAATATAGGTATGCATTACTCAAACAAGAAGATTTTTTGATTATCCACTCAACTGGGATCGGGAACCAAATTGGTTTGTTTACTTTTGCCAAGTCTGTGACAGGAGCCAAAATTGAGCACAGTTCAAAAACTTGTTTTGTTTACATTTTTTAATCGTCTCATATTTTACGGAGAAAATTTATTTTCGCTGAAAATGCAATACAGCATCATTTAATAATGAAGATTTACAAAAATATAAGGTTTAATTAAAAAACTAAATTAAACTTTTATTGGATAAAATGTTTTTAAAATGAGGGACAAACACGGTATTGATTCCGAACGAAGTCCCCAGTTTCGCCATCTAGCGAAAAGTGACGTTTCCAGATGAGTGGTTATAATATATTTCTCAAAACCAAAGCACCCAAATTAACTCTTGATTATATTAAAAGGTTTTACGCAGAGCTATATTTGACACCACGTGTGAAAATGCCAAACGTATCAAAACCAACATGCCCTTAAATTTCGTCCTTAAAATAGCAAGACTCATTACTCGCAGTGACCTTTGACTATGAAACGTTACTCATCCTTACAGATACAAAGCAATAGCATAGAATAAGTGTACAGAAAGAAAGTTTCGTACAAATCGTTCTACATTTTTCACCGATATTTTTTTTCTATTTTTTTTTGTCACGTATGCAGATCTACATTGTCATGGGACAAATTTCAAGAGGTTTTTAATGAGTGAGGGAGCGAATGCCATAGGTTTTAGAAAGTTTTTTTTTTTTAATGTATTAGTAAACGAGTACACTACCCACTTGACAAGGAGGTGTTACCATTGCCCGTACCGGGATCTCGCCCGGAATCTGGCCCCCTAAGAGTTTCGGGTCCCCAACGCATGTGAGTGCGAGCGGGGACCCAAGAAGGCGTCGTGTCTCGCTCAGCACGCGCCTTAAGCAAGAGCGACCGGGGGATGGTAGAACGCGCTCCCCGACCCACGCTGATTCTGACCCAGCGGGGTATTCCGTGGGAGGGTGGCACGCGGACCCATCTTGGCGGACTTCGGAAAGCCCGCCGACCGAGAGAGCCGGTGGCCGTGTTCGCCGGCGGCTACTGGTTCGGCGTCCGGGGGTGTCGCGAAGGAAAAGTGTGCCGCAGTGCGTAACGCGTCGCGCCACCCCGCATAACCCCGTGCTGGGTTCTGGCCTCAGCCGGGGTTCGGACGCTGAGTGTGAGCGGTTGGAGGTTTTAGTGAGGTTCAACTCCCACATACCCCACCCGCGGGGCGGGTGGGCATCCGGCGATTTTCTCCAACTAAGACAAAAAAAAAAACCATTGCCCGTGGATCTCTGCTACGCCAAGACCATAGAAGAAGCCGTTACTTCTTCCCTACTTTTATGCAGACATGTCAAAGTACTAAAGAAACACCCAGGAGGGAGTATTCTACATTGTCATTATTCTGTACAGCTATAAACAATTTTAACGACAAAATACCTCGTAAAACAATTTAACTACAACTCAACCATGTAACACGCGTGAATGTGCAGTTTCTACAGTAATTTGTCGAAATAAGTGGCATGCCCTGTGTTTAATCCTGATTAGTTTGCTCAGCCAACCTTAAAAAGGGCAGCGGCACTTGCCACCTTTTGGGGGATTATCTGAACTTTAATTCAATTAATATAACTAATCCGTACATAGATTCTGAGCGTTTGGACACGGCATATTTGGCTGTAGTAGAATAAATTTCTTTAAATACTCGCGGTTATCTACATCACTTACACTATTACTAAGCGGGTTCTTACCACGATTATTTTTAATTAAGCGGTCCCGATATTTCAGCACTGTTTCAAGCGCCATGATCACGGGAAGACTGAGGAACTGCGGGTTGGTCATTTAAGAGCAGACAAATCTGTTTACCCTCTTTCTCGTTCGTTTGCCGGTACCACTGGAACTCGAACTCAAATTTCGACATACCACACTGACAGTTTTCACAAAGCCAGGGTTTTGTCATCTGAACGCCGTTACATACCAAGACTGGTTAAGGAAGCTATTTAAATTTCGAGGAATAGCACTTTTAATTGGGGTGACGGCTTCAAACTATCCTGTATGTGGAATCCAGTGTTAGACGAAAATAAAGCCAAAAAATCTAGTTGTGAGACGGCAGCCGATACTATGACATATCGGGACCGCTCAATTAAAAGTAATCGAGGTAAGAACCCGTTTAGTAATAGTGTAAGTGATGTAGTAGAATAGTATGGTGTTTTTTTTATAGCCTTATAAGTAGACGAACTAATAGGCCACCTGATTGTAAATAGTTACCGTTGCCCATGGACCTCTGAAATGTCAGGGGACACTGCATGGCAGCTACCTACGGCCTACCTTTAAGGACTCTCTTGAAGAAAGACAAGTCATAGCGCCCAGGAAATACCGAAGAGTTTCTGTGCAAAATGTTTGTGACGTAGAGGGTAATGGATATACTGAACCGATTTGGAAAATTATTCTACTACTATCATATGCATATATAACAATATGTTCTTTTAAATTATAACTAGGTAAAAATGGTGAAACGTTGTGATAACCTAGGTACTGCACTAGTTATTATGCCTATTTCTTATATTTTTTTTTTCATTTCAGGACTCTTTTTTATGATAAGATCAAAAACTAAACAAAAATTAATTACTAAGCATTAGACCATTAATCTTAAACTACAAAACAAACTTGAGAAGTGTCAAGGGACACCCGGATGGAACGATGTTCCTTTCGATTAAAAGATATCTTATAATTTATTTACCTAATTTTTTTTACGCGCGATAAGGAACGTGTTTTAAAGATTTTGATCACAGCGCCATCTAGCGATAATCATCTAAAACAAAAAAGTGTCGTTCCAACTTTTTCACAAGAATTTCTGTCTAGCCCCCTTTCGATAACGCGCGATAAGGAACTTCGTTCCAAAAACAAATATACCCTATCAATCATTTTACAAGTGAAAGAGAACAATGAAATTAATATTACGCCCATAGTCCAACACGCATCAACGCTAATTGATAGAGACCGCCAATTTGCATGATACCATCCTCAAATATATTACATGTGTATTGAGATCTTATCTAAATAATGGAATAATTACTATTGGAGGCTCGTGTTTATTTATAAAACCAATAATAGTTTCGAAGCCGTTTATCTTCTGTTTACCAAGTTGTTGTACTGTTGTAACAATATACAGGGTGAATCTGTAACTTTGGACAATCCGACGTGGGGTTAATGACCTGTCGAAATACAACTTAGAACCACTTTTATTTTAGGAATTGGATAAAAAATGTTTTTCATCTTAACCACTCAACTGGGAACGTCACTATTCGCTAAATGGCGAAACTAGGGACTTCGTGTAAGCAAAATAAGTTTTAGAACTGTGCTCAATTTTGGCTCCTGCCACAGACTTGGCAAAAGTAAACAAACCAATTTGGTTGCCCATCCCAGTTGAGTGGATAGTATGGAAGTCCGCAATGATAGTCGTACGTTTCCCATACAATTTCATAAAAAAAATAATTTGCGTATATATCAATTACTAACTGCTGCCCGCGACGTCGTCTGCGTGAATTCTATAAACCGTTTCCTTATCCCTTTTTCCGCAATAAAAGGGCAAAATGCTTTCTCAGGGCCTAAAGGTAGTCTATACCAAATTTCATCGAAATGGCGTTTAAGTGGGAGACCATAGAACAGACAGACCGAGATACTTTCGCTCTCTTCATTAGTAAGGATAGATAAACTATTTCAAAAGTAACAGACAATTTTATAAATGTACTGTAAGAAATCTAACGTTGCCAGTGCAGAAGAAACATAAAAAACAATCAATAAAAACGATAAAAAATAAAAGTTGAGAAAAAAATATGACGAAATCTGTATTTGTCAATGTTCACTAATCCGAAATTTAAAAAAAAAAGCGCGCCAACACAATTCTTACATTTAAAAAGTATTTTACAAAAGAGGTTTTAATTAATTTTAATAAAAACTATTAATAGGTGGCGCTTTAGTCGCTAGTACCCTTGGTCTTTATATTGCTTGTTACATTTAGTCGCCTACATATACTTTGTTAGGTTTAACGACGCCGAAACTCCACATACAGTAAATCATCAAAGAAAATATTTTTCATTGGACTCTACTCCCAATCTTTTCCAATATTTAAAAAAGTAATCTGTGTATCCTAAAGTCTCAGTATAATGCTGGATTTTGTTTTTTATTCGCTGGTTTTGCGGTAACAGTTTTACAAAACCATAATTTTATAAGGGTTTACACAAGATAAAAGTTGTGCTGCAACCCTCGCTCGTTTTGCGAGCCATAACAAATTACACACAGCTGCACATTTTTGTTTGTTTTTGTCATTTGTATGTCTTGCGCTCAGTGAAACTAAACTGTTTACCAGTTCATTTACGTTATTTTTCGGGTATTGGCCCACCTCTCACTCCCACCACTGTAACTCCTGTGTAGCCAGGATCCAAAGCGGCGACCATCGTAATGACTCTAGCCCAGGAAAACCCGAGGGAAAGCTAACTTGTCTTGGACCCCGCAACGAATTTAATCAGAAGATGATAGAAGGAGTAGGAAAAACATGAGTTTCGACTTCCCTTCTCGCAAAAGCGGGAGACAATAAAATAACATTGAAAGATGCATTACGCCAGAATTGAGAAAAGCACCACGGACATTTTATTAAATTTAGTGGACCTATGCGGTGAGCTGTTGCTGCTGTACTATTTAGAATGCCAATAATAGGTATGGCAAAAACGTCATTTAAGTTATTTGTAATATGCATCCAAATTTTAGAATCCTGCCCTAAAATTGGTGTTATTTGACTCCTAATTTTCACCACAATCCAGTCATTATGAACCCAACCATACATTACACGATTTCCCTCATCAATTCCTAGTTTCAAAGACCACAAAACAAATATATGCCCATACAAGGTACAAAGCTTGATAAATAGGAGCCGAAGGTCCAAATAGGGCGATCTTTTACCAAGCCGAACAGTCTGGAAGATAAGTAGGCTCGACCTTTAGGTATATGGAGCTGCTAAGCCAGATTATAAAGAAATTGTAAGCGTGATCGATGGAGAAGAAAATGTGGATTACGCCAAATTCAGGACACAGAAAATGATGATGGATTTTGTTAGGTCTTGAACTTACGTTAGAGGATTGAACTATATTTTTTGTAATGCTGTATTTAGTGGGTATTTATACGATGCCTTAAGTAAAAAAGTTATTAATTGGAATTTAAAAAATATATAATCAGTTGACATTAAAAATATTACAATAAAAAAAATTGTCAACTGTATTTGTCCATTTTCGAGTTCATTACCCAGCTCATTTACCAAAAGTAATAATTTTACTGGCAACTTTATTATTAGCTACATCTTAGATTCAATCTGTAAATAAATTATAGATACAGGTTCTACAAGCATAACTTACTCCGCTGGTTCAGCAACCGTTCCAATTCAGTCTTGGCGTCCAATAAATCTCTCGCCATTTTCTAGTTCTATAAGCATTAATTAATTAATTAAATAGTATCATCATTTTTTAAAACTGGATTAATTTTGCACATTTACTCAATCTGTTTTCCTTCGCCATTTTACTTGATGCTTTAATTAACATCCAATGTTTATTTTAGAAACATATCCGTAATCTAACTTTCTCAGTTGTTTATATTTGTATAATCTTAGTTCGTGAAGCAATCGCTTAAGCAAATAACGCTGTAACTAATCAAAGGGAAACTACAAAAGGAACTGATATTTGCATATTAGGAACTGGGGATGAGTGGGTATGGGATAAACATAGAATTATTACATCTGGAATCAACATCATGAAAAATAGAATGAAGCGAACTCAAAGTACACCGATCGTACGTAACAAGACATTCTGAATCAACATCATGAATAACGAAGTGGAGTTTAAAGAACTTATGTGTGTGTAATATGTTATTAGCTAAATGAATTGAGTGTTATTGGCACCCTCTAGTGCCAGATAGTCGAGTTTTTACGCGCGATTGATGTACTTTCAATTGGCTTCAGTTTGTTTATGATGTTGATTCCAGATGTAATTGTATGTTATAAATAGATTATATTCATGTATATTTTGTTATTTAGGGTGCATAGTCGAATCATCATCATCAGCCCACACTCATCCACTGCTGGAGATAGGCCTCTCCCAAAATACGCCACTGAGCTCGATCTTCTGCTCGTTTCACCCAGTTGTTACCGGCCACCTTTCTTAGGTTATCGTTCCATCTAGCAGGGGGGCGCCCAACACTACGTTTACCACATCGCGGTCTCCACTCTAGAACCCGTCTACTCCTACCTTACGGTGCATAGTCGAGTATGACCAACAAAAATATTTAAACAAATCTATTGTTATTACTTAAACGAGTTTTAAGAAAAGTCTTGAATTCATTTCATAAATTCATTCATTCATCATTTAGGCTATTTATAAACAAAAGGAAATACATTCTTTTTCGTCAAAGTAAATCTCACTGAAGTATATCTAAAATTCCTGCAAAACGATTGTTCCTTGGACGTTGCAGCATTGTGGGGTGTGCAAATTCAATCAGTATTTTATAAATTGGGGATGATCTAGTCGTTTTTATTTACTTTTTTTACATTATTGTTAATCAAATCACTGGATACTGACAGCGCTAGACCAGTCTGTTGGAGCATGTTTATTTTATATACAGCCTATTTAGTTGTTTTTGGCATAACGGGTGTGTTGCCGTTGCCATGAAAAAGGAGAGCGAAGATTGCCGCCAAAATAAAAAAATGTAAAAATGTAAAGTTGTAAAATAAAATTAATATTAATCGCAAACCGACTTTAAATAAATATCAATCTTGATAGTTTGAATCCCCAACACAGTCGTTGAGGCGAGATTTGGGACAGGCCTATTTCTAGCAGCGGACGTCTACGAGCTGATAATGATGATGTATTAGAATCATCTTCAATATGTATTATCTATAATAGTACACATATTGGTTTTATTATATGTATAGGAAAATTAGGCTCAAGTAGAAACCAATCGTAGATATTGATTACTTCCGTGTCGTTTCCTATGAGGAAAGAATAACCAAATATAATACTCGTACGAGCCTCATGTTTATTGATGGATGTTCTGCTGTAATACTTACTGTTTTTGTTTCAAACAATTTTCGGCAAACTTTATGGTTGATTAAAACGGTTTCTTCTAAATCTATATCGATGAAATCTATATTGCTGTATGTTCCGTACTGGAAAAGATATCGTGTTCACGGGTTCTAGCTTTTAATTCTATTTTCTTGTTATTGTTATTATTGGTCGTAATACTGACCTGCAATACTGCACACATACACAAGATATAGTTTTATCGGAGTATGGTTTCGTGGACTGTAAAAAGGCTGTTTGTTCCGGTAACCCGGAGCTTAGTACGTCGCGCGCCCATTGGCTGCCGCGAACACTAATAAGAACAGACTTCGTGTTTGAACGCGCAAGCAACAGCCGAACTTGCGACCGTTTTAATTAATATCCGACGCGAAAGTTCACACTACTCCTGTTAGTGCAAAAACTACACATCCAAGACTTCACCAGCGACCTGTGGACTGTACGACGAACGGTAAGTTTTTCAGCTCCACGAAATATCATACACTGTAAATATTTATCTGTTTTCAATGACTAATGAACGAACATCTGGTATGGTTTTAAAGATAGTTATTGATGCTCATGGATTAATTACTGCAGTACGAAAACCTACCGGCTTTGTAGTAATTTGAATTTTACCAAACCGTTTAAAACCGTTTTCAAATTTGTAACATTTGGACAAAACAAAATGAATACTCTCCAATGCTCTCATAAAACGATTTTTAATATGAGCTCCGAAGCTACAATTCAGCTCGTTTGTACAAAAGAGAGGCCTGAATGGGACACTCACAGAATTGGAATAGTCCTGTCAAAAGCCCCAGAATTGTGCCCCGATATTTGATGAATGAGCCAACATTTTGGGGATATATGTAAAGAATATTGATAGTTGCTGGTTCGGTATGATGTATAGTGAACGTGATAGTGAAGTTTTTGTCGTATCTAGTTTCTCGTTTGAAGAAGCAATTGGAGTATTGTTTACTTTTGTTTGGCTAGTTTTGGTTTTAGAAGCCATAGATACTATATTAGAGTGACATACTATATTGGAATGATGTGGTGAATATTATTATGCATTGCTGCTTTTTATTATCAATTAGTAGTAATAAGTTAACTCGCAGTAACTTCGTCTGGTTCAAAAAAACACAATGTTTAATCTTTGATGATGCTTAGGTCCCTTAACTATCTATATGCTTATTTTTTATATTAATCAGTTCAGTGGCTCAAATTTTAATGTATTAAATATGTGATTAATTAATCAATCAAATCATGTTTAATTTCTCACCACAATACATAAACAAAAAAAAAATAAAGAACGAAAAATTATACAAACTAACTTTTCTAAATCTAAAATACTTGAAAATGCGTTCTGTTTAACATACTCTTTGTATTATTTAACATTAACTATTAAACAGTTAATGCCGTACTTAAAAGCCCCGAACAAGTAAAATTTCAGACCTTACTATAAAATTTATATTATCATCCTCTAAAACTCCGAAAAGGTATTAATAATACCTAACCCATGTTTCAATTAATACACCTAAAATAATAAGTTTACCGAAATAACTCATTTGGACCTTACCCTATATTTTCATATTCCGCCCACTCGCTCCGTTCACTATACGTTAAAATAAGTTATAGATCTAAAAGTGCCTGACATTAATGATTAATGGTGAAGGAGCAAACTAAGACCCTTAGGAATAGGTCATATAGAAAAGACGCAAGACAAAAGACGCACGCTCTTAAGCGTAGTTAAGCACTAGGTAAACATTATTAGCTAAGTGAGTCTGGCATATGACTCGACTAAATTTGTATTCATTCACATTTAGCTTTTAAATTACTCGCTACTTGACTAAAATACTTGTTCATCAAGATTTTAAACGTATATATAGGGTGGGCCAATCTAACGTTTGCATTTTGAACTACTGTTTATTTAGAGAGTGACAGCTCAAATGTCATTCAATTTGTGTTCATAATTTAGTTAAAGGTTTGACATTTACGAAATGGGACGTTTTCGGTTCGCCCAATGGGCAGAAGATCGTTTGGCCGAAGATGAGCATTTTTACCGAAAACTCGTCTTTTCAGATGAAGCCTATTTTCACCTCGGAGGCTATGTCAATAAGCAAAATTGTCGCATCTGGGGGTCGGAAAATCCACACGTCACCATTGAGAAGCCAATGCACCCACAAAGAGTTACGGTTTGGTGTGGGTTTTGGTCCGGCGGCATCATTCCAAAATGAGCAAGGAGCGGCCGTTACGGTCAATGGCGAGCATTACCGTGCCATGCTCAACGAATTTTTGTTTCCAAAAGTTGAAAAGTTGATGACATGGACGACATTTGGTTTCAACAGGATGGCGCAACATGCCACACAGCCAATATGACAGTCGAACTTTTGGAAAATGCAAACTTTATATGGCCCACCCTTTAATATGAAAGTCCTGATATTTTACTAATATTGTAAATGCAAAAATGTTGAGCATGGATATAGTTGAGGAACACTGATAATCTGAGAAGTTATAAGGTGATCCCATTGAGCACATTTTTTTTTGCACTTATTTATACCGTCAATGCCGTCTAACTCTCTTATAGAAACAGAGACGAATTTTCAAGGGTCAGTTAATATACAAAAGACGAAAACTAAAGCTCAGAAATCAATGGTCTTACGTCTCGTCTGCTTTGTGTGGCCAGCTCCTAATCCTTATAATAGGCTCAAAGACATCGTCATAGTAAAAGGACTAAAGACAGATTGCTATTACCCAAAATTCGTAGTCAAACCTCATATTGATGGCACCAAATGCTTCGGGGTTAGTCCCGTAAGAAATCCCTGGTTTGGATATCTAGTGATGCATAGAATGGTGATTGACTAATGGATACAGATAGAAATACTTTGAAGTGGTCTTATAAATGGCTAAGATTTCGTATTTTCGCTCAAAATGTGATGAAATTTTAGCTATAGATTTCTATGGAACTGAAAAAATAGGTTTATTCGGCTAATCACTACCTTGTGTGTTTACTTATAGCTTGAAGCGATACAAGCATTGTTAGGTCGATTTAATGAGATTTTACCAAAATAATTTCTTGAAAATAGTTTTAAAATAATGTGAATTAATATTGTTATGAAAAAAACTTGTCTAAGATTTTTTTACAAAATACCTAAAATACCATCTGTCATGTGGTACATGGAATATTGTCAATACTTTTGAGTCAGTACAAGTACCCTTGGAGAACAGTTTAGTAAACAAAACATAACAGTAACAATCACTAAACTGTCCAGTATGACAGAATATATTGAGGAATATATCAAATTATAGCTTTTCTGTTAAACTCAAGCTATTCTTAAGTACACAATTTGCGATGTTCCAGTAAAGCTTATTATAGATTTTATACCAGTTTTGTTTCAAAGAGATAGCTGGCCTCTCGGGAAATTCAGTAGTTCGTAGAAGTAAGCATTAAAGAATCTCGTTCACAATTTAATATTAAAAATTTGTAAAAATAAATGCATTAAAGTAATATTTCGTCTTAAACTGTATAACAAAGAAATTCCTGTTGTTGAAGCATCCATTACAATTTATGTATTCAAGTATGTCTATGGAATGGGGCCGGAGCCGGGACCAACCCACCCGGAATCTGGCCCCCTAAGAGTTTCGGGTCCCCAACGCATGTGAGTGCGAGCGGGGATTCAAGAAGGTGTCGTGTCTCGCTCAACACGCCCTTAGCGTTAGAGCAACCGGGGGATGGTAGACCCAGCGGGGTATTCCGTGGGAGGGTGACACGCGGTCCCATCTTGGCGGGCTTCGGAAAGCCCGCCGACTGAGAGAGCCGGTGGCCGTATCGCCGGCGGCCGCCGATTCAGCGTCCGGGGGCGGCGCGACGGGAAAGAGTGCCGTAGCGCGTAACGCGTCGCGCCGCCCCTCATAACCCCGTGCTGGGTTCTGGCCTCAGCCGGGGTTCGGACGCTGAGTGTGAGCGGTTGGAGGTTTTAGTGCGGTTCAACTCCCACATACCCCGCCCGTGAGCGGGGATCCGGTGATTTTCTCTAACTAAAAAAAAACAAAAAAATGTCTATGGAATGTGACTCAAGAAGATCTTTTGGTCTATTAAAAAGATTAATTCAGGTCGGTCGAGGAGTTCCACTTACTATTGCTGTTGGCATTGATCATGTTGGTCTGTGTCAATATTCAGCAATATGTTGAGTCTCACCTTTGCTTTGTATCTTTCTTTTTTAGACAATAGACACAGGTCTATTGTTAAAGTAAGTGGTCTATTCTTGCGACCAGCACAACAATTTTTCCTGGAGTAACATAGAAAAATCCTCATAACCCACATAAAAGCCGACCTAATTTTTATCGTTTTTCATCCAATTCAAAAGAGAACCCTTTTAGGGTTGGCCAAAATAAAACCGAGCTATTTACATTTGGTTTTCCCTTTTTTTTGTACATCCAAATTCTCGAGGATTTTCGAGTGGTGCTCGTGGTCCGCACGGTGGAAGGTTTGGTGTAAAATCCACTTGAGTTCTTAATGATAATGTCTGCAGTGACGTCATTTATTTCAAGAGCCGAGATTTCGCTAAAGACTTGAGTGCTGTTGAATTTTTTGTACAAGTTTCAGGGTATATTGTGCTTTGTTCATAAGTGAATAGACATTAGAATCGTGGATAAAACAAAGTAATTTTTAATGTTGAGGCTATTATTATGTGAGTGACATCAAGGTAGTACAACGATCTAGTCCGAACCCCATGAAGTCGCTGGATACAAACAGCGCAAGACCAGTTGTGGCAAGGTTTAGGAGAGGCTTATATCCAATTGTAGACGTCTCCAAACTGATGATGATGATGCCGAATTCTATGCAGTAAACGATTCGTGGATTAGGCTCGGTTGTTTAAAATTGTATGAACTCCGCTCCAGACTTTAACTTGTCTATCTATTTAATAATTGTTTTGATTCCGAATCCCACGTCGGAATATTCTCGAAATAGTAATCAGACAATGTTGATTGTCTACAATCTTGTTTATCTAAGTCCACTTTAATTATAACTGTGGTTTCCAAGTAACAGGGATTTTGATTCGTCCCTTGGAGATTCAAATTTACTGACCCGTGAAATGGTGCTGAATGTATTTAAACTGTCAAATCTTGATTTGTTACAATAATTATCAATCTGAACACCTCTGGCTAAAGATTGTCTGGTGAAGAAATCATGAAGAAGTTTACTTATCAAAGGAGGATTAAATAACCTAAGATTGGAGGACTAGACCATATCATCAAAGAAGTATCGAGTTCTGCCAACAAAGCTGGTCCCTATGACTCGTTAAATTGTATTCCTGTGTTTTCTTCATAACTTTTGAACCAACTTCATAACTGTGGGCGGAGTATACTCAGCGGACATATAGCGCTCTGCGCATTCAATTCAATAACGCGTTTCGGGTGTTGTTGGGACTGCCTCGATTCTGCAGCGCATCAGGAATGTTTGCAGAAGCCCGAGTGGATTGTTTCCATGCCACCATTCGAAAACGATGCGCATCGCTGCTCTGCAGATTGCGGGACAGTCCAAACAGCATTATGGCGATGATAGCCCAACGTTACGACTCACCATACATAGCCCATTGCGTGTATGCTCATGTGGGACGAGTCGAATGGAAGCGTGGCCTATGATATATTGCTTAGGCCACGTTCTGTTATGTTGTCACTAACACTTAGATTAAGACTTACTAACACTTTTATGTATTTTTATGTATTGTAATGTGGGCCCTTGTAGCCACTGTGTTGAAAACTAAATAAAAATAATAATAAATAGTTTTCGCAAGATCGACAAATCTTAATGCAGTTCTGAGTTCCTATTAAACCTGAATAGCTGAGAGGCAAAGACGCGTGCACGATCTCTCATCCCGTTTAAATGCAGAGAGTTAAAAGCCATTTTATATGAGGCTCCGACCCCAATCCATTCAAGGTGCGCTTCGGTTTCAATGGATGTGGAGAAAAGGTTTCATAACACAAAAAGATATAGCGTTTCGTATGGATACTTTTTGGACAATGGGGAATGGAAGTATGGAATGAGGAGAGTATTTTAATTTTGGTTTAATATGAGAATGCAGTTTATAAACTTTTCCAGATATTAGTTGCTTAACCGGACCTACTAAGGCCTTTTTTTGTTACCCCGTAGACGAGCTAACGGCCCCCTGATCGTAAGTGGTTACCGTTGCTAATGAATATTTGCATTGTCATTGCCGCTACCTACGACCTACTCTTAAGAACTTTCTTCAAAACTCGTTTGAAGAAGGACAGGTTATAGCGCTCGAGAAAATCCGAAAAGGGCCTATCAAAGTTTATCTCAAATGGATTGATATCATAATATCTTGAAGTTTCTTCATGATTTCCTCTTTTACTATTTTGATATAGTGTTGATAATTACGTTCACTATACAAATACAATATATTTTGATTTTGATCGTTGTCTACCTCCAACGCTTAAATCCGAAAAGGTGCTTTGGTGAAATTCAAGTACGTCTTACTGTTAGCCGAGTTAAAATTAATAAATTTGTTCACAGTGACATGCATGCTACTATCTGCGGTGGCAATCCTGGACTGTGTGACGCGATGAGGCCTGCAAGTGGTCCTGATCTACTTAGATACTTGAGAAGGGTTAATTTTACTGGTATGTATGAAAACATCGTGATTCTGTTCAATTGTACTAACTTTTTTATTCATTTGAAATATTTTAATTATGGTCCCAGATGATTAGAAAAAAATTAGGTATGAAAGTTTTTATTTACTTTAAGCAACGACCATAACACGTTGATATTTTCATGTGCACGTATTTTTATTTGTGTATCGTATTTACTCATCTCTCACATCCCATCCCTGTGGCTGGTCTGTATGACAGCGACGACCACTGTAATGACAGAGCAGTGAAGCCCAAGAACCAGAGGCGAAACCCAACTAGTTTTAGACACAAGATGACCAAACATCAACTTAACAAAAAACTCCAAAAGACTCCAGTTTCAAAAAACTCCTCACTACCTCCAATTTATTTTTGTTTAGGTGTGAGCGGTGATGAGTTCCACTTCGACAGCAATGGCGACGGTCCAGCTAGGTACAACATTCTTCACTTCAAACAGATCGCAAAAGGAGTCTACAGCTGGGTCAATGTTGGACAGTATCTGGATGGTGAACTACAGTTACATATTAAAGGTAAGATGGCAGGATACGTAATTTTTTTGGCAGGAAGAGTAAGATAATACCTTTGATGCTGTACAATATTTTATTGAAACTGATTCCTTAAACTTTTTTTTTTATTTTAGTGGAGATTTTTCTGCATCTATTGTCTAGGCGGTTTTGTACCCATGATTTAATTAAAGGTATTGGGTCTTCCACAAGCCCAGTTTAAACTTTACCAGATTTGATTTGACATGAGTTTTTAAAGACGTTATTACTTGTAATTCTCTACAGGGTAGATCTCTGAACTTGTGCTATCTGAAGAGGTACTTTTCTATAGATATCATAATGGTAGCCTACAATAATAAGGGGTGGGCCATATAAAGTTTGCATTTTTTTATTTTTCGACTGTCATGTTGGCTGTGTGGCATGTTGCGCCATCCTGGTGAAACTAAATGTCTTCCATGTCATACTCTTCAACTTTTGGAAACAAAAATTCGTTGAGCATGGCACGGTAACGGTAAGGTATAGTCGTAGACCATAATTATTATGACATTGGAGAAAAAGCTAACCCCAAAAATAAAAGTAATTCTAAGTTGTATTTTGACAGGACATTCACCCTACTTCTGGCACAAAGTGACAAATCCACTCTGTACATTTTATTATACTTTTTCGTAGATATACAATTCAAGTGGGGTGAAAGGCATCCACCGGAATCTGTGTGTAGCGCTGAATGTGAACTCGGACAAGCCAAACAATACGTCGAAGGAGAGAGCTGTTGTTGGCACTGTTTTAACTGCACTCAATATGAGGTTGGTATCTAAAAGTATTATTTGGACATATGTAGAATGTCTCATAGGAAATACATAATTGATTACCGTTCATTATGTTTTTTTTTATCCACTTAATTTACGCATTTACAAGCTTTTGAAATTCTGGATATGGAAGAAGACTTCAAGTAGAAGTAAAGTGGTGGTGACAAGTAAAACAAGCCCAGAAACGATGAGTCTATCTTGTTTAGTGCAGGAATAGCATAGAGTATCATTAGATCAACTCCATGGTACCATATTATAACTTGCAAAATTCCATTTACATAGTTAGATACATAGTTACATCCAGTTAAATAAAAGTTTTATAAGCCGTAAATTTGATCAAAATTGAGCTGAAACTTAACTCTTAATGTTATCGTTTTTCTTTTGTTTTAATTTAACTTGTAATTTTGATAAAAGTCATATGAACCCGTTTAATATTAGTAATGCAGATAACCACGAGTGTCCAAAAAAGTTGGCTAACCTGTTGTATTCCTACAGATCCGATCCCCATACGTAGAGACGGCATGTATGGTATGTCCTCGAGGTACTCTCCCGGATACGTCCCGGATTCAGTGTCGGCCCATACCTGAAGCTTATTTAAGACCTGACTCCGCGTGGGCTATTGGTGCTATGTCCTTCTCATCTGTGGGGATATTGCTGACTGCGTGAGTAAATTTAGTGGAAAATCTGAATTCCATTTATTTAGACACATAACCCATAGACTTTAGAATTTACAGTAACGTTAGGTTGCTAACATTTTACAAAATCTGTTTTTGCCAGGAAAGATTCCAATTTGGAATAGACTCCCGTCATCGGATGTTATGACATGTTCCTCGTTAAACGATTTTCCAATACCCTATAGCTACGTTCAGACAGAACCTGACTGCTCGCGTTCAGTTTGTTTTATGGAACAGATCGAATTGTCACTGTGGATGAAGACATTGTGGTACCAGTTCAAAAATATCGGCTTATCATTGCAGATTTGAGCCGTAGGTGTATTTGTCTGTCATGTCAAAAAAAATACTAGCTAGATAGATTGTATCCATAAATTAGATTTACGGCTAAAGGTACCGGACATTCCTTACACCTACGTACGTAGCAAGCAATTTTAAATCTCTAAACATAATATACCAAAACTATCGCATACTAAATTAACATTCAGGGCTTTTTGCCTTCAAGCCTAAGACAAACGTCTACAATTCGCCCCAATGCCCCAAAAATCATAAGTCCATATTCCAGGTTTGTCTGCGGTGTATGGGTGAGACACAGCTCGACTCCCGTGGTGCGTGCGAGCGGGAGGGAGCTATCTTACGTCCTGCTCGCCGGGATCCTCATGTGTTACCTTGTGACGTTCGCTCTGGTGTTCAGACCCACGGATATACTGTGTTCTATACAAAGGTAAGATGGTATTCAATGGTTTATGTAGTTTTTCGCAAAAAGAAAAACGACCGACATTTTTAGAAGACATGGTAAATCTTGATCAAATTCGTTTCATATGGAAAGCCATGACCTATTTTGAGAAATGGAAATCTGTTGTTTGTAAAAATATATGCAGATGCAAATCTACTGTAACCTACCTGTGGCGAAAGCTCGATATAACTTCATTCCTATCGGCTTCCCCTAAAATATTAATGTGCTAACAAGACAAACGTTTATGATAATTTAATAAATAGTTAATAAAGGTGTAAATGCAAACACAACCCCCGTTTACATGTTGGTCGGTTGCCATTATTATACTGCGTTTTCATATTTTTTTTTATATATTTTTTTTTTTATTGCGTGACAGGTAAACGAGCCTACGTCCCGCCTGATGGTAAGCGGTCACCGTCGCTCATGAACCTCTGCAAACTTATTTGTTAGTAAACTTTCATATTACGTCGCCTCAGTGCTTGTTTGGCCAATCTGACATTTTTTACGAAAATTACTTTTTAATGCTATAAAGAATAAAATTTGCATCCGTCTGGTAAAATATTTTTTTTTAATATTAAATTCTAAAACAATAAAAATCTCATTTCGATTTTTTTCTCAACACGGCACTAATCGAAAATTCCGTGCTTGTTTGATGTCTCCTGTAAAATTTGCTCGAGTGCAGATTGGCCAAACAAGCACTGAGGCGACGATTAGTCGGCCGTCATCGTCATTTATTTTGTACGTGTGTTGGACGTTGGTGAGTCAATGTGGAAACGCGATATTATGTAAACACAACGTATAATCTTTAGATTGACATTTCACTACGACTATCTACCAAATAAAACTAAACAACGCTTAAAGATACATCGATATAGTTACAGTGTTTCTAAAATATAAGACAGATAAAGTTCCCGCGAGACTTGAGTCTGGAATATGAAACTTGGAACAAAATGTCGAACAGAGTATGTCGTTTGTGTATCCGAGACAGTTCGTCTATCGAATAGATGTTTTGGATTCTGTGATCTGTTCACAATGGTGTAAAATGTATGTGAGATTTTAAAAGTAAATTCTCGATTCGACAGTATTCCAGTATTGATGTGCTACAACAATCATCATCATCAGACTATAGACGTCCACTGCTGGTCATATGCTTCACCATAACGGCCCGTCCCGTGATATCTGCATCCAGTGACCTCCCGCGATCTTGACCAGGTCGTCCATCTTGTGAGAGTCTACTCACGTTGCGTCATTCTAGCATTTTACTGTATGGCCCTCTGTGTGGCAACCTCCGTTAAATTATCAGGTACAGTACATCACGCTTGCCCAAAACGTGTTGGAGATTTCATATATTTACAAACGGTTTTAAAATAAACATTTAATTTCGGTATCTCAAGTTCATATACCAAAATTCACGGACCCTATAAAATCCTTATTGAAAACAATTTAAATCCTACCTAAATGAATACCAGTTGTTGATTTTAGTAATGTTTAGTCGGTGCCATTTTTCTAATCTAGACTGTACCTGTAACATCCCAAAGAGGGATCATCATCATCATCATCAGCCTATAGACGTCCACTGCTGGACATAGGCCTCCCCCAAACTTCGCCACGTCGACCGGTCCTGCGCCATCTGCATCCAGTGACCTCCCGCAATCTTGACCAGATCGTCGGTCCATCTTGTTGGGGGTCTACCAACATTGCGCTTACCGGTTCGTGGCCGCCACTCTAGAACTTTTCGGCCCCACCGGCCATCCGTTCTTCGCACAATGTGTCCTGCCCATTGCCACTTCAAAGATGCAATTCTTCGGGGGATGAGATCCAAAGAGGGATATTCTATTATATTTCATTGCAGAAAGCATATCTTCATTACATAATTCTAGTTTGAACACACCCTTAGACATGTATAAATCCTGATTTGTATTCAGCGCGTGTGAGTAATCTCAGGTTATCCGTGAAACACCTAGACGTGCCTAGATAACACTAGGTTTGTCTTAAGACACGATTTGGGTCACGGATTTCAGATCTGAATAGATTTCAGATATAGAGGAGAATGATTACCCTTTACCTATTTCAGTAGAGACAATTTTTTAAACTTAATTTAAACATTTGTTTTAAAAAATAGTACCTGTTTGTGTTTCTTACAAATAAAATAAAACAAAAAACTTGAGAGGTGTCAAAGGACACCCGGATGGAATGAAGTTCCTTTCGATTAAAACGTATCTCATAAAAATTATTGCCTTTCGTAACGCGCCATAAGGAACGTGTTTTAAAATATTTTGATCATAGCGCTATCTAGTATTAATTATATAAAACAAAATAAGGAATTGTTTTAAAATGTTTTGATCACAGCGTCATCTAGCATTAATCATATAAAGCAAAAAAAGTGTCGTGACAACTTTTTCGTAATTTTTTCCGTCTAGCCCCCTTTCACAACGCGCAATAAGGAACTTCGTTCCAAAAACCACATTCCTCTCAGTTCTATTCATACAATTTTCTTCGAATGTTTGTATAAAATACTAGATGACCCTCGCAACTTCGTCTGCGTCACAAAGGGGTTCAAACAGTACTCTTAATGCTGTTGCGATATTATTTGCGCGGCCCGGGGAGTAGTCATGTTTTATACTCGTAATAACTTCTAAACGAAAAGTCCGATTGGAATAAAACAAAAAGTAATTTACTTCTACATTAATACTCTTGATAACATAATACTTTATTGGGATAAGGATTTATATAACAATACTAATTTAACGTTAAATTCATTCTTCGGACGAATTAATTTTTTTTTCAACATAGAAGCAGTTATTGTGACTAAACTATGATAGTTAGATATATGCTATCGCGGACTTTTTTGTTTGTCTTTAAAAGACCTAAAAACCCGTAGTACATCATTTTGTTCTATTATCAATAGTTTTTGCAGCGTACGCATAAATAGGTTTTCGATAATTCACTTGTGTTACATATTCGATATTTTCATACGGATCCCTAATTTTTTTCAAAATAAAATATAGCCTATAACCTTCCTCGATAAATGGACATTCCAACAGTGAAAGAATTTTTGAAATCGGACCAGTAGATCCTGAGATTAGCGCGTTCAAACAAACAAACAAACAAACAAACAAACTCTTCAGCTTTATAATATTAGTATAGATGAATGCAGTGTTCATTTCAGGAATCCGTGAACGATATTTTTACAAACTTTGCAATTCAAAATTCATCTGCGAATGCTACCTGCATATCCTTAAGGTTCACCAATTTCCACTGCACGCAAATGACAACTGGTAGGCCAACTGTCAAACGATGTTTGGCATAGTTTCAATGACGGGCAATGCATACAAAATCTCCGTTTACTTGTTGGTCAGCCGTCACCGTCATTTGTTTCCTTATGGTACGTTTAGATATTAAATCACCAACTTCCAATGACAGCAAATAACAACTGGTAGGCCAACTGTCAAACGGTGTTTCACATAGTTTCAATGACGGTCAATGCATACAAAATTTCCGTTTACTTGTTGGTCAGCCGTCACCGTCATTTGTTTCCTTATGGTACGTTTAGATATTAAATCACCAACTTCCAATGACAGCAAATAACAACTGGTAGGCCAACTGTCAAACGGTGTTTCACATAGTTTCAATGACGGCCAATGCATACAAAATTTCCGTTTACTTGTTGGTCAGCCGTCACCGTCATTTGTTTCCTTATGGTACGTTTAGATATTAAATCACCAACTTCCAATGACAGCAAATAACAACTGGTAGGCCAACTGTCAAACGGTGTTTCACATAGTTTCAATGACGGCCAATGCATACAAAATTTCCGTTTACTTGTTGGTCAGCCGTCACCGTCATTTGTTTCCTTAGGTACCTTCGTTTAGATATTAAATCACCAACTTCCAATGACAGCAAATAACAACTGGTAGGCCAACTGTCAAACGGTGTTTCACATAGTTTCAATGACGGCCAATGCATACAAAATTTCCGTTTACTTGTTGGTCAGCCGTCACCGTCATTTGTTTCCTTATGGTACGTTTAGATATTAAATCACCAACTTCCAATGACAGCAAATAACAACTGGTAGGCCAACTGTCAAACGGTGTTTCACATAGTTTCAATGACGGCCAATGCATACAAAATTTCCGTTTACTTGTTGGTCAGCCGTCACCGTCATTTGTTTCCTTAGGTACCTTCGTTTAGATATTAAATCACCAACTTCCAATGACAGCAAATAACAACTGGTAGGCCAACTGTCAAACGGGGTTTCACATAGTTTCAATGACGGCCAATGCATACAAAACCTCCGTTTACTTGTTGGTCGGCCGTCATTTGTTTCCTTGTGACGTTTAGATATTAAATCACCAACTTCCAATGAAAGCATATAACAACTGGTAGGCCACCGACATTTGTTTTTAACGTGTGTTGGACGTTGGTGAACCAATATGCAAATGTTAATAACACTTATGTTCGAATACTTCTTCTTCTCTATATCAATTTTGTAATGTCACTATGATATATCTCATTTATGGCACGTACTCAGAACTTTAGTAAAGATTTTTTGTTTAAGATTGTTTAGTCATTTTTGCAACGAAGTTCCTTATCGCGCGTTATCGAAAAGGGGCTAGACGGAAATTCTTATGAAAAAGTTGTCATGACACTTTTTTTTGTTTTAGATGATTATCGCTAGATGGCGCTGTGATTAAGATCTTTTAAAACAATTCCTTATTTTGTTTTATATGATTAATGCTAGATGGCGCTGTGATCAAAATATTTTATTTAAACACAGTGCCATCTATATAATAAAATTTTATTACAATTCTCTCACTAATTAATCAAAAGGAACTTCGTTCCACCCGAGTGTCCCTTGACACCTCTCAAGTTTTTTTTACAAGCTATAAAATAACTAACACTGGATAACTATGTAAGTTCGGGTGGAATGTTGCAAGCTAAATTTAACAACTTCCTGGTTTCCGATTGAGTTGACATTTTGCAGGCAGATATAAATCGCGTGGCAATGCAATAATATTACAAAATGGCGCTGATCTGGTGATGGATTCGAAAGGTCATAGTAACTCTTGTGCTAAACAGGATAGACCCGTCGTTTTGGGCTTGTTTTACTTGTATTAACTAGCACTATGATACTGCAATATGATATCCAGAATCTTTGAAGCTTGTGTTTAAAAAGTATTCTTTAGAATAATTTTATTTTCTAAATACGCATCTGTGTGCAGTGATCCAATAAATTGGCTGTATGATGCCAGCGCGTGTTTCAGCGAGCGCAGTACTTATCAAATATATGGTCTTCAGTAATGTTGTATTGTTTATAACATACGATCTCTGTATTCATTTATTTTCACAAAGAAATAAAATTTAAAAATACTATAACAAAAACAGAGGGCCACTGCAGGCGGAGTCTACGACCCAAGCCATCAGTGGTCAGGGCTCAAAAGAGAGTAACCTCCTCACGATACGTGTCGTGTCAAGAACGACCGCCTTCTGAATTAGGCCCTTTACCCAGCCGGGGAGCGAAAGCACTCTAGTTGACGGTCGAAGTTTATTAGATTAAGCTTAAGGCATACGATTATTATTAGATTTTTTTTTTTGTATTTGGTCCACATAACTACGCTAAACTATTAATACATAACTACGCTAAAATAATTATGAGTTTATCCCTGCTTGATGTAGACATAGCTACCATACTAAAATATAATATGCAAAAGGATAATCTAAAAGCAAGACTTATTAGAATAACCGTTATTTTTTATTGAAAGACTGGTTTGAAGCTACCGTTATTTACAGTACTTAGTTTAATGTTTTTATTGCGCCATAGGTAGACAAGCTGATGCACTTGATGTTAGGTAGTTACAGTTACATACACTGCTTGAGATACGGCAGGGTCACGCGCCGTATCAAAAATCAACTGATGTATGTAGTAATTGTAAGCTTTTCGTAGTATTTCGTGATGTTATTATCTGCTGAAACTCAAAAAAAAACTTGAGAGGTGTCAAGGGACACCCGGATGGAACGAAGGTCCTTTTGATTAATTAGTGAGGGAATTGTAATAAAATTTTATTTTTTCGTTAGTTTAAAACGTCTGTCTCTGTCTCTTATAGAAAGAGACAGACGTTTTAAAGTAACTAATTATTATAACTTAAATAAAATATTTTGATCACAGCGCCATCTAGCATTAATCATATAAAACAAAATAAGGAATTGTTTTATAAAATATTTTGATCACAGCGCCATCTAGCATTAATCATATAAAACAAAATAAGGAATTGTTTTATAAGATTTTAATCACAGCGCCATCTAGCGATAATCATCTAAAATAAAAAAAGTGTCGTGACAACTTTTTCATAAGAATTTCCGTCTAGCCCCCATTCGCACGATAAGGAACTTCGTTCCAAAATCTTTATAGGCAAAATGATGAGTGGAATATAACCATATTATTAATAAACAACTTAGCGGCGAAGCTTTTTTTATGTCGTATAGAAAACATTTAATAGGCGTAAGAGAAAACTACCAAAACAAAACCAATATCATATCCAACTATTACGAACCTATTTGAACTATCACCTGTTACGTAAACATACAAACTCTCCAATCACCCGATTTTAAAATACACACGATACGATTTATCGTACTCTAAATCGTACGGTATAAAAAACAACAACTCAAAACTAGTTGTAGAGTTCGAGTGAGTTTGTACAAACGGGACTCTAGGGAGAGCAAGACTCATGCAAACCGATGCTTTACTCGAAACACATTATATCACTATCTCGACTAAGTAATTGAATTCTGGTTCTTTTCTTGATTCGTTCGTGTTTTGTTTTTGTTGCTTTGATGCAGTGATAGTCAGTTTTATGCATTTTCAACGGGTTCTTACCACGATATTTAATTAATTGAGTTATCTCGATATTTCAACGTTGTTGCAAACGTCATCATCATGAGAAGACTGAGTTCGAGTTTCAGTGGTACCTACTAACCAAAAGCGAACGAGAAAGAGGGTAGACAGATTTGTTTCCTCTTAAATCGACCCGCAGTATCCAGTCTTCTCGTGATCATGACGTTTGCAACAACGTTGAAATATCGAGACAACTCAATTAATTAAATATCGTGGTAAGAACCCGTTGAAAATGCATGAAAGTATTATAAAAAACCGCGAGTGTCTGAATAAGTTTATAGTCAGTTTTCACGGGATATCGAAAAATGGAAATCGGTCGTTTTCGTTTTTGCAAAAACATGAGATATTTTACAAAAGCTATGTTCTATAAAAATTGGTTGTGATGGCTGCTACAAAATGGCGGATTCTACAGGCTGATTTTTTAAAGAAGGTACATATTGCAGGAGGGTGATGAGTACTCTGTTCTAATACGAAATATTACAAAAAATTGGTAAAATTACATTTTTTTTTTAAATCTAAATTCGACAGAACTGCCTCAAACATAAACAATTCCGGATAAAAGAGACTAACGAAATTTAGGTATTTTTAAATTGCGATTAGTAAGGCATTAAGCCATATTCTTTGGTAATAATATTTTTACTGGTCGTATATAACCATCAGCTACATGACCTTCAATATGTACCCTCATTAAGAAATCACCCTGTATATTTGTTTACTATCTTTGAAAATAAAGAAAGTTACTTTATCAATACTATAAAATGTGAAGAAAAACATAGTGAAGAAACGGATCGGAAAATTATTAAAAACTCATCGAAGATATGTGAAGTTCTCAACCCGCATTGGGCAAGCGTAGTGGACTATGCCAGATCCCTCTACTGAGAAGACCCAATCCCAACATCGGACAGTAATAAAACTTTTCTTACCTCATTCTATTTACAGATTTGGCACTGGTTTCTGCTTCACCGTTGTCTATGCCGCGCTTCTGACGAAGACCAATAGAATATCCAGGATCTTCAATGCTAGTAAACATTCTGCTAAGAGACCTATCCTGATATCTCCTAGTTCTCAACTCGCTATTTGTGCTGGACTTGTGTCTATTCAGGTAAAGATTTTAGGAAGAAAGCTTTAAAACAGTTGAACACATTCTTTTGCATTTCTTTTCTGAATAAAACGGTTGTCAGTATCGTAAAATTATTATCTTCTTTTTATTGGTAGGTACCATTTTTTGACTATTGCAAGACAAATAAACAAGCCTACGACACAGTGGTTAACATCGATCACAAGCCCATGCAATACCAGGGCACTGGCGCCTTAGTTCGTCATCAACAATATAGGATTTTTCCACTCATTTACGCATGCGATTTAGGATTTCCTTGTAGGCAGACGAGCCAACTTGACACCTGATCGGGCCTGAATACTATCGCTCATAGACCCTACGATTTACCTGGACTTTCGTAGACTTTCGAAGAAGGACAAATAGTGCCCGGGGAATACAGTACCTGAAGCCTAGTTCGCACTAAGTTAATATTTTAGTTGGGTAGCGAGTATTATAGTAGCAAATGTGTTTGATATATCGACTAAATTTTTGGTGTTCATGCACATTTAGTAACTAAATTAATTATAAGTTCAGTAGTAAAATTTATGTTATTAGTCTGTAAGCTTTCCGTAAAAATAAATAATAAATAAATAAATTAATCGCTATTTGACTAAAATACTAGACTAGTGCGAACTACGCCTTAACCACTCAACTGGGAACGTCACTATTTGCTAGATGGCGAAACTGGGGACTTCGTTCGGAATTAATACCGTGTTTGAGCCCCTTTTTAAAAACATTTTTTTCCGATATTTGTTAATTTTGATTTTTAATTAAACCTTATATTTTAGTAAATCTTTATTACTAAACGACGCTGTATTGCATTTTCAGCGAAAATATATCATCTCCGTAAAATATGAGACGATTAAAAAATGTAAACAGAACAAGTTTTAGAACTGTGCTCAATTTTGGCTCCTGCCACAGACTTGACAAAAGTTTGCCAAGCCAACCAATTTGGTTGCCGATCCCAGTTGAGTGGTTAAAGAAAAATGACAAGTCATACCTCGGAATTACAATACTACAACCTTGTTGCAGGTCCTAATAGTGGTGGTATGGATGATAGTCGCCCCAGCCAGAGCAATGTTCCACTACCCAACCAGAGAAGATAACATGTTAGTCTGCGACTCATACGTCGACGCGTCATACATGATAGCCTTCTTCTACCCAATAGTGCTGATACTAATATGTACAGTGTACGCGGTGCTTACGAGGAAGATTCCTGAAGCGTTTAATGAGAGCAAGCATATTGGTAAGGGAATAATAATTATTATTTTGTAAGTATTTGATATTGTAGGTTGCAAAATTAATATTTATTGACTTCAACAGCATGTTGTCAAGTTGTAATGTATTTTTGATTGTCTTTTAAAAAGTAGGTACTCAATTCGTCTGTTATTATATATTTTTTTTCTAATTTTTTGGATCAACGAACAACAGTACAATAATTGTTACTTAAAGAACTAACTTAGCGAACTTAGATTAATTGTACAGTCAGCTAAGTTAATCACAACAGCAATATATAATTATAAAATTAAAAAGTTACTACTAACAAACAATGCATAGAATCTATTAAGAAATGTTACATATAGGTTTTACAATTTCTTCCTTAAATTTACATAATGAAAGTGCAAAGATATCCAACTTAGCATAAAGATTATTATAATTTTCCATTATACGGTTTACAGGAGAACGTTCACCTGCATGAGTAGAACTAAAATTAGGTGCAAATAAGCGATGTCCGTGAGTATCGCGGATACGCTGAGAACGACTCGGTATTCGATATATTTATAATACGACTACATAAATCAATACAATCATACACATTGTGACAAATATTGTAAAGTACAATTTGATCTAATAGTGCTCTTCGCGTTTCCAATGTATCAAGTGAATAATCTTTCAGCAAGTCAACATACGACGCTTTTGATTTAAACATCTTTAATTAACTGATTTAAAATTAATGTTTGTTCCTTCATAACTTTTATAGTTTGGGTGGTCCGATTTGAATGATTATGGTGTCAAAGGTGACAGTCGTCATGGGGCTTCATTAAATTTTTTAAATATTTTTTTTTTTTAATGTGAATTTTTAACGAACACGTTTTCAATGAAAGTCGGTCGTTTTTGATATATATTTTTTTTAAATGTAAGCACTTTTGAATTCATTTTGGAATAGATTTTTTATATTCGCGCGCTTTTGTTTGAACTTCATATATTGTAAAGTATTAACGAACAGTTTTTCTCAATTATTTATTCTTTTAAGTTTAATTTGTTTGTTTATAACAATTTTAAATGTAAAACAACGATTTAAATCCGACTATGCATCTATTACTTCTACTTTTATTTTAGCAATGTTTAGGTAGTGCCATTTTTACACTGTAGTATATTTCATCAAAAGGTATAAAATTAATATTCCAACCGAGTTCCATTTCCGACTGACCGTCAAAGTAAATTCTAAAATTAAGTTACCTCCAAAATTAAATTAAAACTATCGCTAACAGCCCGAAGGATTGTTTTAATTGAATATCAGGAAAAACAATTAGAGTTAGTCCGCGCCGGCTTATATCCAATTCAATTGGGTTTCATCCAATTACAAATAAGAATACCTCTCGACAAGAATACAAAGGAGGTTGACTTCTTTGTAATGATTTTGTAAGGTTCGACCGACTTCCAAAAAGGAGGAGGTAGGTACTCAATTGTAACTTGGGTTTGACTGGACCGTTTTGGATGATTCATGTTTCAGATGAAAGGTGAAGGTCGTCACGTGTGTGTGACCCACATTGAATTGTTCAAAGATCGTTTTTTTTTTAGTTTTTGGATGTGTGTTTAAAATTTCACGTTTTATAATTTACAAAACGATTTTCTTTAAATATTTATAATCTGAGTTTTATACATCTACATTCTGTACCAACCCATTACTGCCCACTGTTGGGTTCAGGTCTTCTCAGAAGAGGGATTAGGCATAGTCCACCACGCTTGCCCAGTGCGGATTGGGGACTTCAAATATCTTCAAAGGATTTTTAGAATCGTTTTCTGACATGAAGGTTTCCTCACGATGTTTTCCTTCACCGTTTTTAACCAGTGGTGTTGTGAAAAAATGCACATAAATCTTTTTCACCTTTAGATTTATCGGTACAAACCGGCCGGATTTGAACCCGCGACCTCCCGTTCGACCACTCGGCCACCACGACTTTTTTCACATCTACATCATGCATAAAATTATTTTTATTTAAAATTTCTTTAGATTACAAAGTATTAAATTTTGACCTAACAATATCTCGGTAAAATTTTTAGTATCAACGTAAAAATCGTTGACTGATAAAATGTATTACACAACCATTACCAATGTATTAAATTTAGTATATTTCGTGCCCTCAAAACAATAGCTGTATAATACAAGAGAAACGCTTGAAACTCTAAGCGTAGAAACAATCTGCCCACTCAAGTTGGAACTGCGTAAAACAAGCTAACACAAAAACTTGGCAACACTAAATTCGTTCAAGAACAAAAGTTGGAATCTGATAAAGTTTCAGAAACACATTAGCGAAACTTGGCTGTATGTTATTATATCTTGATTAGTTTGCTCCAAAAATAATAAAACAATATGGGAGTTTGATAGCTTTTTGATCAGGTTCACGACACATGATTGAATTTTTGGGTAGCTGTATCCGTATCAATAACATTTTAAATCGATAAATACGAGTAAAACTTACATTTAGATTTTTTGTTTTAAAACTTCCATTAAAATTTCAGATTGCCGCCAAAAAGAATTTTTTAAATTAATTCACAGTCGTCTTGCGACCGATTCTTATTAATCAGCCTAAAATGATTAGATTAAGTGTTGCTATTTAGAAATATTTTTTCCTGAAAACATGATTCCTATAAATGAATATACATAGTTGGATAATAAACAAATTTCTTAAATAAACTTATGTTAAATGAAAAAATCCGAAAATTTATCAATTATATATTTTTCTTTTAATTTTTCTTTTCTCAATATTAAGATTATTATCATCCTACGTTGTATCAGCCTATTGTGTATCTATGTTTATCAAGATTTAGATACATTTAGTGTCTATGGTCAACAATTAAACATATTGTACCTTTAACATACTGCTTCTAATTCACGTAAAGAATCGTACAACCTTTTTTCTATCAAAAACGATTATTGAACTCCAATAAATTCTAGTTCAAGGTTTCTCGTCTAAATTTAACCTTCAGACTATAGGTATTTGAATTTAATATGTGGATTACTATGCTTACTTATTGTTGTATGTAACAATATATAGAACAATTCTACTGAGAACAATAAAGAAGTTGATTGCTCAGACTACGATTAAGTATTCAAAGTAGCGATGATTGGTACTAAAGCTAACAGCAAAGGTCTTAGCACTTTCTCAGATATTAATAAAGTTTTATATAGTTTTAGTACAGCTGTTGTATTTTTGTTTGCAGTCTGCCCCGAAAAATACTTTTTTGAAATAGAACGAAGTTTATTTTAAAAGAAATCTTTGTTTATGTTTATGGCATCATTAAGCCGACATTGATACTGATACCCGCTTATCACCAAACAGGTCGTTAACTCGTTACCCCTCAAAATGCCATAAAAAAGATGAAACTTCTAACATTTTCCTGAATCATGCCACATTTGTCGAGTCATCGTATTAATTACACGAAACACGTGGGCCATTATTTGGAACATTTTCTTACATATGGAGGGTGAATGATCTTGCAATATAGTATTTGAGGTTTGGACTTTATTCTCACACACGAACCTAAAACAATATTGGAGAAAGTGTCCCATTTATTGTCGAGTAATACTGACGTGTAAAAGTGCAACATGTGTGACATCCTTCAAGGTATGCCCTACCTCAGTCTGCGCTGATTTACACGAAATTTACTAAGACGCTCACCTTTAATGTGAAAAACAAGAAATTGTGTCTTCTAATTATAAGAATACTGTTTGTACGAATTACAAAATACCTTCCCGAGAAACAAGTTCCACAAAAGATTCAAAGCTAAAATTGATACTCTTACTCCTATAGAATTATACTCTCATCCTACCTCCACGCCTCTCATTAGAATAGAATAAGTGCCATTGTCTATCAGAGTATTGTTCGCATTCCATTGTGGAAAGACAAAGCCAGTAGATTATTAACTGTCGATGCTGTATGTTTCTAATTGCGTCTGAGCAGCTGCTGAGGGCTTACCTACTGTGGAAAGGGATAGGACTACTACGTAGTATAAAACAAAGTCGCTTCACGCTATCTGCCTATTCTAACTTCTTATGTAAATCTTCAAAACGAAGGTTTTGATGCGTTTTTAATAGATCAAGAGGAAAGTTTATGTATGATGTATAATGCATTGTCATGCATAATGTAGTGGAGAAACATTGATAATTTTAGAGGATTTTGATGTGATATCGTAAATAAGTTCAAATTTCTCTGCTTAAAAGACAAATGCTGTCTGAACCCTGCCTTTGTGATGTAATCGAAGTTGCACGGGTTAAAAATATTATTGGTATGTCCTACATGATTTTGGATGACGACAAATCTCAAAAAACCGATAAACCTCAATTCTACTGTTTCATTTAATTTTTCAAGCCTTTCAGAGTCTAAGTGCGGACTACGTCGGCAAATTGACATAGGTATCTCTGAGGAATAGGATTTTACGGGACAGGTGAAAAGTAAAACATTTTTTTTACTTTTATTACACACCATATTATTTGAGCAAGATATTAAAATAAACTGTAGCGCTATAAAATATTCAGCGTCGCTATTTGAATACTTTTTTTCACACTTTCCTTATTTTAATCACTACTCTATTTAAGTATTTTTTTTTTTTTTTTTTATTGCAAGGTAGATAAACGAGCATACGGCCCACCTGATGGTAAGCGGTTACCGTCGCTCATGAACCTCTGCAATGCCAGTAATGCAATGCAAGTAAAAACGTTTTCTAAACAATTTGTAGTAGTTTTTTGTTTCGAAGCCCAAATATAGATTTAAAAAACGTGAATAATGATAATTTAACAATTACAAAATTCTACAGAAGCTTCAAAATGATGAATCATCGAGCTGAACGAGGTTGAACGTTTAAATGATTAGCCGAAATTAGTGTCATTCCCGGGCTGAACCTAGGACCGCGGGATTCGATGACAGCTTGATTTATCGCGGGACATTAGTCTGTTAGTGTTGTGGTATATTCAAATCGATTTTTTTTATCAACTATCCACGAATTTTTGATTGTAATTGGAAAATTTAAAATATTTTTGTAGATGACGCAACGGGCTGGATTATCGTAAGTGGTTACTGTCGCTTTTGGACCTCTGCATCAATGTACCGCTGTGTATGCTGCGGAACTGCTACCAACGACATACCCTTAAGGAACACTTCTTGTTGAAAATATTAGATTTTACTGGATGGAATTTGAACCAATAAATAAAAATATCGGATGGAACCCATAAGGCACAGTATATAAAAGTGATGGGAACTACAATTTCTCTACCAATGGAGTTACGTTCTTAAATTGAAAATTCTATTGTACTACATCACTAGCTTTAAGCTCAATTTGTGCGATTTCATGCTTTGTCGTACGGAGGCAGTGATAAATGTAAACTGACTAGCTCTGCTTACGTTGGTAACATTTTATTCTGCCTTAGTTTACAAATCCTGTGTTTCAAATTATTTTCAGAGTTGATTGTTGAATTTAATAGGCATATTACCAAAAATCTATGATATTATTAAGGATATTTTGTAGGTTCTGATGATGATCTGTGAGCCTTGTTTACTTCGACAAAATTCGTTTTTTAATAATATTAACTTGTTGCTGCGTGTCCAATACTCGTTGTCCGTTTCATTACCTTATACCCTATAATTAGGCAATCATCCTTAAGCTTCAATAGGGTATAATTACCTCTATAAACTTATTGTGGATTGTCATGTCATAAAGTCATCGTAACTCCCTATTGCATTACTTTTTCGTTTTATTCAAACTAGTACACAATTAAAATGATTATGTGATTGTTGTTGTTGTTGTTTTTTGTTTGATTTGATTGTTGATTGTCCATCAGATAACAACTCAACTAGTAATTGAGTCAAAATTGGTTTGTTTACTTATGCCAAGCCTATGGCAGAGGCCAAAATTGAACATGACTTGATATTTGTTCTGAAACTTGATTTGTTTACATTTTCTGTTAGACTATATAGTTTATTATGTTTTTACATTTTTCAAGGACATTAGTAACTATAGTAACTACTACAAGTTCGTTCCTACGATCAGAGATGTCGCCTCTCAAAATTTTGAACTTAGCAACATTTTCTTATAGTCGCATATTTTACGGAGATAAAATATTTGTGCTCATAATTTAATACAGCGATTTTATTTATTTAATTAAAAAAATATAATGTAAAAAATAATGATCAAATGAATATGTCTGGTATTTTAAATCTTATCGTGTCCTTTTAATTTTTATTTTTATTTCAGGTTTCACAATGTACACAACATGCGTGATATGGCTGGCATTCGTACCGTTATATTTCGGTACAGCTAGTCACGTGCCTCTGAGGGTCACCAGCATGGCAGTCACCATTTCTCTGAGTGCCAGCGTCACATTAATCTGTTTGTTTTCTCCAAAGGTAAGGGTTTTGAATCTTGTAAGGTATTTTATATCGATAACTGGGTACTTATGTCAAGTATTTACTTTGTTTATGCACTGAAGCAACGCAACTTAACTCCTAATTGCCACATAACATAATATTTACTGTTTTTAATTTGTGATGTTCTCATTGTATCTAATTTGTATTATGCATACTGTAATCACTTTTAATTAAGGGTACATATAGTCATAACCTTTGATTTAGATAAGTATGCATTATTAGTGTACTCTTGTTAGTGATTCTGAAATAAATAACATCGATAACTTGTATCATAATTATCTCTCCTTAGTCTTGTTTTACGAAATAGCTTCTAGACACAATGTTTAGTGTGGTAGATCATTTTAACTACAGTCTATAATGAACTTCTTTTAAATATTTTCAATACAATCATAGAAATATTAAATTGGAGGTTTCAATATCGAATTATTTACTTTAATGCTAAAGTTTGTGCAGTGTTTAGCCATAAAAAACCTCGAACTTGAAAGTATAATTTACTTACAAATAAATATAATCTGTTCACAGCTCTATATAATTCTCATCCGTCCCGAGAGAAACGTGCGGCAAAGCATCATGCCAGTGAGATATAGCCGCAAGCCGCCGCCTCATCCGCTCAATACTACAGTCAAAAGTTAGTATCGAAGTCACGTTCCTGTCTCGACGATTTATAATCTTATACGTTTATTGGAGTCGAGTGTTACTCGTTATCTTAGGATTTGTGTAGTTTAGGTTTTGTATTTATATACTACTATTTCGTTTATTTACTTAGGCGGACGAGCCAGTGGGCTTTCTGATTGTAAGCGATTACCGTTGCTCGTGGACCTTGGTAATATAAAGGAATACCGTCACTATCTAAGATACATTTTTAAAGTTATTTTTCAAACCTTATGGTGCTTTCTATTAAAGGTTGATAATAACATCCATTATAATTGTCTAATCACCATTTTCGCTTCTTACAATAAAGATTGAACCGTATAAATTAATTTTCGCAGAACCACCATGCGCAGACAAAGAAACTCAAACAGATCCAGCTGTATTCAAACTCTCGAACGGACAAGTCGTCAACGACGTGGCTGATAAGAAAGATGAGAAGACCACAAAAGATGAAAAAACCAAAGATACTAAACAATGTAATAACGTAAACGATTCAAAGAACACACAGACCGATAAGACTGCGACATTATAGCACAGACATTCTTCAAAGTCACTCAATGAGGTGTCTTTAAATAAGAACAATAATTCGAGTATAAAAAAGAAAAGTTGTTCTTGCAAAATAAAGGAACGCAAACCAGTTGTTGTATAAGCAAAGATAAAAATATAATCGTTTTGTGTATATTATGAATTTACGCTTTTTATGTACATATCGAATAAATATATCATTTTAGATTTTAAGAGCGATTTTGTACATTATAATTATAATAGAATTGTAAATAAATATTGGAAAATGTGAAGACAAAAATAGTGATGTTGTTTTGTATATAAAATTATGTACCATTGTATGTTATCCGTAATATTAAGATGTAACTTTCATATCGAATATAATATCTGTGTAACGAAAATATATCAATGTTTTTAGCTAAATATCATTATATAATATTAAAGTGTACAATAATACCTACAATATAATATATTATAGTATATACAGGTAGAGCTGTGAGCCAGGATGGTAGAAACATAGTATTAGATAGCATAATAGGTATACATCTTAAGACATTAGATTGTTCTTTTACTCATAATCTAAGATAAGAATAAATATTGTAATGCGCTCTGCCATTTTTAATAATCATGAAATTGCTCAATTGCTTCATCAAAATCATGCTGATAGCGTTATAAAAGTGAAAATCATTTTAATAACTGTTAAGGTTTCGTAGACAAATGTAAGATAAATGTTAAATGTAAGTCAAACGCTTATTATCAATGTTTCTACTGTCCTGCTCTTCCTGTACATACTAAAACTGATTGTAAGTGAATTCTGCATTATAAAATAAATGGTTTTGATGTTAATGTTTGTTATTTTATTTATTCCTTCAAATACACACTTTTAAAATGTTGTTTTTTTGACGAAGTATAAATTAAAAATTTAAATAACCCTAGATAAACTCGAGCTTTGATATCCACATGAGAGAGTAATGAATAACACTGGCGAAATATTTTCATGAGACTTAGTTTAAAAAACTCCAGACTAAATCAATTTAAAAGCATAAACAATAAAATCAAAATCTTTTCGTCTTGTTGGGAAATGGATCATTCAGTCCTTCATAGGCATCAAATTTATAGCCTAAATCAAACAAAAAGATGGAATTTCATAAAAAAAAATGTGATAAACACATTTTCATGAATCAAAATTTGTTTTTTCCTTAAAACATTGCGAATTTAATTAGTCTGGTTACCCTGAAATAATATTTTTGACAGCACCACCATGTCACTGTCAAGTTCAACTTAACTGTCAAATTTAGAGTTGCAAACTCAGGACTGCCCCATAGATTTGGGGTTCGAATGGTCTTTCGAGGGATTTCTAGAGCTTTTTAGGAATGATTACATTAAAACGATAAATAGAGGTAATTTAAAGATTTCATGATCATTAAAAATTAAAATGCACTCACATAAGAGAAACATCTTTAGTGAATTTAATTAAAGTGAGTAAATTAAAAATGATTTAAAAAAAAGAATAGTAGTATTAAGGGAAAATCAAACGAAACGAATTAAAAGTAATTAATACGTCTAAAATGTAGGGCTTTTCCTCACTCTTTTCAGTCCTAAATTAACAGATATGAGTTGGCAACATTCGTTCACTGTATGACCTAAATGTCAAGGCCAAGTTCGACTTAGTACCGGCGCATGTCTACAAAACAAAAATATTGATTTCCTAGTGTTTGTAAACTAATATAAAACGCTCGTTAAGCCCATACCCCACAGTGCTCTCTCGTCCACCGACTTGGACACTAAAACCTAACTTTTTTCTTTCCAAATTACTGGCTGAAAAAAAAATGCAGTTTATTCAAATTGGAAGACCAAACATTCGTTTTGATGCTCGACAGCATCGGCGATCGCTGAGGGATGTCGATTTTGACGACCAACGAGGATATTTAGCGTAAGTTAATTTATTATTCTTTTATAGTTTAAATTATATTTGAATCACACATCAAAAGGCCTTTTCGTCGAAGCCGAAAACCCAATAGTTGCAGTTTCAAAATGGGATATGACTGACCTAATTTCTGAAAGTAGGTCAGTGTTGCAGGTCCTGGCGTTTCCTATTGCGCATCTGCAGGATGCTTCGAAATATCTTTGATGTTTGTTATTGGGAATTTAAAGGATTTTAATGCGAAAATCATATTGCTTCATGTATTTGAAACAACTTCGAATCATATAGCCACCAATACATACATTGAGATTAAAATCAAATATATAATATCTTCTTTTTCTTTTTATATTATAAAGCTGAAGAGTTTGTTTGTGCTAATCTCAGGAACCACTAGTCCGATTTGAAAAATTATTTCAGTGTTGGAAAGTCTATTCATCGAGGAAGGTTATAGGATATATTGTTTCCCTTTGTAACACAGACGAAGTTGCGCGGGTCAGTTTAGTAAACTTTCAACTTCGGATACAAATTAATTTCAACTTAATATCAACAACTATGACAGGCCCTTATATTTGAGAAACAAAATTTTCTCAATTCTATTTTTGAACAAATAATAAAGAATAATTTAAGAATCAACAATCATGTCTTTTGAAATTTAACTTCAACTTTAAAAATAGCCAGTTTATCCATATTCCGTAGCAACTTTCTACTCCATTATGCAGCAATTACCTTATGTCCCTACATTACAAAGCGAAATGTGAATATTTGCACTTTTTTGAATATTTTCATTCACTAAAAATCATGCGAATGTTTCGACTAAAGTTGTGTGGATGTTGAGCACTTGTAAAGGGAATCTGATGGAGCCAAAATAAAGGTCTACCTGCCCTTTAACATGAGCCCAAACTCAATGGGTCTACAAGCTTCCGTTCTCAAGATAATTTCCAGGAGTTTTCAATTATTAGGTGTGAGGAAGAATATACCCTTACCTTCCTAGTAGAATTAATGTAGGAAAAATAAAGGTACTTATTTTATAGTACTCATAAATTATAATGACAACGAAGTAGCTGCTGACTTGTCAAAAAAACACCTTATCAAAAAAAATTACATTCGCAACATCCCTATTACACAGCAATATCAAAATCGAAATTGCCTTTTTCAAGTAGGCTATAACTAGCAGTTTTGAATGTTAATACATTTTGTTACATTTGTTGAATTGAACAATATAAAAAAACAATATCATAATAATTGAATGTAATTACAACAACTTAACAAATAGTATTAATTAAGCATTATAGTAACATAGTCAAAACAAATAGAAAAAGAAAACAATGAAAATAAATACAGTTACTAAACTTAACAAATATTATTAACACACTAGGTGACCCTCGCATCTTCGTTAGTGGCACAGAAGGATACAACATAGCCTTCCTCGATATATGGACTTTCCAACAGTGAAAGACTTTTTCAAATCAGATTAGTAGTTCCTGAGATTAGCGTGTTCAAACAAACAAACTCTGCAGCTTTATAATATTAGCATAGATTTACTGCGGCAAGTAAAATCACAATCCTTCATCTAGTGCGGCAGCAAGCCTATTTCGACCCGCCGTCCCAACAGGCAGTTTTTGACCCTATACCAGGCCTGTACTTAAAAGCCTACCGTTATATTTTGATGGGGAACACCTACAATTTAGACTGCAAAATGAAATATATATTTGTCTCTGTCAAATTTTTATAAACACTGGATTGAATCGATTCGCAACACCAGGAGGGAAATGGTTTTCTTTGCACGCACCAGCATGAAGCACCGTGGCAGGCCAAAGCATAGTATAATGAAATTACTAACTTCATTATTTATTACAGTTCAAACAAATATGTGGCTGGAGTTGCCAATAGATTGAAAGCAAGGGGTCCGGTTGAAGCCAATGATTTGAAGTCGTTACGGAATGCTCTCTTTCGTCCCAGTAGAATTCAGACATTTATGGAGGTCGATGGGGCTATGCACGGATTAGTTGGAGAGCTCTCAGGTAACATACTATTACTATTTATTGGAACGAAGTTCCTTATCGCGCTTTATCGAAAGGGGGCTAGACGGAAATTCTTATGAAAAAGTTGGCACGACACTTTTTTGTTTTAGATGATTATCGCTAGATGGCGCTGTTCTTAAAATATTTTATAAAACAATTCCTTATTTTGTTTTATATGATTAATGCTAGATGGCGCTATGATCAAAATATTTAATTTTTCTTTTATTTTTATAAAATTTTATTACAATTCCCTCACTAATTAATCGAAAGGAACTTCGTTCCATCCGGGTGTCCCTTGACACCTTTCAAGTTTTTTTTTTGACAATCTTCCGGATTTGCGATTGAGCTGACATTTTGCACGCAGATGTATATTCGCGTGACAATGCAATAATTTGAAAAAGTGACTCTGATGATGGATTTAGAAGGTGGTGATGGGAACTCTTGTGCTGAACAAGATAGATCCGTCGTGTTTTGACTCGTTTTACCTGTATTAGCTAGCACTCTACTACAACATGATATCCAGGATCTTAAAAGCTTGTATTTAAAATGTTTTCTATATAATAAATTATATTGTTTTAGGTAAAGATGTTGCAAACCAAATTGAGGCAGCCGGTTGTTTATGTAACTTGGCTCTCGGCGATGACAGTACTTGTCTCCAAATCACCAACACTGCAGGGTCTTACCTCATCACCGGGCTGGACAGCCCCATCTATGAACTTGTGGTAAGAGTACTGTAGGCGACTGAATCAGTTTTACTTATTTTATACATTTAAAATGTAAAGAACAGACGATGATGGCGCCCTCTGTAAATAATTTTAATATTTTTTTTATTAAAACCTCTTTGTTATCATACTGTTTTTAAAATTAAGAAGGAATGTTGGCGCGCTTTTTCAAATATCGAATTTGTGTGTAGAAAAAATTAGTTGTGATTGCGTCATACTTTTCTTCCTCTAAGTTTTTTTTTCATTAAATGATTGTTTTTATGTTCTTCAATGCACTGGCAGCCTTTGATTTCCTACAAGTACATTACTTGTTGTAACATAGTAGAGAGAGTTTTAAAATAATCTCAACTGGTGGGAAGTGGTTACTGTTGGCAGTGACTGTTCGGTCATGTATTATGTATAGCGGATTTAGACGCACGATACGTTGCGTCTCTAAATGTGCGCGCTTTTTATACAAACAACTAGCTGTCCCGCGCAACTTCGTCTGCGTTACAAAGGGAACAGTACTCGCAATGCCGTCGAGTTATTATTTTCGCGGCCCGCAGTGCCCCACATATTCATTGCGTTTTATACTCGTAATAACTTCTAAACGAAAAGTCCGATTGGAATAAAACAAAAAGTAATTAACTTCTACATTAATACTCTTGATAACAAAATACTTAATTTGGATAAGGATTAATATAACGATACTCATTTAACGTTAAATTCAATCTTGGGACAAAAAAATATTTTTCATAAACATAAAAGCGGTTATTGTGACTAAACTACAGGGTGGCGCAATAGAACGTGCATATTGCATCATCTTTTTTTGCGGGGTAGAAGGGGCGTGGGCGGGGGGAGACCGATATCGTTGGGTAGCGCGGTTCATAAAGTTTTAGTCACTATGAGTCACTTCGACGGGAAGCGTCGCGCATTTTGCGTGCGCGCATTTTACGAAAACTCTCGTTCGTACGTAGTTGTCAGGCGACTATTTTGTTCTGAGTATGGTGTACGGCAAATTAGGGAGGCTCCGAGTGCTAATTTAATTAAAATCTGGATAAAGCGTTTTGAAGAGACTGGATCGACGTTTAAACCACACGCGAAAGGTCGTCCACGCACATCTAGGACCGAAGACAATATTGAGAGTGTTAAGCAGTCGGTACGAGAAGATCCACAAATGTCTACTCGCAAGAGATCGTCTGTCCTAAACATATCGCGACGAAGTTTGCAACGAATTTTAAACTTGGATCTTAAATTGCATCCATACAAGCTGCAATTAACTCAAGAATTGAAAGACTCTGACTTCATAGCACGGCTCACATTTGCTAATGAAATGCTCAATCGGTTTTCAAATTTTGAAAACATCCTTTTCTCTGATGAGGCACATTTTCATATGAATGGGTTCGTAAACCGCCAAAATTGTCGTTATTGGAATAGTGAAAATCCCAGACTCAAACATCAAAAACCGTTACATAGCCCTAAAGTGACAGTTTGGGCCGCAATATCTGCCAAAGGAATAATTGGTCCTTATTTTTTTGAAAACGCACGGGGGCAAAACATCACTGTTAATACCGAACGCTATGTTGCGATGTTGGAAGGTTTTTTGGCCCCAGAACTTGAAAATTCAAGAATAAAGAACTCTAGGACTTGGTTCCAACAAGACGGAGCTACCAGTCACACATCAAATGACTCCATGGCGGTTGTGAAGCAGATGTTCCCTGGCAAACTGATTTCGAAAAGAGGTGATATCCCATGGCCTCCGCGCAGTCCAGACTTGACGCCTCCTGACTTTTTTTTGTGGGGATACCTCAAACACAAAGCCTACACCAATAATCCGAGAAACATCAGTCAGCTCAAGGAGAATATTCGTGGTGAAATGGCAGCAATCACACCAGCACTACTTAAGAAAGTTTACGGTAATTTCCGTTTGCGGTTAGAGGAGTGCCAACGTAGAGAGGGTCATCATTTAGATGATGTTATTGTTAAAAAATAAACTTCAGTTATCACTTAATAATTGCTTAGTTTTATTTTAACTATACCTTTTGTATTTATTTTTTAATAATTATTTTAAAAATGCACGTTCTATTGCGCCACCCTGTATGATAGTTAGATATATGGTCTCGCGGACTTTTTTGTTTGTCTTACTAAAACCTAAAATCCCGTAGTACATAATTTTGTTCTATTGTCAATAGTTTTTCCAGCGTACGCATAAATAGGTTTTCGATTTTTCACCTTGTGTTACATATTCGATATTTACATACAGTGGCCCTAGCACGAATAACTTGCGAAAATGTAATCGTATCGTTATCGAATTATATTTGTATGAGATTTGTACAGCGCCCCTATCGTACGTAAAAGGAACTAAATTTGCTAGCACGAACAACTTTCGTATCGCAATCGTATCGTCACGTAAACGATACTCGAAACTTATAAACAATCAAACGTTATAATAGCAAGCACGAACACTGCTTTGACGTACGGTAATGTAAATTGTCGAAGGCTGGGTATCGAGTTTTATTCACTTGAAATTTGTCGGTGAGAAAGGTTTCGAAACGAGTTTAAATATAATTTTATCCGTATTTTTCTTTTTTAAGTTATTTTTTATAAATAGTAGTATTTTCTAATCACTATTCTTACTTAGTCCTTATACGTATACAATTTATTTGAATAAATTGCTCAAAATGCAAAGACCACCGTTGTACGAGCGTAGTCCTTTAAATTACTTTATTCTTGCGAGTTTACTTGAAAATGAAGAATATTCATCAAGAGAAGTTGGGTAAGTATCTACCTCAGTCAATCGTGTTATATAGTTATATGTTAAAACATAAATTGAGAACAATTGGTTTTATTACAGAGAAATTACACGCAGAGTTGCTCTTAGAAGAAATAATAATCCTGTGGACATAAGTGACGTGGAATTCAAAAATAGATACCGTTTGAATAAAGAATCATTTACGTTTCTTTGTCGTGAACTTAAGCAAAAAACATCTTTAAGAGCAAGTTCCAGGATAAGTTTGGAACTTAAGGTAAGGTTTGTTTTTATTATCTCAGTAGATAGAAGAGCTTACGGCCCACGTGATTGTAAGTTGTGCCTTCTTATGTATGTTAACAATGCAAAGTCTCTATTGTGAGAAAAACTTAAATGTAACATAAAATTCCAGGTTCTTTGCGCGCTATCTTTTTATGCCACAGGATCGTATCAACGCATAGTGGGAATGGCTAAATATTTAGGCCAAACAACGGTAAGCAAATGTGTGAAGGAAGTAACAGATGCACTTATAACTCCTGCAATTTTAAATACTTTTATTAAATTTCCTTCTGCCAGAGCAGATAGAGATGTAATAAGAAACAAGTAAGCATGTACTATTTAATTTTATTACAAACATGAATTTTTCACACAAACACAGTAGTATTGTTATAATGAATTAATTTAATTGATTTATGTACACATCATAGATTTAACTTAAATGTATTTTACTCTTATAGGATTAAGTGTATGTAAATTGTTGGTGTGACTTTCAAAAATAAAAATAAAATAAAATTGTTTTTACCTTACAGATTTTTTGCAAAGTATGGTTTCCCAGGAGTTATTGGTTGCATTGATGGATGCCATTTCCATATTTTCACACCCAAAAAAGAAGTCGAACATTTGTATTATAGTAGAAAGCATTTCCATTCATTAAATGTTCAAATGGTAAGCACCAATTTATTATAATATCAGGCTCTGACGCCGCGCCTTGTCGAAATGAAGTAAAATGGAGTAATTTTTCTTTAATTTTAGATTTGTGACAGTGATTGTCGTATTTTAAACGTAAATGCGAAATACGGAGGAGCTACCCACGACGCATTTATTTGGGAAAATAGCTTAGTGAATAATTATATGCAGAGTTTACATCAAAATAATGAACTAGTGTGGTTGTTAGGTAAAATTTTATTAATATTCTTATACAAAGACTACGTTTAATTTACTTTAACTAGATCTTTTTAAATTATTTCCAGGTGATTCTGGTTATCCACAACGACCTTGGTTAATGACACCTATTTTGGATGCTGTTGAGGGAACTCCAGCTTATAAATATACTGCAGTTCATGGAAGGACCAGGGTAGCTATTGAAAATACTTTTGGGCGACTCAAAAACCGATGGCGTTGCTTGTGTAAGGATCGCACATTACACTATGCACCAGTAAAATGTGCAAAAATCATAACAGCATGCAGCGTATTGCACAACTTAGCCATTGACTTCAACTTACCAGAACCAGAGGAGATTGAAAACCCTAATTTGACTATGACAGTCTCTGAACATATCTTCCAAGAGAATACTACAGGAGATGGGTTAATTAGGGGGAGAGCTATAAGGAATATTTTGGTGGATAAAATTAATAGACTTCATACATAATTTTAATTTTGTTTAATGTCTAAAAAAATATATTAATTAAATATTAAGTTTAAATTAAGACTTTCTCTCCAAAAACCTCACAAAAGCTTCCATTGCCTGTCTCATAAATTCCAGCCATTCACCCTGCATCCGTAGCTCTTCATCTTTTTGTCTAACTCTCTCTCGTACCTCAAATTCTCTAACTCTCAACCGTTCTCTCTCTATACTATCAAATGCTCTATCACGCTCTGAAGCATACTCCCTTGCTTTCTTATCTATATTTAAAAATATTTTTGTTAAATTATTTTCTTTTTGTTTCTTCTTTGGTGGAGGATTCCACTCCTCTTCATCACTAACAACTGGAAGGGCGGCCTCAGTTGGTAGCAGTAGAGCCACTGTTGGTTGGCTGCTTGTACTTGGAGTATTCCAATCTATAAATTGTTACAATATGTAATTACTCAGTTTATACAATTTATCTAATCATATAAATTATAGCTGTGAAGCGCTACACACCTATTTCTGGGTCCCTTGAAATATCTTCAGCTTTTGGCCTCTCAGTTTCTATATTAGAAGCTTCTGAAATTTCTTCCTAAAATAAAACAAAGAATTACTTAGTAAATTTAATATTTAATGCGCAATTGAATAAAGTACAAAATATAACTTACCTGTGGTAACCCAGCTTCATTAATTCCCATACCTATGGCTGCCTGCACTCCAATTATCTGCATCACCCTTTGTTCAAGTTCAGTTAACGACAATTGAAGTGCTGGTCCACCACCAGTGCCACTAGCAGCTTTGCTAATTTTAGCGCACTTTTTTTTACAGTTATTTTTAAAATCACTCCACACCTTTATTAACAAACAAACATTAAATTAGATTTTCTAAACAACAAAGATTAGAAATAAAGTTAATAGATTCAGTCAAGTGGTTCAGCAGTAAAAAATAGCGTCCCTTGAGTTAACACTTAACATACCTTACGCCATTTTTCCTCACTCTTAGGATCTCCTGAAGAATCAGCATTTAATAAAACCGTTAGCTCTTTCCACTTGTTTTGTATAAAATTGCGACCTCGTGGACCGCCAGACGGTTTTGATAAATCTCCATTTCTAGAATAGAAATTGTATGGCACTTTAAATAAATATTCAGTATTCACTGAAACATTTGAGATAGTAAAACTTTTATAATAAATTAGAGTGATAAAAGTACTTACGCTTCCATGAATTCTACCATAGTCAAATACTGTAAGTGGCTAGTTCTCATAATTAAAGATAACTTAAAATATTTATTCAATTTATAAAAACACTTTCGCTCTACAAAAGAACTAGAGTAAACATAAACTACACAACAAACTTAACCTTGACCGATATCAAGTGGATTCGTTCGGAAACTAAATTATTTTTGTTTTTAAATTCAGCTACTATTTAATTCCTTCGTTTTTGATGTCATATCATGTTCCTAAATATCTTTTTTCATATGTATTTTATTTTACATGCACTAGTGAATTATTTTTTAAATAAATAAACCGTAACTTCAAAAGTTTAAAATAAAATTACAACTTGGTTAAGTTTCCGAACGAATCATTCATTCCATGTGCTATCCGTTTCGTTCCACAAGGACCGTCTCTAGTTACATTAGGATGACGTCACTATCGTATTCGAATCGAGCTGACGATAGTTTGCAAAATGTTGTTCGTGCTGCGAGGTATCGTCTTCGTATCGAGGGCTCGATACGTTAACGTTACGAATTCATTATATTTTCGTGCTTGGGCTACTGATCCTTAATTTTTTGAAAATAAAACATAACCTTCCTCGATAAATGGACATTCCAACAGTGAAAGAATTTCTGAAATCGGACCAATAGATCCTGAGATTAGCGCGTTCAAACAAACAAACAAACTCTTCAGCTTTATAATATTAGTATAGATATAAAATTCTCGTGTCACAGTTTTCGTTGCCATACTCCTCCGAAACGGCTTGATCGATTTTGATGAAATTTTTTGTGCTTATCCGGTATCTATGAGAATCGGCCAACATCTATTTTTCATCCCCCTAAATGTTAGGGGTAGTCCACCCCTAATTTGTTTTACAAGAGGCAGCTAGCTTATTTATTGTATTGTTCAGTTGAACTGTATCTGGGCCATCGGCAACCTGGGCGGCGCGGCGTGCGGCGCCACCGAGATCCTGGTCCCGGCCGGCGCCGCCGACAAGCTCATAGCGCTCCTCGCGCACCGCGACCCCGGCATCGTGGAGGCCGCCCTCGAGGCGCTCACACACTTCATGGCCAGCACCAAGGCTATGCAGTATGTATTATCTACAGGGTGGATCTGTAACTTTGGACAATCTGACGTGGGGTGAATGACCTGTCGAAATACAACATAGAACCACTTTTATTTTTTGGATCATTTAAACTTTTTTTTCTGACATTGTATGAAAAACGTACGACTATCGTTGCGGACTTCCATACTATGATGATTTTTTAAAAAATCCAATTTATAAAATAAAAGTGGTTCTAAGTTTTATTTTAACAGGTCGTTCACCCCATGTCAGATTGTCCAAAGTTACAGATCCACTCTGTATTTAGGTTTGGGAATCTGTAGACTATGTAAGAGAGATCTTCAAGCAGCCCAGTTAGGCAGAAGTCCGCTGTAGTAGATTTCAGATGTTGTATATATTATGTCGCCGAACGTTGCAAACATCCATAACACGATTCAGAATCTGGCGCCCTATTGGTCCTCCACATAAGCAATAATAAAAAACCTTACTCGTAGGGGTGTGCGAATAATTCGAACTCACGAATTATTCGTTCCGAATCGAATACGAATATTCGATAAATTTCGAATAATTCGAAAAGTTTCGAATATTCGTCGAACTTCGAATAATTCGAAGATTCGAAGATTCGAATTATTCGATTCGATTCGAACGATATTCGCACACCCCTACTTACTCGCTTAACTAAGTTTTTCATCACAGAGGACAGTATGTTCTTTCGGTGCCTAGTCCATACATATAATAAAATGTTAGAAAAGTCAAAATTATTCACTTGCAATTAAATTAAATTCAATCAGTAAATACCAGTGGTTATTATTGCATTTATTTCAATCTTAATAACCTTTGGATAGATTTACGTTTAAGTTCATAATTATTTATTTTCGTGATCATACTAATACTCATGGCAAGTATTCACTGTCCTTTTTCATTTCAGACCACAATACATCTCGAGAGTTCTAGAAAAACTGGAGACAATGGAACTGAACGAAGCAACCCTCCGCCTCCTCAACTTCACCACGGCTCAGGTCTGCTTCACCATGTCCTTGATCAAAGACCAGCACTACGTACAGAAGCTCATCACACTGTTCTTCGACCTTTTCAAAGATGGACGACACGATGATACAGAGATGCTGAATCTGATCAACGTATTCGCTCAATTCAGAGATCAAGACGTCCATTTGTTCTTGTTGGATCAACTCTATGAAAAGAACTATGTGAACACTGTAGCTCACCTGGTGAACCGGCACATGGACGACGACTGGTCGTGGTTCCTGTCCTCCATGATCTTCCGGAACTATCAGCACAGGTTCTTTGTTGAATTTATGCAGACCCTCGTTAAATATGACCTGGTACCTCTTCCTAAGGATTAGAGGTCAAAGGAACGGTAATCATTTACCGTCTCGTGGATTCATTATAGTAGATCTCTCTAGTCAAACTCGGTGTTGTTGCCAAATTTTATTAGCATTCAAATAATACTGTAGTTATATAGATTTTAGAAATCAGTGTTGTTGTCTATGTTTTATAGTGTTTTGAATATAATACTTTCGTGTATTTTCAACGGGTTCTTACCACGATATTCAGTCTTCTCGAGAACATGACGTTTGCAACAACGTTGAAATATCGAGTCAACACATTTAATTAAATATCGTGGTAAGAACCCGTTGAAAATGCATGAAAGTATTATAGAAAACCGCGAGTGTTTTGTAGATGTTTTTATTTTAATAAAAATAGTGTTAGAAAAGGAAATCTTTTTTGTAGAAAATTTAGTAGACAAGAAAAAATGTTGCGACGTAGAAAAGAAAACAGATTTGATGATATAGAAAAAAAACAATTTCATGTTATAAAAAAAAATTGTGTTGTAGAAAAAATATCCATTTTATGATGTAGTTAAAAATTATTATGTAGTAGAAAAAAAAACGATTTATGATGTGTATCTAGACAAAAACAATTTTATTATGTAGAAAAAATGTATTTACAATATAAACTGTCTTTTTAAGAATATTGCAGGAAACAAATTTCTTCAAACGAGGCTTGAGGAGGGTCCTTAAAGTTAGGTCGTAGGTAGCGCGACCCCTCAATGTCCCCTGACATTGCAGAGGTTCATGAGTGACGGTAACCACTTACGATCAGGTGGCCCGTTGGCTCGTCTGCCTACATGGCTATAAAAAATCTTGAAAGATTGTTAACCACTCAACTGGGATCAGTAACCAAATTGGTTTGTTTACTTTTGCCAAGTCTAAAACTTGTTTTGTTTACATTTTTTAATCGTCTCATATTTTACGGAGATTATATCTTTTCGCTGAAAATGCAATACAGCGTCGTTTAGTAATAAATATTTACAAAAATATAAGGTTTAATTAAAAATGAAAATTAAAAATTATTGGAAATAAATGTTTTTAAAAAGGGGCTCAAACACGGTATTGATTCCGAACGAAGTTCCCAGTTTCGCCATCTAGCGAATAGTGACGTTCCCAGTTGAGTGGATGTGATGTTATCAACGGAATGAAGTTAAAGAAACATCTACAGGAAGATATTGAATTTAGAATGTAACTTGTGATGTGATTTGGAACGATTTTTTAAACTTTATTATATCACTATTTTAAATGAGTAGAAGATCTTTATTTAAGTATCTAAGTGTTTATCTTTAATGTCTAATTGTAAATTGATGATAAACTAAAAAAATATGTACCAATAGAAAACCATTACGAACATTATCATCAGCCATTTCGTTGGACGAATTTCTAATTAAGAACATTCCACTAATGTTTATGCAATATCCAAATCGGTTCACACGTGGGCAGCTACAATGTCACATAGACACTTCATAAAACTATTTATTTTTGCGTTGATGAATTATCATCAATTTACAAAATATCTACTATACAGGGTGGATCTGTAACTTTGCACAATCTGACGTGGGGTGAATGACCTGTCGTAATATACGATCGGTTAATTATTTTTTTTCTGATTTTATATGAAAAACGGTCGACTATCGATGCGGACTTCCATACTATGACGAATTGAATTTTTTATCCATTTCCTAAAATAAAAGTGGTTCTAAATTTTATTTCAACAGGCAATTCACCCCTCGTCAGATAATCCAAAGTTACAGATCCACCCTGTATATCTATTATGATAACAATTAAGAAAAAAAAAATCGACGTGTAGATGAAATAAATGTTTAAAAAATGAGTGTATGTTTTATTGTCTAATCTTTTTTCAAATGCTTTGTTTAGGTGCCTCACGAATGACTCACGATGTTTTTAGCCAGTGGTGCTGAGATAAATTGCATATAAATCTTTTACAAATTTAAATTTAGAGATTTAAATAAAACAACATTACCTCGCAATAAATATATTTCCATCATGTTCATTACTCATGACATCCCAATGTTTATAGTAACAGAATTCACGTTATAATAATTTATTTAAAAGAAACCTTTAAACAAAGTTTAAAATCCTGGATATCACGAAGCAGTTGAGTGCTAACTAATACGAGTATAACGCAATCACGACGTGTCTATCTTGTTTAGCACAAGAGTTCCTATGACCACCTTCCGAATCCATCATCAGATAAGCGCCATTATGTGCTTTTTCACGTGCTACTTCTGAAGTGTACACTTTAAACAAAAAATATTCGTTTAGAACGTTCAGATAGGTTGTTTTACATTAAATTATAGTCTTGCTACTTCGTAGAACATCGTGCTGGGTTCTGGCCTCGGCTGGGGATTAGACGCCGAGTGTGAGCGGTAGAATGATGAGCGTTAACACTACCAACCCATTAGGTACTGCCCACTGTTGGGCTCAGGTCTCCTCAGAAGAGGGATTAGGCATAGTCCACCAAGCTTGTCCAGTGCGGATTGGGGACTTCACATATCTTCAAAGGATTTTTAGAATCCTTTTCCGACATGCAAGTTATCTCACGATGTTATGAACCCGCGACCTCCCGTTCGGAAGGAAGCGCTTCGACCACTCGGCCACCACGACTTCTAACACTGTCATCATTATTTTAACGTGAATTCAGTTATTCTATCAGATTAAGGAGTAAGGACTACAAATTAGCATAATCTGAAAAGTAGTCGCATCATAGACGCGCGCGCTCGCTTGCGATCCGATGCGATTAAGAACTACTAGATAAAATTAAACTTTTATTATCATTATACCTACAAGTTTTTAATTGAAATGGTGAATTCGGATTCATTCAAATTCAAATAATTATTATTTCCAACATGCACATAAGGATATAAGGACATAAGGACACATATTAAACAAACATGAAATAAACTTACACTCTAATACATAAAATGACATTACTGTCGTTTAACAGTGTTACTCACACGAGGCAAGCCTGTATCGTGAGTACCATAGACTACTCCCTGTGTTTGTCACCTCGGTTCAATTGTAAGGTAACATTAATAAATCGCAGATGACGTTCAACATTGGAGTTCATTATTAAGTCCTTACATACAATTTAAAAATCGATGTTCTGGTGTTAGTTTCTCATTTTCCCGATGGAGGCAGCACTGTCTTTGAATTCCTGATTCCATAATATTTTATTTTTTATTATAGTGTATTTTTCCAGTTGGCAGTATAAGAATAACCTTGCAAAAATTTATTAATTTCAGAAATAATTATTTCCGTAATAGCTAAACAAGCAGTAAAAACTTGAGTAATTAAATTCGGATAAATTTTAATCTGAATTTACCATTTCAACATGAAACTTTACAATATTTACAAAAAAAATGTTTATTAGTGGCAGTAATTAATATTATGTTAATTGGAATATATCTTATTTAAAAAGGTTAAATGCTTTGGCTGACCAAATGAACACACACGTAAACAATGATAGTGAGTTCTCAACAATCGTAAACAAAGTTATTTGGACTAGTTTAGCCAAAGTGTCGTATAAAGTCATAATATCCTCCACTGATCTTTGTCACGAAAATCAAAACTTTTACTAAAACACTAAGCCCTTCCGCACACGGAGCTACTCAAAAGGAACTAATCACAAACTCAAATTACTAACGAGTCTCGGCGACTGACACGACGCGTCACCGCCATACATTGTCATACAGCTTCGCACACGACGCTACTAGTCACTAACCAGTTACTAACGCTTTGGCAACTAATCGCGCGCGACGTGTCGTGTCAGTCGCCAAGCTACTAGGTTACCCGAGTTTACTGCACAGATCAGAAAGTACAGATGCGACAGCGAAAGCGATTGAAGTTGTGTAATGTTTTTTTTTAATTGAAATGAATTTAATTTGCAGTCTAGGTATTTTAGGCCTCAACTACTGCAATTAACAAAAAAAACAGCTCGAGAATGGAAATATTTGTATTAAACTTTGAAAAAAAGTTCCTCATTAAAAATAGAAGGAAAAGTAATGCTTACCCATCTCTCTTTACAGAGAACGAAATTATTACAGGAATCTCAAAAAACCCTTCTAATTTGGCAAGTAAGTCCTACAGTAAAAGGCCTTGAAATAAACCTAGTCTACAACCCATGAAAACATCTAGACTCCAAATTAAATTTATTTAAATTAAAACAAACATTACACAACTTCAATCGCTTTCGCTGTCAAATGTGACGGAATTAGTTAGTGATTAGAATTACAAACTAGTTATAAACTGTATTTCGCACACGACGCTACTCAAATTGCAAGGTTTCAGTCACTCCTGTCACAGATCAGAAACTATAGTACAGATGCGACAGCGAAAGCCATTGAAGTTGTGTAATGTTTTTTTAAAAGTTTGTTTTAATTTAAATAAATTTAATTTGCAGTCTAGGTATTTTCGTGGGTTGTAGACTAGGTTCATTTGAAGGCCTTTTACTGTACGCATGATCCAGAATGAATTTCGGCATTGATTTAAGGCAGTAATTGTGAGCAACTTGAACTTTAGAAAAAATTGTAAAATAAAGTCGGTGTCGGTTTCGCTGTCGCATCTGTACTATACTTTCTGATCTGTGCAGTAAACTCGGGTAACCTAGTAGCTCGGCGACTGACTAAAGTGACAGTTGTTATGGTCACTCTAGCGGAGCGTCAAGTCTGTGGCAGTGGCCATCTTTTAAACGGACTTATTTGAGAGCGGTCGCCGGCGCACCACTCTGTCGACGAATCGCTATCTGTCGCCTCAATCTTTAATTATTTTAAACTGATTAACGTTAATTAGAATATTGTTTGTAAAAGATTATTCAACTGTAAAGTTATTTCGAAGAAGTAAATGGTTTAAGTTTTGAAGGCCATCCGTTTCATTCAAATCATCTTAATTTACTGAACTACCCACGCCATAAGCAAGGATTTAGATAAAAGCGCTCGTGCGCTTTTATATTTCTTGTAGGTTTGTGTGTGATTATTATCTATTGGTCAGCCATTTTAAAATACAAAATATGAAAAGCTATAATATCACGCTATATTACATAACGATACGCAGTATATTACGATTTAGGTACAATAGTAGGTTATTAAATATTTGTTTTAACAAGAAAAAATCACAGAACGCCAATTATAAATTAATCAGGTAATTTTTTTGTATTTTAATCTTAATAATAAATATATTTTTTCATATCACATTATATGAAGCGTTTCGAAACGAATAAACATAATAAAATTATGTTCGTCCTTCTTTAATTTTCACGAGAATGAAAGAGACGGAACTATGTATTTAAAAATTGACATTTTAATCGAATGATCGATTCGGGATAACTCGTTCGGAGATAACGATTTTTCATTATGTTTTGCTTTCAAAATATTGTAGAAGGCAAGGTAAGGCCACATATTCAGGTAGGTACTTTTTCTTGAGGAATGTTTCTCAATATTCACTAACTTTACTTTGCACAATAACACAACACCAGAAGCAAGTTTAATTCTTTTTTTTCTGACATCCTGTCTTCTGCCTGTTCTTTACAGCCACTGAAATCGTATTTTGATCATTTCTGAACGAAATCTACGACTTCTGATTTGAAAATTATCGGTAACTGTGCAACTGTTATTCCTAACCAATTTTCTCGAAGTTCAGCGATTTTAAAGCATTAAAATTCATCTATATTGGCACAAGGCAGTCTTTATTCAGGAACTTCTAATATTTTGCAGTTTGTGTTGAGCAATCAATCAACGGAACCAAATGAGATTGATTTAGTTATAAGTAATTTTATCTCTAATTACAGGAAATATCAAAGCTGTTTAGATAAATGTAACGACCCTTTTTTTACATAATAATGTGCTTTTTTAAATAAAGATAACTCAAACTATTAAATAGGCACAATCAAGCGATGATATGCTAGAATATCAATGTGATGTGCGCTGTTCTAAAAAGCTGACGGTTTTATTGAATGATGGCTCATTTATCAACTAAGAGTTTGTTTCAAAGACACCTAAGTATTCTCAAAAATAAATAAAAAGAATACAATATAATATCTTATATATAAAAATGAATCGCAAAATGTGCTGGTAAGCGCATAACTCAACAACGCCTGGACCAATTTAGCCAAATCTTTTTTAAAATGTTCGTTGAAGTTCAAGGATGGTTTTTACGGCGAAAAAAAATCGAATAGTTGCCGGGAAGAATTGAAAAAAACGGGTCATAGGGTTCACGCAGACGACGTGGCGGGCAGCAGCTAGTTTAGAATATAATATAATTAACCTCCCATTAACGAGACGCAAATAGCAGCGCCATCTATTACCAAGATAATCAACTACATATTTTTGTTTTTGACCATAGACTAAAAAAATCCATATTTCTTTCTGATGGTTGATTATATATCATCGCCCCTCTTAGTCCGACTCACTATCCGGTCAATGTCGCTCATAGACCGGATATTTTAGATATGGCCCTCCTTAAGAATGTGACACTGCGCTTGCATTCTTTGGAGGTGCATTCCGAACTAGACTCGGATCACCGTCCGGTAATCATGCAGTTAGGTCCCCCGCCTTCAGCGGAACCCATCATGAAAACCGTCGTCGATTGGCACGTCTTAGGCGCTAGCCTGGCAGATGCCACTCCTCCGTCTCTTCCTGTAGGCCCGGATTTATTTCTTCCGTCCCCTCAGGACACCATTGAGGCGCTTAACGCCTTCTCGTCTGACATCAAGTCCCGTGTAGATAGGGCATCGAGACAGGTTGAAGCTGACGCTTTTCTTCGTTTTAAGCTGCCTGATGATATCAGGGAGCTCATGCGAGCCAAAAATGCCTCGATCCGGGCCTACGACTCTTATCCTACCGTAGCTAACCGGTCTCGAATGCGAGCTTTGCAGCGCGATGTAAAGCGTCGTATTGCGGAGCATCGGAATGTGAGGTGGGGTTCTTTCTTGGAAGGAATCAAACCATCTCACTTAGCTTATTGGCAGCTAGCTCGAACTCTAAAATCCGATTCAACGTCCACATTACCACCTCTCAACCACCCCGATGGTAGTCGCGTTGCTTTCGATGACGATGAAAAGGCCGAGTTGCTGGCCGACACACTGGAAAATCAGTGTACGCTCAGCGCTCACTCCGCGGACCCCACTCACGTCGAAATGGTGGACAGGGAAGTCGAGCGCAGAGCATCCCTGCCACCCACGGTCACGTTACCCCCCGTTACGTCTGACGAAGTCAAAGACCTCATCAAGTTTTCGAAGTCGCGTAAGGCACCCGGCTCCGACGGCATCTCGAACAGAGTACTCAAACTCTTCCCCGCCCAACTAATCTGCTTCTTAGTCACCATCTTTAATGCCGCTATGACACACTGCATCTTTCCCGACGCGTGGAAAGAAGCAGAAGTTATCGGTATACCTAAGATCGGTAAACCCCGTGATGACCCGCGTAGTTATCGACCTATCAGTCTTCTTCAGTCTCTAGGCAAATTGTATGAGCGCGTGCTTTACAAACGTCTCTGGGACTTTGTCTCGTCCGAAAATCTCTTACCCGACGAACAGTTTGGATTCCGCGCCAGACATTCGTGTACCAATCAAGTGCACCGCCTCACGGAGCACATCCTCTCCGGTCTGAATAGACCCGCTAGGCCCGTCTATACGGGCGCTCTCTTCTTCGATATCGCGAAAGCATTCGACAGAGTCTGGCATAACGGTTTGCTTTACAAACTTTATGAATTGGGACTGCCAGATCGTCTCGTGCTCATCATCCGAGACTACCTGTCGAATCGTTCGTTCCGATATCGATTGGAGGGCGTTCGCTCCTCGTCTCGTCCTATTAACGCCGGCGTCCCTCAGGGCTCCGTGCTAGCCCCTCTTCTCTTTAGCTTATTTACGAGCGATATTCCTCGTACGATACCCACCTCTCTCGCTCTGTTTGCCGATGATACTGCCGTGTTCTATTCAGATAGAAACAAGGTATTCATCGCCGAACAACTTCAGGCAGCTGCCACAGCGTTAGGTCATTGGTTCCGGAGGTGGCGTATTGAGGTTAACCCCGAGAAAAGTACGGCTGTACTCTTTCAGAGGGGTTCCTCAAGACGTCTCCCGGCGGTGGACTCTCATCGTCGTACTCTCCGGAGGAATGAGACCCCTCCGATCACTCTCTTCGGACATACCATCCCTTGGGTTAAACAGGTGAAGTACCTGGGTATTATCTTCGATAGTGCTATGACCTTTCGTCAGCACATCAAAACGGTCCGCAATCGCGCCGCGTTCATCCTCGGCAGACTCAACCCCATGATCTGCAAGCGTAGTAAGCTGTCACTTCGTAATAAGTTGACACTTTACAAAACGTGCGTTAGGCCCATTATGACATATGGTAGTGCGGCGTTCGCTCACGCGGCTCGCACTCATATCAACTCCCTTCAGATCTTGCAGAATAGATTTCTGCGTAAAGCCGTCGGCGCTCCGTGGTATTTGCGTAACGTCGATCTTCATGACGATTTCGATCTAGTCCCTATCACACAATTTTTGAAGGATACTTCCGAGCGTTACTTCAAAAAAGCAGAGGACCATTCCAACCCTCTTATCGTAGCCGCCGCCGACTACGAACCCGATCCTGCGCACGCCGAGAAATGGTGCCGTCGTCGTCCGCGGCACGTCCTCACGGACCCTCCCGACAAGTTAACGGCGCAGCTCGCTGCCAGCGCTAACGCTAACAGCTCGAGACGACGCGGTCCTGGCTATCTCGTTCGCCGTCGAACTCGACGCAGAGTTCGGCGTTCTACTTAAACCATCACCATCTCGCTTACCCTCTGAGTTTCTTGCTGGTTCTTCTCAGTTGGGTCGCGTTCCGAACCAGTAGTAGTAAACTCATAATGCACTAATAAGTTGACTTCGGGCAACTGTTAGTAGTTAGTGTTCCCATCCTATATTATTATATGTATATACTCAGCCGAGCCCCTCCTGAGCTCGCACCCCATCATGGTGAAGCTGTAAAGGCCTGAGGGCCAACAGCGATTTATCTTTTAAAAAAGGTTGATTATATTTCTCCGTAGAAGTTAAACTACTAGCGCCTTTAGTTATTGTGCAAAAGTAAAGTACACTCAAATCGGTTAAATTCAGTTTCGTTTCATGTCCATAATTGCAAATCATTATCTCCAAACTAGTTGAACAATAATATTATAAAAATGTATCGTAAAATCCAACTACAAAAGTCTAAAGCATTTTACTAGATATCATTATATGTCGACACTCGATGAAGCAGAATAATTTACTCAGATACTCGTAACAAATTTTGAATTTACAAATTTTAAGAGAGAATTTGAATATCAACTTTGATTGTCTACAAATTTATCATTATTAAAACTTTTTATTTAGTATTATAATTTTCATTATCATAGTATCATTAAAGAAAGACTTTATATTAAACAACAAAATGATATTTAAACAGCCTCAAATCCATGAACCCCGTGCCTCTCAACTGTCATCTGTCAACGTCAACTTGACAGCTGTCACCGCCATGACAGTTTCGCCGTACCGTCGTCTATTCTCCTTCATCGAGCGTTTACGTTTAGGGCGCGTACACAGGCCCGTCACCACCAGTCGAACGGTCACCGCGAACGGTAACAGTTACGTGTGGTCGGCGCCGTGCTTGCGATGGTTGGGTCGGCGACCGCGGGATCTCGTGTCCGGTTGGCTCATGCTTACTGAAACAAACAGTGGTAGTTATTATACTGTTATCATAACTGTACTGTAACAACCCAGGTCTCCTCAGTAGAGGGATCAGGTATACCTTTACCACTTTTAATACGGACTAGTTAGACAATCTTCGAACTTTTTGACGACATAAAATTACAAGATTTTAATGTGTTCAAACGAGGCTTGAGGGTCCTTAAAGTTAGGTCGTAGGTAGCGACCCCTCAGTGTCCCCTGACATTGCAGAGGTTCATGAGCGACGGTAACCACTTTCTATCAGGTGGGCCGTTGGTTCGTCTGCCTACATGCCAATAAAAAAAATGTGTCTCATTGAATCAGTTATTGAATCTTTAACACATTAACTGCTGAGAAAAAAAAATCCTTTGAAAGGAGAGTCTTAATATTGTGTAATTACCAATTACTTAAATTATTATTTTTCTAAAATAAATCACAGCGAACACACATCCAAAATAATATTTTACATTGCCTTACAATAATATAAAAAAACTTGAGAGGTGTCATGGGACACCCGAATAGAACGAAGTTCCTTACGATTAAAACATATCTTATATATTTTTTTCGTAACGTAATGTGCGATAAAGAACGTGTTTTAAAAGATTTTGATCACAGTGCCATCTAGCGATAATCATCTAAAACAAAAAAAGTGTCGTGACAACTTTTCGCAAGAATTTTTTCCATCCAGCCACCTTTCACAACAGGAACTTCGTTCCAATAATGACACTTCACCAATAGATATCGCTACTCATTACACTTATTAACACAACTTTTCACAATTAAATGTTATAACAAAAAGTGTTAACCACATAAAAATAACACAAATCACCATTTTAACCACCAACCCAATTATTATCAACACAGTTACGTTGTTAGTACATAAAAAAAAAAACTAAAATAATTCCTCACCATTTCCAAAAGGTATATATTTCGAGACTACTAGTTTCAATTGCGGATGTTTTGTGCAAACATCTTTATTAGGATCATTTATTTTCGGTAAACATTCTCTTGTATCTAAACGGCATTCTGAAATTTTAAATTTCTTCGTCAAAAAAAAATCCTAAACTTCATGGTCTCGCATCTCAGGTTTAAAACTAGGTTTATGGTTGTATTGTTTATCAAACTCTTAAATGAACGTAAATGACACAAGTAGAAAAGGGCCAACCTTATTACCTGCAATGAGACGATTCAGTTTCACTCTGTCAGTATCTCAAAATAAGCCATTATTACAGTGTGACGTCATTACGTGTCATGTCAAATTACTGTGAAAACATTAGTTTTGTGATTCATTGTCTTACTTTCAATTTTTGTCCTACAGTTTAGTCGACTTTTTCAGCCTTCTCTAAATTAAATGTTTTAACGCACGATACGCTGTACTTTCAATTGCCTTAACAACTGCATCTGTTGTTCATGATGTTGTTTCCAGATGTTTTAGCTCCATCAATGTTTAGTTACCTGCTTCATCAGGATTCCTCGGTGAAATGTTCTCGGCGTTCGGTTGTATTTTCTTATTATTCTTTTGTTCGTGGCCGTTCGCTCTGGGTCGAGTATGATCTAGAAATTAGTTTTCAGCTATGAAAATATTTAGGTGAAAAGAAATTTAGTAAATAAATAGGTTAGAATCGTGTGAAAAGCGATGAACCTGCAGCGACCTTATCAACATAAACCTGTTCCAATCCATTACTGCCCACTGTTGGGCTCAGGTCTCCTCAGAAGAGGGGTTAGGCATAGTCCACCACGCTTGCCCAGTGAGGATTGGGGACTTCACATATCTTCAAAGGATTTTTAGAACCTTTTTTCGACATGCGGGTTTCCTCACGATGTTTTACTTCACCGTTTTTAGCCAGTGGTGTTGTGAAAAATTCCACATAAATCTTTTTCACATTTAGATTTAGAGGTACAAGCCGGCCGGATTTGAACCCGCGACCTCCCGTTCGGAAGGACGCGCTTCGACCACTCGGCCAATCAACATATCAACATAAAATCACCTTCTATATAAAACCACCTTCATTTTGTATAACTTATAAATTGCTATGGTTTGAGTGTACCTAATGCTATTTTTAATATCTACAATTATGTACTGTTGGTTTCCCAAATAAATAATAATGTTGTAATAACAGTGTACTTACGGTTAGCATACACGGTAGAGCGATGCATGCCATGTCCGGACAACTCTGGCAAAGTCAGAGGACGTCTAGTGCTACGCCCGCGACCACCCATCAAATTGTAGTCTCTGGAAAACAATTTAAATGAACTTATTTCTATATTATTTACAACATTTTGTAGTATGTTAATATACTGTGTGTGTAAGAAGATTTGCCTAAATGACCACATTGGTCACTTCATATTTGGCGGGCCGTTGTCCACCTACTGAAGCAATAACAAAACTGACATCATTGTAAGGTAAATAATAATGTGTAAATGATACCTCAAAACTTTCTAAATCATCGTTTAATTGTCTTGAACACCAAAAATCGGTTTATCCGGCTCGAAGGACCACAAAATTTCAGATAGTTACTCTATGACTTTGCCTAAAAGTAAAAAACTTGAAAAGGGTAATTAAAGGTTGATTTTAGGTAGCAGGGCCGTGTACTTGACCAGACATTTTGGCCCTTGCATTGCACAGATGGTAACCACTAAAGATCAGGTGACCCGTTAGCTCATCTGTCTACATGGCAATAAAAAAGCGAAAGTCCGTCACATTAGATATACAGGGCGATTTGTTAGAGAAGGTACATATTGCAGGTGGGTGATGAGTACTCTGTTCTAATACGGAATATTACAAAAAATAGGTAAAATTACATTTTTTTTTTTTTTTTAAATCTAAATTCGACAAAACTACCTCAAACATAAACAATTTCGGCTTAAAGATCTCGCGCACCCCACACCCATCAGCTGTCGAAAAACCATCATTTTGCAAGAATTTTAGATATTTTTAAGTTGCGATTACTAAGGCATTAAGCCATATTCTTTGGTAATAATATTTCTACTGGTCGTATATAACCATCAGCTACCATGACCTTCAATATGTACCCTCACTAGGAAATCACCCTGTATAACGGCCCCTCATTGCCCTGGCATTGCAGAGGTTCATGAGCGACGGTGACCGCTTACCATCAGGTGGGCCGTAGGTTTGTTTATCTATCACACAATAAAAAAATATAAAAAAAACATGTTTCTGTTACTACCAAGAAGTTACTATAAAAACTCACTCTCTCATCGGTTCTCTCCAAAAGTCGGGGGTGTGTACAGGCGGGAAGTGATAGTTGTTTTGGTAACCGAAGCCGGGCTCCAAACCACTCACACGGATACTTGCTTGCAGAGAGTTCTTCATGCAATGCAGCTGTGGAAGAAAGTTTGCTGTTTTACCGTTAATTATTTATTACTAGCTTTTGCCCGCGACTTCGTTCGCATGGACTTCAGGTTCGTCCCGTATTATCAAAAATTGTAGCCTATGTGTTATTCTGATGTATAAGCTATATTGTGGTAAAGTTTCATTCAAATCCATTCAGTAGTTTTTACGTGAAAGAGTAACAAACATCCATACAAACTTTCGCCTTTATAATATATGACGGGGCAAATAGTGTGTTGAGGTGTAATGACGTTGTAATTAGTCGATCTTTGTTTGGTTTTTACTTTGTTTGGTTATCACCCCGTTATATATATTAGATATAGTAAATCGCGAGTGTTTGAATAGGTCAACTCATTTACCATGCACTGAAAACTATATTCATTGTCTAAGATATATTATAGTTAGTCAACAAGGGTTTTTTTACTAGGTATATACTAAGAAAAATGCTGCAAACGCTAAGGGATCAAAATATTTAAAAAAATGTGCAAATAAAAAAATATAATATACAAAAATGTTGCAAACGGAACGGACACATATTTCATAATCTACAAAAAAAACTAGAACAAAAACGAATCTAATGAAACACAAATTTTTACTACATTTTGTGCACACACGTATTTTTACCGAAGAGAGTCTAAGAAACTTATTCAAAGTTAAAATTCCTGTTTAAGTGACACTGGTAAATTAGGTTTAAAATTAATAGGAATGACAGGGGACGGCGCGACGGGAAAGAGTGCCTTGGGTGTAACGCGTCGCGCCGTCCCTCATAACCCCGTTCTGGGTCCTGGTCTCAGCCGGGGTTTGGACGCTGAGTGTGAGCGGTTGAAGCTTTTAGTGCGGTTCAACTCCCACATACCCCGCCCGCTATGATTTCCTCCAACTCAGAAAAAAAAATAGGAATGACAAAAATGTATTCAAAATCAAGCAACATTATAAGTTAACCGCTTACGATCAGGTGGCCCGTTGGCTCGTTTGCCTATAAGGCAAAAAAAATAAAGAATAGTTTCACTATTGCATTATAACATTGAAAAAAACAATTCGATATTATTAAATTAAGGTTGTGACCTAACCTATATACTTGGTAGGAGAATGATTTTGGTAGATATCTGAGTAAAAATTAATTTCAATACGAATGAACAAGATTATAAATAGTAAGTACACTTTAAACTCTCTTCGGCAATGTGTGTGTCGCGTCTCGCGTCACGCCGCGCGCCGTCCCGTTTGCATCGGCGTAGTAACGGGAATTATTCCAGCGACGATCACAACCTCGCAAAACACTCAAATGGATGTCCTATCACTTGTTTTTTGTGAATAATCACATTTTCTAAACATCTGATATATAAAATTGTCGTGTCACGGTGTTCGAACTTGAACTCCTCCGAAACGGCTCGACCGATTTTGATGAAATTTTTTGTGCTTATCCGGTACCTATGAGAATCGGCCAACATCTATTTTTCATCCCCCTAAATGTTAGGGGTAGTCCACCCCTAATTTTTTTTTTCGGCGCAGACGAAGTTGCGCGAGTCAGCTAGTAATAATATATTTCTTGTTTGAAAACTCTGTTACCTACATAATAGTTTTACATCCTTCTGCAGATTCTTAACACACTAAGGTTTTTTTTTTTAATTTGGCTATTAAATAAGATTGTTAATTATTATTGAAAGTTAGGCTTATATAAAATCCAAATTGTTTGTCATTACGATTGAATAATTAACACTGAGCACTGATGGTTACTTACGACTCATACGTATACATTAGCCTATGTTTTTTTAATGAAATCCCTTTATTTTACCCTAATTAATACCTATATCAGCCTGATGAAAACCTATGAAACTCCGATTAATATTCGTGAAATACGGATTAATTCCGGTTAACACCTATAAAACCCCGATTACTACCTATAATACCCCGATTAATACATATGAAACTCGAATTAATAATCATTCACTTCCGATTAATAATCATCCACTCCCGAATAATAATCACGAAACCCTAATTATGCGAATGTATTGCGAGGCGCGCGTGCTGTGTGTGACGTACGTGCGCGCGGTGTGCGGTGGCGCCGTCAAACAGGAGGTTAGTGACGGCGCCGCCGGCCGGTACCTCTCTGCGCTGCCGCTCGGCGTCGGAGCGCAGCCGGCGCACCAGCCGCTCGGCGTCGGCGAGGCGAGCGCGCAGCTCCGCACCAGACTCCTCCGGCTCGGCCTGAGCGCACTTGCACGACGGTGTTACGGATTCTAGCGCGCGGACTTTCCTGGGGAGAAATAGATTGCAATGTAGATGTAGATGAGGTAACGGGACACCTGATTGTAAATAGTTACCATCGCTCATGGACTAATACTGAAAGATCGAATTATCTTTTAGGGTACTCTAATTTTAATGCTTTTTAACCCTTTCAGGACAATAAGATGGCTGAGACTAAATATGCGAATACTACACAATATTCAAGTTATTCTGTAAAGTAAGAGATATCACTAGAAAAACATAGTAGGGTGTACAAATTTCCTATAAATTTCATGGGAAACATTTTAACACAACGTACCTACGTTTGACATTCATAAAAAAAATATCGATTCAATAATAATCAATAACGATTTTTGTAGAAGGGAAAAATATTTCCTTTGAGCGTGAAAGGGTTAAATATTTACTTGTCAATCGAGGAACCTTCATTTCCTCCCTCAGACCTATTTCTTTGAACTCTACTTACTCAGTTTCAGTGTCATACAGTTTTTGAAGTTTAACAGCCTTGGCTTCTGCAGAGCGGGCTTCTTCCTTCGCAGTGGCTAATTCGCGTTCCAAGCGCACGACTAGTAACTTCAGATTTGAGTGCTGGAAAATAAAAGTAATATTTAGTAACTAGGTATTTAGATACAGGGCGCGACGGGAAAGAGTGCCGAGTGCTAAATGCGCACCGTCCCTCATAACCCCGTGCTGGGTTCTGGCCTCAGCCGGGGTTCGGACGCTGAGTATGAGCGGTTGGAGGTTTTAGTGCGATTCAACTCCCAGAAATATCAATTTTCTCCAACTTAAATAAAAAAAAGTATTTAGGTACGATATACGATACAAAACGGTTTAGATACATAGTGTTTATCACATACATATGACATTAAAGGTAGGTCGTAGGTAGCGGGGCAGTGTCTCCTAACATTGCAGGGGTTCATAAGCAACGGTAAACGAACACGACCAGGTGGCCCATTACCTCGTCTGTCTAGATGACTTTAAAAAAGTAGATAATATATTAAGATACAAAAATAATAACGATCTTTCTCATCGACATGCCCAAATTTTTATGTCATAGGAAAACCTTTAAAACATCGTCTTTGCAACAAAAAAAGTATGTTAAAAATCGGTTCATAATTGAAATTAATCTCCACCTTTTTGAAGAAGCTAAAAAGTGAGACTTATTGAAAAATGCAACGCTCTTTAAGTCATACAACGTTCTCTTAAAGTCCATTTATTTTGAATTAGGTACGCAGCTAAACCTTGATACAATTTGGAAAGAACTGACATAACGCTATTGCAGTTTAAAACATTTAGCAATACATGTGCAAGTTCACGCGATAGGGGTTTGTTGCATGACTGTAAATAGGGCTGCCATTAATGCAATTTAATTTTGGGATTTAATTTGTTTTTTTTTGTTTTATTTCAAGTATTTTTCTTTTGATGTTTTTGTTTATCACATGTTTTTTTTATTTTGTTTGTAATTTGTAGCAACCCTTGGTGACGTCACTGCCAGTTGAGGCTGAAAACCAGCGCTCGGTGTTAGCTGTTGTTAATCCTCATTTAACAGCATTTAGCTGAGTCTCGACTGGTTTGTGGTGGAAACTATACTTTATTTATTTATTTTTTTAACACGTGTTCAATTACTTTGTATTTTGATTTTATGTAATTTTTCTTGAATTTATTACAATGTAGGTGTGTGTTTCCGCCATAAATAAAGCTATGTATATGATTAAAATTAACAAAACATATTTATTATAGTGGTTGATTACTACAGTCCGTTTTTTATACAGACAACCGTAAGTTAACAACATTTGTTACATTACGATGAGCACGCTTTCCCAATGAGGATTGAGGACTACACATACCTTTGAAAGATTTTGGAGTCCTATATACAGAATTCCTATAATTTTCTATTCACCATTTTTAGCGTTAATAAGTAGCATCGTTTTAAAGATTTGCATCCTTTTTTATGTTCAATAAATTGTCTCGTGTTGCGTCTTGCGTCAGCCCTAAGTCTAGCCTTGTACGTTAGTCTGTTGAATATAATGTCTAGCATGTCTTGTATCTGTTACCTCATTGCTTGGAGTCTCAGGCGGTGCGGAGGGGGTGCTCGCTTTCGAAGACTCCTTGTTGAAGATCAGTTGAAACTGTAGATCTGTGAACAGAATCATAAGTATAAAACAAAGTTGTTTTCTGATTTCTTTCTGTTATTATGTATGGTTAAATCTTTAAAATTACGCATAGGTTTTGACGCGACTTTCTTAATTAGATAGAGTGATTCAAGAGGAAGGTTTATGTGTAGATAATATACTATACCTACATAGTATAGTAAAGAATCACTGTTTATTTTAGAGGTTTTTGTTTTCATATCGGAGGCGCTTATATCACAAACTAGCTGACCCGCGCAACTTCGTCTGCGTTACAAAGGGGTTCAAACAGTACTCGCAATGCCGTCGCGTTATTATTTGCGCGGCCGCATATTCTTTGCGTTTTATACTCGTGATAACTTCTAAACGAAAAGTCCGATTGGAATAAAACAAAAAGTATTTTTTACATTATTACTCTTGATAATATAATCCTAATTTGGATAAGGGTTAATACAACGATACTCATTTAAGGTTAAATTCAATCTCGGAACGAAATATTAAATTTTAAAAACATAAAAGTGGTTATTGTGACTAAACTATGATAGTTAGATATATGCTGTCGCGGACTTTTTTGTTTGTCTTACTAACACCTAAAAACCCGTAGTACATCATTTTGTTCTATTGTCAATAGTTTTTGCAGCGTACGCATAAATAGGTTTTCGATTTTTCACCTTTTGTTACATATTCGATATTTTCATGCGGATCCCTAATTTTTTTGAAAATAAAATAGCCTAGCCTATAACCTTCCTCGATAAATGGACTTTCCAACAGTGAAAGAATTTTTGAAATCGGACCAGTAGATCCTGAGATTAGCGCGTTCAAACAAACAAACAAACTCTTCAGCTTTATAATATTAGTATAGATAGATAATGCTATCTGAGGTCTATCGAAATGAGACACAGACGAAGTTACACGGAATAACTGGTATATTTAAAGTAATATTATAAAAGAAATACTACTTGTACATGTGGTTATTTTTATATTTTTGCCTTTTGGGACGACGATCACGAAGACCAACATAGTCTGAGATTAATATTTAGGTACTCGTATAATCAACTTTCACTTAAAATACAGTAAAAATAAGCCGATTAAAATTAGCCAACAGTACATCCATCTTAGACGAACCGATTTATAAATAACAACAGTCTTATTATGTAATGTTTGTTTTGGCGTTTCAAGTAGATTGAAATGAAATATAGGTCGAATGACGGGAATAAATAAAAATATTTATTATTGATTCACTGCGTTTTATTTTTAAATCATTGATTGTTTGCACATCTGCTATTATTATTAATTTCATATTTAATTTTTTAAAGATTTAAAGAATGAAGAAGAATTTGTTGGTTTTGTGAATGTTAATTAATGAAATATGGAACGGCACGACGAGAAAGAGTGCCGTGGACGTAACGCGTCGCGCCGTCCCTCGTAACCCCGTGCTGGGTTCTGGCCTCAGCCGGGGTTCGGACGCTGAGTGTGAGCGGTTGGAGGTTTTAGTGCGGTTCAACTCCTACATACCTCGACCGCGGGGCGGGCGGAGATCCGGTGATTTCCTCCAATAAAAAAAATAAAAAATTAATGAAATATGATGAAGTTGGAAGTTGGTCATAGGAACTCTTGTGCTAAACAAGATAGACCCATCGTGTTTGAGCTCATTTTACTTGTATTACCTAGCATTCTATAATGTCCACGATCTTAAACGTTTTTTTCAATTACATTAACCCTTTCAGGACAATAAGATGGTTGAGGCTACATATGCGAATACTACACAATATTTAAGTTATTCTGTAAAGTAAGAGATATCACTAGAAAAATATAGTAGGGTGTACAAATTTCCTATAAATTTCATATGAAACATTTTAACACAACGTACTTAAACGTTACGTTTGACATTCATTAAAAAAATATCGATTCAATAATAATAACGATTTTTGTAGAAGGGAAAATTTCCCTTGAGCGTGAAAGGGTTAAGATCCGGCTTCAAATGCCCTCAACTCACCTCTGTTCCGTTCCCTCAAGGCTTCTATCTCAGCATGGAGACCACTCAGCATGGATCGATGCTGTTCCTGAAGGAACCTGACGCTGTGCTCGAGATGAGCGACCCTGGCTGCCGCATCGTTGCTGATCACGAAGCCGCTGCCTTCAGATGGTGTCTTTTTTAACTGTAATAGTGATAATGGTTTTTTATTTTGATGATTCTAAAAACGAGGTTTAAGAAAAGTCCTGTATAGGTAGGTGATAGATAGCGGCCCCTCATTGCCCTGGTATTGCAGAGGTTCTCGTGTGACGGTAACAGCTTACCTTCAGGGGGGCCGTAAGTTCGTTGATCTATCTTCTTATATATAAAAATGAATTGCTGTTCGTTAGTCTCACTAAAACTCGAGAACGACTGAACCGATTTGGCTTATTTTAATCTTCAAATATTCGTAAAAGTCCAGGGAAGGTTTAAACGGTGAGAAAATTTCCTTATGTGACGCAGACGAAGTTGCGCGGACTAGCTAGTCTTATATATAAAAATGAATTGCTGTTCGTTAGTCTCACTAAAACTCGAGAACGACGGAACCGATTTGGCTTATTTTTTTTTTTTTTTTTTTTTTTTTTTTTTTTTATTGCGTGATAGATAAACGAGCCTAATTTAATCTTGAAATATTCGTAAAAGTCCAGGGAAGGTTTAAACGGTGAGAAAATTTCCTTATGTCACGCAGACGAAGTTGTGTGGGCCAGCTAGTCTTGCAATAAAAAACAAAAACAACGTAATATTAATTTAGTTTTAGAAACACGCACTGATAATTGAGAATTCTTGTCCAATCATTTTTGACCCCATGATGACCATCCTTTTTTTTGTTTTAGTTGGAGGAAATCACCGGATCCCCGCCCCGCGGGTGGGGTATGTGGGAGTTGAACCTCACTAAAACCTCCAAACGCTCACACTTAGCGTCCGAACCCCGGCTGATGCCAGAACCCATCTCGGGGTTATGCGGGGTGGCGCGACGCGTTACGCACTGTGGTACACTTTGCCATCGCGACACCCTATGATGACCATCCTAATCGGTTCACCCAAATAATGCAGAGACAAACATTGAAACAAATCAATCTATTTAACACATCCTTTTGTAAAGTCGATGAACAAACAATTTTCTTTGTACATTATTTTGATAAGCACACATTATTACAAGTACATACATTGTTCACTTTATAAGTTCGTGACAAAATATACATTAACCATTAATGGATACAACACGTTTATGCTATTTACAAAATGGCTGCGATTAAAGCCTTGTCTATATCACACAAGTCGAGTGAACGAGCGAGAGAGTAAAATGTTTCCAGTGCCACTCGGCCTAGTGAGTAAAACGAGTGCTAAGACCTATGACATGTCCCTCTTTAAGCGAGGTTAAAGAAAGGTGATAGATAACGGCCCCTCATTGCCTTGGCATTGCACAGGTTCATGAGCGACGGTGACCACTGGATCTGGTGATTTTTTAGTAACGGTACATAAACACTGAGTCTCTGCTGGTTTGTGGTAGAAATGTAATATAATAATGTTTTTTCTTTTTCATATTTCTCCTTTGTAACATTTTTGCCACAAATAAAGTATGTCTATATCCACTCAACTGGGATCGGCAACCAAATTGGTTTGTTTACTTTTGCCAAGTCTGTGGCAGGAGCCGAAATTGAGCACAGTTCTAAAACTTGTTTTGTTTACATTTTTTAATCGTCTCATATTTTACGGAAATGACATATTTTCGCTGAGAATGCAATACAGCGTCGGTTACTAATAAAGATTTACAAAAATATAAGGTTTCATTAAAAATCAAAATTAAAAATTATTGGAAAAAGTGTTTTTAAAAAGGGGCTCAAACACGGTATTGATTTCGAACGAAGTCCCCAGTTTCGCTATCTAGCGAATAGTGACGTTCCCAGTTGAGTGGTTATCTATGTCATTGTTATGTCTATTGAAGGTCATGATAGTTGATTTTCATATACGACCAAACCAAAGAATATGCTATAACGCTGTATTGCGCCTCTTAAAAGTATCTAAAATTACTGCAAAACAATTGTCGCTGTACAGCTGATGTCGGTGGCCGGTGGGGGTGTGGGGCGCGCGAGGACCCGCAATGTTATTAGTCAATTATTGTTATTCGTTTCTTTTGAGTTTGAATTTTTATGCCTAATTAGAATTAGAGTATTTATCACCCTTCAAAATGTACGTACTAACGTTAACGCAATTACAAATGCTTTACCGTGCGAAGAGAGGCACTTTTTAGCCAACTACTTTTACCTCTTAAATAACTTAGCTTCCTTAATAGGAAAATTATTAAGGAATGAAGATTACCCTCTATAACAAACATCACATCACCTCTCAACAATACTAGTAAATAAAACACTATGGGAAATTAAAACACCCGTTATCTAAACAATTCTCCCGAGGTCCATGGGAAATTCAACGCATGGCAACACCGGCATAAGAACAACGACCTCTCTTTGTTTTCTCGCCGACTTATCTTTTATGCAAATTAGAGAAACAGGTTTTAAAAATAAAACCCTTGGTTAACTTATTAGTCTTATTATCGGTTTTAATTTAGTTTTCATTATTCCCATGCAGTTTGCCTTAAAGCTCGGTACTTTTCGGTACATATTTTGTCATCTAGGCTCTAGAAATTCTAGACATTTAGCAACAAAGGTGAAGCCTATTTAAAGTGAGCCAATGACGCGTAATATGACTTAATGACATACAGGAATCAACAACATGAACAACAGAATGAAGCCAATTGAAAGTACGCCAATCGCGCGTAACAACTCGATTATCTGTCGTTAGAGGGTGCCGATGACACTGAATTCGTTTAGCACACTAAAAACTTGAGAGGTGTCATGGGACACCCGAATAGAACGAAGTTCCTTTCGATTAAAAGATATCTTATATTTTTTTCTAACGTAACGCGCGATAAGGACCGTGTTTTAAAAGATTTTAAGCACAGCGCCATCTAGCGATAATCATCTAAATCAAAAAAAAGTGTCGTGACAACTTTTCGTAAGATTTTTTTTCCGTCTAGCCCCCTTTCGATAACGCGCGATAAGGAACTTCGTTCCAATAAAATATTACACACACATAAGTTCTTTAAAACTTCACTTGTTGTTCATGATCAAAATTGCAGTATGTCAACATGTCTTAATAAGTATCTCTCGGCTTACTTTTAACCTTCCGTGTTTCTAGAATGCAGAAAAGCCTTAATGACAAAATATGGTATGCCTAAGTAAACAGCACTTAAAAGTATCCAATTTTAATGCAAAATAATTGTTACTAGACAGCTAATAACTGTAGCTGGAGTGTGAGGTCACGCGAGGTTGTTAGTCGATGCAGTCAGTATTTATTTTTTTATAGATAATTTGATAAATTTTTAAGTCAATATATTTTTTTTCATTTATTTATTTAAACTCGCTTTTTAACAACAAGGTCATTAACGACCACAGTTTACATTTAAATTTAAGGTAACATTGGTTTCAAGCTTATATTACCTTATACAAATCTATGATCTTCAAAAATTTTAGTGTCTGTTTATACCCTTCCTACATTTTTTATTTACATTACGTATTAGAATAGTGTCCATCTCACCATACTCTCCTTCAATATACTCAATTGAAAAATCACTCTGTATAAAATCAGTGGTTTCCTTGTAAACCGAGAAATGAGGCTAATTAATGCCCTCAAAAACTTACATTATTATTTCAATTAATAATGAAACTACAAATAAAAAGCCAATTTCAAAATAAATAATACAAAGCGCACAGAATCCTTGGTTTAAATAAAAAAACCAAATTCTATTTTATGTTAACCCTTTCTCTGTTTTCGGCCATCATTGATCCTGTGCCGGGATGTAGCAACCATAGACTAAACGTTTAGAACAAAGAGATTGTTATCAATAGCCTATAATCAATTATATCTCTACACAACAATGTTTCTTTGTTCCTTACTTTATACGTTTAATTTCCTGTTTAAAAAGTTTTATGTTATTTACAAACAAATTAAAAAATAACATTTTGAGTTTAATTTAATCGCTAGTTGTACATTTAAAATGCAGTTAAAAGGTAATGCAATTAATAAAAATGATTTATATATTAGTAAAAACAAATAATTAAACATTTAAAATTATATAAATAACGAAATAATCCGTAGTAACAGAAAACAACAACTTCATTCAAACTTAAAATTACAAAAAAATCGTCGATACGCTCACCTGCAACTTAGAAAACGGAGACGAAGGCACCAACACTTTAGACGCCATTTTTAATCAAAAAAAACACTACAATCACACAACTAGCATCACAAACGTTCGTCGAACATCTCAATACAATACGCACACGTTGTTTTTAAAAAGAAATATTGTATTTAAGTCCTTGAAGTGTTGAGTTGTTGCAAGATCCGCGCGTAATGGCTGCATAGTATCGATCGCGCATGCGCAGTGAATGCTCTCTTGTGCTGATTCATTGCCGTGGCGTACTGCCAACTATAGTATACGTAGGTATGAGGTTTCAATGGTGACTGTTGTGAATGGAAGTTGTTTTAACTACATAATATTTGAAATTACTAAACGTTAGTAAACAAATATTATAAAAATAGGTCATTGAAGGATCTCTACATAAGAGTTTTTTTTAAAGACTTTCTTTTCGTTAACCTCGCTCATGGAATTCCGAATAAACATTGGGATAATCGTAAATCATTATCGAAGCCTTACATTGTGACGCAGACGAGATTCTATTTTGGAAAAAAACTAAATAATATCTCGCCTTTTTTTCTCCTTCCGATTTGGAATGGATATGTCCCTCTTTAAACTAGGTTTAAGAAAAGTCCTGTACAAGTAGGTGATAGATAACGGCTCCTCATTACTGGCATTGCAGAGGTTCATGAGCGACGGAAACCGCTTTCCATCTGGTGAGCCGTAAGCTCGTTTATCTATCCTGCAATAAAATAAAATGTAATCAAACGAGACAAAGGATAAAGATGCAATCATATTCAGGAAGTATGGACGCTTAAGGAAAGGACCTTGCTTACCACATTGTCAACATAAACATCAGTGTAATATCTAAGTAAATAATAACAGAGATAACGAGTGTATTATTATGTTAACTACGCTTCGTCTGCGTAACAAAGAAATGATTTATGAGCGAAATAAATTACTTTACTGAAATAAAGTCATGGTGACCGAGTGGTTGGAGGTGCTTTTCGTATGGGAGGTCGCAGTTTCTAAATCTTAATGTGAAAAAGATTTATGTGCAATTTTCTTCACAATACCGCTGGTTAAAAACGGTGAAGGAAAACATCGTGAGGAAACCTGCATATCGGAAAAGGATTCTAAAAATCCTTTGAAGATATGATATTATATTATGTGAAGTCCCCAATCCGCATTAGGCAAGCGTGGTGGACTGTGCCTAACCCCTCTTCGGAGGAGACCTGAGCTCAGCCGTGGGCAGTAATGGGTTGTTACAGTACAGTACAGTACCTACATGATTTTTAAAGGGAATTTGAAAGTAGGTGGATGTAAGAGGAGAGAAAGAAAAGATGGTTGTTATATTGTATAAATCATACCTGTACCTCATTCTCAATATGGCTCAGGGTCATTAAGGCTGTCCTGCTCCACTGGGGGAAGGCTCTCGTGGCCGGCATGTGAGATGGACTGGCCATGTTTGACTGCAACTGTGTAGCCAGCATGGGCGATCTGAGAATGATTTTAATTTAATTAATTTATCATCAAAATCTATGTTAATACTAGGTGGAGCGGCGCGATGGCAAAGAGTGCCGTAGTGCGTAACGCCGCCCCGCATAACCCCATGCTGGGTTCTGGCTACGGCCGGGTTCGGAGGCTGAGTGTGAGCTGTTGGAGGTTTTAGCGGGGTTCAACTTTGTTTTTCGGACGGCCTCAAACGAATTCTTGAAAAAAAAATTAGAGAAAACTGAGAGAGAGAACTTACTTTAGCTCATTTACTTGGTTTTGTATTACTTTTTAGTAGACAAAGTAATATAAAATAAATTAAATACCTAGTTTGACCTAACTACTCGTATGACATTTCGCGAGACTTTGTCACAGATTTAGAAAAAAATAATGATTACAATGGTTTCTCTAATTTTTTGTAACTGTTTGTTACCTAGCAACAGCTGTTTACGCCGTTACCATGACAACGGAACCACAAACAATGCTTTTTCTTAACAAGAGTTGAAAGATGTGTTTACAAATGATAGTGTTTAATAAGTGCATTAAACGTAATTAAAGGTATTTCTCAACAGAATTTTAATATAAAATAACGTAACTTTGTCAATTTTACTTTCATGCAGTTTCAACGGGTTCTTACCACGATATTTAATGAATTGAGTTGTCTCGATATTTCAACGTTGTAGCAAACGTCATGATCGCAAGAAGACTCAAAAAAAAAGAAAGAAGTGAGTCTTATCGAGACAACTCAATTAATTAAATATCGTGGTATGAACCCGTTGAAAATGCATAAAAGTATTATAGAAAACCGCGAGTGTCTGACTAAGTTTGTCAATTTTCTTTTCATTATTAATCTCTTAAAATCAATAATTGAAAATTTTAGTTATACCACGTTAACCACTGTCATGTAAACTAAAATTAAATTATCAAGTACATAAACGTTCATTGCTTCACGCTATATCTGATTGGAGGAGAATAAGAATGGCTCTCCGCCAACACCATTTTCCCTTGTAGCGCGGGACATCCCATGTAAACTAAACTTCAGTAAAAAACAAATGAATGACATTAAACTCAAAACAACAGTGACATCTATCAATTTTGTTTACACCTAGCAGTTTTATCCTCAATTTTTTTAGTATTTCAAGTAAAATGGAAACTTGCGTACGAGGGTTCTCATTCATGCCGGAGAATAGTGTCGATGTGAAAGATTTACAGGTTAGTTGATAATTTTTTTTATTGCATAATAGTTACCTACACGAGCCTACGGCGCACATGATGGTAAGCGGTTACCGTCGCTCATTAATTTCTACTATTGCCTCGTAATTGGAAATACGACCCATCTGATGGTTAGTGATTACTGTCGCTCTTGGACCCCTGTCTTTGCTTAATCATTTCATCATCATCATCAGCCTATAGACGTCCACTGCTGGATATAGGCCTCCCCCAAACTTTGCCACATCGACCGGTCCTGCGCCATCTGCATCCAGTGACCTCCCGAGATCTTGACCTTAATCTTCTTTCTTAATCATTTGGATGAACCGATTTAAGATTCTTATTTTTTTAGAAAGCAGATATTTTGAGGGCGACGCGACGGGAAAGAGTGCCGTAGTGCGTAACGCGTCGCGCCGTCCCGCGCGGATTAGTTTTTAGTGCAAAAAAAAATCTTAGTTTTGGAAAATACATAGTCGTTGTTATTATTGAAATATATTATGTACTTGTTACTAGTATATTGAAAGCGAAGAATTGGAGAGGACTTGGAAGTCCAGTAGAAGACTACGCGTGAAGCAGAGAGAAGAAAAAATATGGGACGAGTTCGTCAAAGAACAGGATGTTGTACATTCCGTTTGTGAAGGTAATTTTTTAAAAAATTATTTATAAATGAGTAAGCCTATCTGATGGTAAGCGGTTACCGGCCCTATCGCTTATTTAGAGTAAGTATCTAACTTACAAGTTTTATTTAAAAACACTTAAAATAAACATATGTCGGATATCGGCGGAACACCAACTGCTGGTTACATCAACTGAGGTTGAGTACCTTCCAAACGTGGTTTACACAAGGTACTCCCAACTTTAAGGAAACCAGTATTGAACTTGTAACATCAGTTTATTGAATAATTAACACTTTAACATGTATCCAATTATTGACTTGACGAAGACTTATGTCACGGACATTTCTGACACACACTTCAGTTCGTCACTCATGAGACACCGCACCGCAACAGCCGGTAGCGTTTCCATCGATAAACGATTAGAAATGAATAAAACACGCGGGTATCACGTGAAAAAAAAAAAAAAAATCGGTTCGAGAGAAAAAAAAAATGGCGACGCCGGCACACGCTTTTTAGACTGTGCGTTAAAGAATAGCGTAAATGATTTTCCAAACTGCCATGGAGCTTTCGCAGGATTGCACTTTTACCGCTTCACACACATCGTTATATCACAGTTTCTTTTTACTGTGATCATAGTACGTCCACTACACTCTGACATTGATCTTCTTTCAAATCCAACATTTGAACTCGCAATCTTCAATTATGTCCGAACCATCACTATTTTTTTTTTTTACTCTTTATACCTAGCCTTCACGCTTCCATTTTGCCATACAAGCGAAGCATCAGATGTATCCACTTCAATCAGCGAAAGAAACACTTCACTGGTGACGTAAGTAGCATTCAGAACGAATGATCTCGTTGATGTTACTCAATCAAGATAATCCATATCCCTGTATAATCCACTTGTGCACATCATGTCTGGTCAGGTTCACATCGACCCTTCAGATAGTGCTGGACCAGCTAGTAGGCCCTTCGGCGTTCGTTACCCTTCATCTACTGGCGTGGTATCGTAGAAAACCAGACCTTAACTGCAAGTGCCTGTAACAATGAACTGTCCACGAAGCGCAGGTTCCCTCACAACCTGGCAGAACACTATTAAATGGTTTCCATCACCACATCTCATAGATCGTTAGGTACGCGTATCCTCCGGGGACCTCACCGTCCCTTCTTTTCGCAATAACCACTGAAAGGGTTCCTCCAGCCATTACAAAAGCTACGATAACCACAACGGTAAATTTAAAACCAGAATATTTTAACAGACCGGATACACTATCTCTTCAAGTGAGCGAAAAGCGCGTTGAAGTAAATAAGTAACTCGATCACCAGATTATTGTGCTACCCGCCAACTTCTTCGTTAACGAATTTCGTTGATTAAGCGAAGCTCTACCCTCTGCTTAGCTCGCTGCAGTTGCTTGATAACTGCTCACTCCACCAATGATGCGACGGACCTCCTCTAGGACCGCGTGCCTGAGTGTCCCTTTTGGAACATCCAAACACTTTGGTCCTGGTTATGTCTAATACTCAGCTCTAATGGTGCCCTGGATAATGTCCTCTTTAACAGAACAGTGTTTCTGAAAACAATACGACCATACGCTTTGTTTTTGGGCACCACGCCCAAACGGTGCTTTAAACTCCGTTTAAACTGGTCTAGACGCGCTTCTCTACGCACTGGATTCCTTAATTTACGTTTATCCACCTTAATCCACGCTAATCCACCTTAATCCTTAAGGTACCAGAAGGGTCGGGACTTCCCTGGTGGCGGTCCCATGTCCTCGACAATACAGCTGATAATGCGACACCAGCCATCAACTGCCTTTTCATCTCTCTTCGGATCGTAGGGCAGCACGAAGTCTCAAGATGTGAACACGAAAGTAACTTGAATCGTCTTCAACAAGTTCTCCATACCAAACCACTTTTGCACCTTTTAACATTCATTTTTCGCTTCAGAAGTCCGACGAACGCTGGCTTTGCTCCGCGTTTTCCATAGAACACTGGTCTTAATCATTCATGAACCAAGTTTTTCTTGATCTTGGTATTTGTGCTCTTCTTCCTTTTTCCAATAAGGGCGTGGTGGAGCTGAGGAAGCTCCGATGTCGAACACACTTCTGATGTCGGATATCGGCGGAACACCAACTGCTGGTTACATCAACTGAGGTTGAGTACCTTCCAAACGTGGTTTACACAAGGTACTCCCAACTTTAAGGAAACCAGTATTGAACTTGTAACATCAGTTTATTGAATAATTAACACTTTAACAATATTTTGTGACCACACACGAACGCGGTTGTAAAATAAAGTGACGTTAGCGGAGCGAGCACCACTACGTGAATGTGTCCAGCTCGGTGAGTGCGCCTTATAAATAGTTCTCGGCCGTCCCCACCTCGCGTGATTCATAGTGTGAGGCGATGTTGTTGTTTGAACATCGTCACACTGCACGTGTTCTTGTTATCGAATGACTCAGCCCACACAACTGTTTCGACGGAACGTCTCCGGCTCCGCATACCCTCCGACACATAACATAAGCTTGTATTACTAAACTAACTTTTTTTATCTCTTTAGGTCACACTCGGACACACACCTTGCTGTGTCCCTAGCACCTGGCCCTTCTTCCGGGGCCCCGGACACGCCGGCGATCGGTTCGGGGGAAACTAGGTTTCCCTTACCGGCCGATCTGTCGGGTGGCCCGCGGCGCCGGAAGAGGAAAGCCAGAGTGCTCATAATCTCGGGCTCGGGTTCTTCCCCAGAGGAGGAACCGGACAAGGCTCCCCGTATCGGGCCCTCCTCCAGATCTCTGGAGGAGCTCGACCTCCCCAGACCTTACAGGCTGGCGGAGGACTCGGACATAACCGAGTATGAGACGGGTGATGCCGAGGGCGAAGGGGATGATTCCCCTTCCTCCTCCACTTCCTCCTCTTCGGAGGGGGAGGAGGGGGAGGTGATGCCCCCAATCACTGCCACCACTCGCTCTCCTCCCACGGGAGGTAGAGCGATACTAGTCCCGGCTGATGCAACCCAGATCTCCTCGATCGGGGACGAGACTGGGAGGACCCCTCTGACCCGTGGGTCGGGGGGTCCCCTGGACTCGACGCGCTACGCGGACCTCCCTGGCTCTACCCCTCGGGGTGTGAGTGAGAGAGGTACCCCGCTCTCGAGGGGGTCTGGGTCAACCCTGAAATTGACCTCCTCCCCGCCGAGGGATCCCCGGGCGCGCCCGGGACCCTCGGTGGGTCGAGAACCTATGGCCCTGGCTAGGGCCAACTTTGCGCCTGCGTCGCTGGCGGATTGGCCTCCCTTGGGCACTCCAAGGGCTGCCACTTCTCCGGCGGTGACTCTGGCCCAGATTGTGGCTGGCCCCTCAGGGGTCCAGACACAATCTCGCCCTACCAGGGCCGTTGCTTCCCCTGGTCCCTCAGGGACCAGAACAGACTCCGGTAACACTGGACCTGGCCCGCAACCAGGCCCGTCAGGTACCGGAGCCCAGCCGGGGTCGACTTCGACCCCGACCACCAACCAGTCCACCCGACCGGTGGCCGCGGGCGGGGGGCCGAGGGGACCTAAGCGTCCCCCGCCCATCACTGTCGACCGTCTCCCCAATTGGTCCCGCCATTTGGCGGCCTTAAAGGAGCGGCTCGGCAGGGCCCCGTCCGTGAAAGCCCTCCGGTCGGGATTCAGATTTACGCCGGAGTCGGCTGAGGAGTACCGGGTAGTCCAGCGTTACCTGGTCGAGGCCTCGGACGTGGACAGTGCTATAGAGTGGCACGCTTTCTCTCTGGAGACCGAAGTCCCGTCCAAGGTCTCGATCAGGGGACTCCCGGCCGACACCGATCCGGCGGAGATCGTGGCAGAGCTCGTGGCGTTGGGGTTCCCGGCCACGTATGCCAAACTCATCCCTGCGAGACGTGGTCGGGGAGGCGGAGTTTTCTTCGCCAAACTCGACCACCTCTCAAAGGAAGACCTTGCCCGGCTTTACAAGGTGGAGGAACTCCTCTGCCTTCCGGGTGTGGTGGTTAGTGCCTGGAGGTCGTTCGGAGGTCCTGCGCAGTGTCATCGCTGCCAGGCCTTCGGGCACTCCTCGACTAACTGCCACAGAGCGGTCCGCTGCGTGCGTTGTGCGGGTGCACACATAGTAGCGGACTGCCCAAGGTCGAGAGAGGAGACCCCTACCTGCGCCAACTGCGGCGGGGCGCACGCGGCTAGTAGCCGTCAGTGCTCTGCCTACCGCAGGAAGGCAAGGGCCATGGGGATCCCTCCTCCGGCGTCTGCGCCGGTGGCACCGCGGGCCGGGGGCCCCCAAAGCGCTCCCACCAACCTCCCCAGGTCGCAGAGACCAACGGTCCCTGCGACACCAGCACCAGGGAAGGGTAAGGGCAAGGGGAAGACTTCCCGCCCCCCCCCCCCCTACCACTACTTTGGCTCCTGCCCAGACCGTCACGGTCGAGGCCAGGGCGTCGGCCCCCAACTTAATGGCGGAGGCCAATCAGCCTCCAAGACCCGCAGCAACCGTCGCTTCTTCTTCTTCCTCTAAGAAGAAGAAGAAGAAAAAGAAGAAGAAGGCAGTGCAACAGGTGCCCCCAACTCCTGCAGGCCCTACGACCTCGGAGGCGGTACTGCCGCCACGGGGCCCGGATGTGGCCACTCCCTCGGCCCAAGTAGCTGAGGGAACCACGCCCAATAAAAAAAAAAATAATAAAAAAAAGAAGAAGAAGGTGTCCTCCGGGGAGACTGTCCCGGTGACGGCACCAACCCCGGGCCCGGAGCCCGGGTCCCAGACGGTCCCTATGGACGTCGTGGAGGAGGAGCCGTCTCCCAGTCGGGTGGCACCTCCCATGGCTGTGGCGAGTGGCGACCAGTTACCTGCCTCGGCCCCGATCGGACTTGCGTCATTTATTCCACTGGTGGGGGGCTTACCCCTGCCACCACCCCTTCCACGGCGCCAGCGGCGCGGCGAGCAGACGCCCTCTGAGGCGACTGTATTCGCCGCAATGCTGCTGGAGTCGTGGAACAGATTGTCCCTGGTGGTGACTTCGGTCCTCCAGGACATAGCCTCCGGATCCAGCCCGGGGGACGCAATCTGGTCGGGGCTACTCCAGTTTTACCGGGGTTCCAGTGATGGATCACAAATTTAGGATCATTTACTGGAATCCCGGCGGGATCAAACCCCATAGGCAGGAGCTGGTCGTTCTCCTCCAGGAGTATCGACCTCATGTCGTGCTCCTGGGGGAGACCAAGTTGTCCCCTCGGGACAGATTCGCCATCCCCAATTATCATGCGTACCGTCGCGACGATATCTCTCCGTCCTCTGGGCGTCCGTTCAGGGGCACTGCGGCGCTCGTCCGGAGAGACGTCGTGCATGATGAGTTGGAGAGGCTACCCTTCACCCAGATCAATACGATCGGGGTGAGGGTGAGCGTCCCGGAGGGCGATATGAGGATTTACGCCTCCTACCGCCCTCCGGAGGGTGGGACGATCTGTCTCGAGGATCTACGTCGAGTCCTGGAGTACGACCGGTGCCCCGTGGTGGTGGTCGGGGACCTCAACGCGAAACATACCGCGTGGGGGTCCCGGCTGATCAGTGCCGCGGGACGCCGGTTGTGTCGCGATGCCGATGAAGGGGGTTATTGTGTGGTCGGCCCCAATGAACCAACACACGTTCCGGTGCAAGCGGGCTATAGGCCCGATGTACTGGACGTGTGCGTTCACAAGGGGCTACAGCACCCTCTTAGTATAGAGTCGCTGTACGACATGAGCTCCGTGCACCTTCCGGTGCTGGTCACACTGGATGTGAGCGGTGCTCGTGTCGAGGCCACCCCCCGGAGGCTTAGGGTCGACTGGGAGGCCTTTAAGGGTCTCCTGGCCGACCAATCGCAGCTCCAGGACGAGCACTTTATGACCGACCCGATCGCTCCCGGTGTTGTCGATGAGGCGGCCGACCGTCTCATTGGCTCCATTAAGGGAGCGATCGCCAATTCGACGACCGTGGTGCCCAGCGGCGGGCCCAACTTGGGCCTCCCGGCGCGCCTCCAGGCGCTTATTCGCCGTAAGAGGTCGCTGAGGAGGCTCTGGGCGACAACCCGTTGTCCCAGAATCAAGCGCGAGCTGAATAGGCTGGAGGAGAGCCTGTCGGCACAGGTCAAGTCCTTCCGGGGCTATGCCTGGGAGGACAGGATCGAGCGATGCAGGGAGGACTTTACTGCCACCTCCCTGCACAGGCTCTGCCGACAGCTCTCCAGCCGGCGTCCCCCAGTTTGTCCACTCGTGGACGAACAGGGGAACCGGTGCTTCTCGGCTCAGGCTCGTGCTGAGATTCTGGCTGCCTCGCTGGAGAGGCAGTTCACACCCAACGACCCTGCATCTTCGGAGGCGGCATTCCATCAGGCGGTGTACGAGAGCGCGGAGGAGGTTATGGCCTCCCCGGTGCCACCCTTGGGCGATGATGCCATCATCACGCCCAAGGAGATACGAGAGACAATAAAAGCACTCAACAAGCGCAAGGCACCGGGTGAGGACGATATCCCCCCCCCTTGCCTTGGAGCATTTGCCGGGAGTAGCCGTGTCAGCTATGGCACGGCTATTCAACGGCATCCTGGCCACCGGTCACTTCCCGGGGACTTGGAAATTGGGCAAGGTCATAGCCCTGCCCAAGCCCGGCAAGGACAGGCGTAAGCCTTCCAGTTACAGGCCAATTACGTTGTTGTCGCACGTGGGCAAGTTGTTCGAGCGGCTGCTCCTGAGGAGAATGTCGCCGCACATTCCCCTCAGACCCGAACAATTCGGGTTTCGAGCAGGCCACTCGACGACTCTGCAGTTGGCTCGGATCCTGCACTACTAGGCGGACTGTCGCAACTCGGGCCAGTTCACGGTCGGAGTATTTCTCGACATCGAGAAAGCCTTCGATCGGGTCTGGCACGAGGGGCTGGTCCACAAGTTGCGGGGGACGGGCCTTCCGCTAGCCTACGTGCGACTCATCGGGTCGTACCTGGAGGGCCGCTCCTTCTTTGTCGCGGTCGAGGGCCAAAGATCGTCGGTGCGCCCGATCTCGGCCGGAGTCCCGCAGGGAAGTGTCCTATCTCCACTTCTCTACGCTCTCTACACCGATGATATTCCCACGCTTGAGGGGCGCCTCCGCGAGTGGGAATCTGACGTAACGTTGGCGCTGTTTGCCGACGACAGCGCTTACTTTGCGTCTTCGCACCTCCTCAATGCCGCCTTTGTACGAATGCAAAGGGTGTTGGATGTCCTGCCTCAGTGGTTGGATCGTTGGAGGACGGCGGTCAATGTGGGGAAAACGACTGCGGTCCTCTTCGGTCCGGCCTGCAACACGGCCGTCAAGAGGAAGCTCAGCCTCCGCGGAATCGAGCTCGGGCTTCGGTCTCACGCCAGGTACCTGGGTGTCGACGTCGATCGCAGGCTGACCATGGTCAGACACGTCAACCGTTTGGTTGGTCTGGCCAGGTCGGCCAGCTTTTTGCTGCGACCGATCCTCGCATCCAGATTGCCGGTGAGAACGAAGCTCGCAGTCTATAAGACGTACGTTCGTTCCCGCTTGACATACGCAGCGGGGGCCTGGTACCAACTCCTCTCGCCTCCACAGCGGGAGAGGCTCCAGGTCCGCCAAAATGTGGCCCTCCGAACTATTGTCGGAGCAGGCATCTACGTCAGAAATGACGTGATAGCCCGGGACCTGGAGGTGGAATCGATCGAGGAATTCGTCCGGAGGCTCGCTCGAAATATGTTCGAGAGAGCCGACCGGGGGCCTCACGACCACCTCCACGGAATAGCTCCGCTGCACGCTCGGCCGCCTGACGGACGAGCGTTGCCGCGCGAGCTGTTAAGTCCCCCGACGTAGTTCGGAGCGTAAGTCGGCCAGCATGCGAGTCGCGGGAGGGAACTTACGAGTGCCCCCCCGCGGTGCTGGCTTCCTATGTTATCGCGGTTTTACCCCACCCCCCCCTCAGGGGTTAGTTCCCCCTCAGGGACCCCCCACATAAAAGTGGGGCTTTTTCTCTATTCTTTCTTCGGTTTGAGGAGGTGGGTCTGCCTGCCCCCTCCTCACTTCCCCTCCTTATGAGGGCAAGTTCACCAGCCCCCTCTTAAAGGGTGGCTCCCTAGGTCCCCCTCAGGGACCCCTTCCAATGAAGGGACTCTCCAAGGGGGTTTTTAGTTTTTTTTAGTTTTTTCTAGTTTTTAGTTTTAATTTTTAGTCTAAGTAATCTTAGATTTAGGCGTACCCGCCTATGTCCGTGAGCTGGCGCGGCTCCCTCGTTCTCTTCTTCACTTTTATCTATATCTATATTTACTTTGTTCTCTTCCTTTTCTACTCTACAAGGAGGGAACTGGGACCGACGTCCCCCGGGAACGGGACGGGGGATACTTTGATCCCACCCTCTCGTTCCGAAACGGTCCCAGTTCCCTCGTACTGTATCTTTCTCTTTCTCGCCTTTTCTTTATCTTTTCTTTTCTTAATACTTGTTCTGTTGTATATAGTTGATTTATTGTGTTTGTGTGTTTTGTTTGTACTGTTAGTTGTAAATTAGTATATATATATTGTAAATAGTGTATTTATAAGGGGAAAAAAAAAAAAAAAAAAAAAAAAAATACACAAAACCAATTAAAACCAAATAAAAAAAAAAAATACAAAATTTTTAAAAAAAAAAAAAAAAAAAAAAAAAAAATAGTTTGTATGTACATATAATTTAGTCCCTTCAAGAGGGAAGAAGAAGGAAGAGGAGAAGACGTCGCGCCGGCCAGCGTCCATGGCCGGGTAAACGGCATTTGTCAATGCCTGAATGTTGTAGCCGTGTATTCGGTTTGTCTGCTACTGGCTTTCGGCGGCTAAAGGGCTTGCACCCGATTACCCCCGCCTCGTAAGGCGGGGTGTCTGGCCTGGGCAGCGGGGGACATCCCCAAGGTCCTAAAACCGTGCCCCTCTCCGAGGGGCACGACGACCCGCTTCGTTTTTATCTCTCAATAAAGGCCTCTTATCGTCTAAGGACTTCCAATCTTACCTGTTCCTTGCTACTCGTATCAAAGTCAATCTAGCTATCTTCTTTAAGTCTTCCATCTTTTAAATTGTCTTCCTTTACTTCTTTTAAACTTATCGTTTTAATAATTATCTGTATTGGCAGTCGTGGTGGCCGAGTGGTCGAAGCGCGTCCTTCCGTACGTACGGGAGGTCGCGGGTTCAAATCCGGCCGGCTTGTACCTCTAAATCTAAATGTGATAAAGATTTATGTGCAATTTTTCACAACACCACTGGCTAAAAACGGTGAGGGAAAACATCGTGAGGAAACCTGCATGTCGGAAAAGGGTTCTAAAAATCCTTTGAAGATTTGAAGTCCCCAATCCGCGCTAGGCAAGCGTGCTGGCCTAATCCCTCTTCTGAGGAGACCTGAGCCCAGCAGTATTATGTAAGATTACTGATGGTCTTTTTATATTGTGTTTATACTTACCTTTAAATTTGTATTGAATATATTCAGACGATCCATATCAATTCTTGGAGGAGCTTCCCGAAGAATGTCTCAAGGAACTCATGAAATCGGAGCTGCAGAAGATGAAAAATGAACAGCTTCAAGAGGAGCTAGAGGTATGTAATGTACACTGTGATTTTTTAATGTTGGTACTTAATGAAGGTCATTTAATATAACTAGTAACAATATTATAACCTAAGAATATGGTATAGTGCAAACGCAACTTAAAAGTATCCAAAGTTCCAATAGAACACTTGTCGCTCAAAGCTGATGGGTGACAGGGGCATACTTAAGCTTTAGTTTACTACGCATCGTGTCACCCTATATAATCCGATATAAATCCGTACTGAATTTTGACGCTGCTGAGTGTGAGCGACAGATTTTAGTGCGCTTCGTTTCCTGCTGGACCCTCTTCCTGTCTAAAAAACCGTAATTTTCTACAATCTATCTTTCCAGAGTTTCCAAGCTGATGATGTACCTCAGTACATAATTGAGGATGTACCAGATGCTCCACAGCACTCCGAGGAAGTAGAACATGTCAACGATGATGAAGACGAAGACGGGGTCTTTCATATCTTCGATTCGGAGAAAGACGAGATTTCTGGTACACAGTCCTGAAAATATAAAACTAAAGAGCTTGTATATTACGATATCATTCTTAACCACAAAATGTCCACTGCTGAACATAGCCCCCTTCTCTTGATTTCCAATACTCGCGGTTTGTAGCAGTCTGCAATTACTTAAATAAGACTTAATAAAAAAGTGTTTACTTCTTCAATAATAACTGATTGCTCGATGGAAGTCGTGGTGGAACCGAGTGGTCGAAGCGCTTCCTTCCGAAGGGGAGGTCGCGGGTTTAAATCCGGCCGGCTTGTACCTCTAAATCTAAATGTGAAAAAAGATTTATGTGCAATTTTTCACAACACCACTGGCTAAAAATGGTGAAGGAAAACATCGTGAGGAAACCTGCATGTCGGAAAAGGATTCTAAAAACCCTTTGAAGATATGTGAAGTCCCCAATCCGCACTGGGCAATCGTGGTGGACTATGCCTAATCCCTCTTCTGAGGTGACCTGAGCCCAACGGTGGGCAGTAATGGGTTGGTACAGGTACAGGTACAGGCTCGATGATCATATTAATAACTCGATTATAACCATGTAGGAGTTCCATGAGCGATCGCTTGGAATCGCTAGATTGTCAGGAGACTACTTATCTCCTACTCTTTTTATAAACCTCATTCGAGGTAGGATAAACCATAACGCTCGTGAAACAAGGTATCAATATTTAACTAGAAATATAGATGCAAACTAGGAACTATTGAAAAAGGTAGGTTTTAGGGTTACATTATTATCTCTTAGTATATTATTTTCCATTTTTTCTTAGGTCAAGAAGACAATCAGAACGGGTCTATGGGTAGTCCTTGCACGGTTCGAGAAAACGTAACCTCCAGGGTCTCTCTTCAATCACCTACCGGATATCCTGAACCTAAGCTGTCTGAGAGGAGAGGTATAGTTACATATCTCTTGATATTTATATTGTTAACTGACTGTAAAAAGGAGGGACTGTATTCAATCGAATTAAATTTTAAAATATTTTACTAGCGAATAAAATTGATGAACATAATTTGATATCCACTCAACTGGAATCGGCAACCAAATTGTGGTTTGTTTACTTTTGCCAAGTCTGTGGCAGGAGCCAAAATTGAGCACAGTTCTAAAACTTGTTTTGTTTATATTTTTTAATCGTCTCATATTTTACGGAGATTATATCTTTTCGCTGAAAATGCAATACAGCGTCGTTTAGTAATAAAGATTTACAAAATTATAAGATTTAATTAAAAATCAAAATTAAAAATAGTTGGAAAAAAATGTTTTTAAAAAGGGACTCAAACACGGTATTGATTCCGAACGAAGTCTCCAGTTTCGCCATCTAGCGAATAGTGACGTTCCCAGTTGAGTGGTTAAAAATTAAAATACCTACAGATTATATATAGATATTATAATTTCCTATTTAGAGAAATCAAGTGAGAACGTAGCTCATGTTATAGAGAGCAGCATCTACTGCGCCAAAGTGAAGGATTTCAGGTCGAAGATGAAAGAAGAACTATCTACCATTAGGTAAGTGTGACATCAAGTGTTAAGAATTTAGTTTCACTCGTTTTGCAAACTATCATGTGTTTGCTTTGTAACATCCCTTAATCCGCTCAACTGAGAACTAACCAAAATTGACGGTTATCTAGTTGAGCCAGCTGTAGGTGTCATTTTACAGCTAAATCATCATCATCAGCCTGTAGACGTCCACTGCTGGACATAGGTCTCCCCCAAACCTCGCCACATCGCCCGGTCCTGCGCCATCTGCATCCAATGACTCCCGCGATCCTGACCAGATTGTCGGTCCATTTTGTGGGGGGTCTACCAACATTGCGCCTACCGGTTCGTGGCCGCCACTCCAGAACATTTCGGCCGAACATTACAGCTAAATACGAGTGGTTATTTTTGAAAAGAAATGCAAAAGCATTAAAAGATCTTTTAATACGCTGGATGTGCATACTTAAATTCAAATACCACCTTATTTAGATATTTATTTCATTATACAGTCACAAATATCTTCACCAACATACACTTATTATATTCGAAGGATTTAACTAAACCGACCTTACAGAACTTCGTTGGAGAATCAAGATCTGTCATCTCTAGAAAGTTATGAGTTGACGAGAATGTGTAAGCGATCGAGTGAGTTCTGTATGAGATTTAACAGAATTCACATGTACCAGTTACAAAGACAGGTGAGGGAAACAACACCTTGTTTACTAGGAAATAAAGTTTAAAATTTAAAGGCCTTACGGCCTTACGGCTTACACTACCTAAACAGTTCTACCTCTCAATTATAGTTGAGTCACGTCACTTACCATCGCTCATGGACCTCGGTATTGTAATTTCAGATAAATTGTCGTCATCATCATCATCATGATCAGCCTATAGACGTCCACTGCTAGACATAAGCCTCCCCCAAACCTCGCCACTACGACTGTTCCCGCGCTGTCTACATCCAGAGAGTTCCCGCGATTCTGACCAGATTCTTATCAAACAGTCGAAATCAGTCCTGAACAATTCAGCCTAAAAACATACCTACAAACATATAACACAAAGCTTGTTAAAGACTAAAGATCTCTAGCCTCCTGGTCAACAGCCAAAAAAATAGGTAAACAGAAGTTTGTAAATTCAACTTTATTTTCTCAGCTGCAAGATCTAAAACGGCACACGAAAAACGCTCTCCCGTTCGCCAAACACACGCAGTTTCAATCACTGATGGTGAGGGTGGTCTCACTACATCAGAACATGCTGCAGGCTTACATGGTGAATATTATACATCTTTAACTGACTTTATTCAACTATTATTTTTCCTTTTTTATTGTTGTAAGACCATAGATTTAATAATTTAAGAATAAATGAAGCCAGTGAAAGAAAGAAAGAAAGGAAAAGTACACGAGTAGAAAAGAGACAAAATGACTACGCTAGTGAGCTATTTTTTATTAAATAGCTTTACAGTTAAAATGTAGATTTTAAAAGAAGTACGAATACAACAAAAGACAGACTTACCAATAACTAAAATCAAAGTAAAACCTAACCTAAAATTTACCCATAAACTTATCAAAAGGAAACCGATGACAATCGTGTTCACTAAAGTATTCGCTACAAGACCGCTTACCAATCTGCACCTTAACTATAAGAACATAATGACTAATTTCCCTCGTATTTTAAAGGTGTTCAGCAAATCCATAGAACAGACAGCCTGTCTACGAGAGAGCTCGCAACTTCTAGAAGTTTTACTACAAATGACGAAAGAAGTATCTGATATTTGCAGAAACGCACCTACGCCTAAAGATTTTGCTGCTGTCATCGATCTATATAACGATGTGAGTTGTTTATACTTTTAATTGTGATTCATTCGATCAAGAATTATTATCATCAGCCTATAGACGTCCACTGCTGGACATAGATCTCCTCCGACCGGTCTTGCGCTGTTTGCATTCAGTATCTTCCCAAAATCCTGTAGGTACCTCGTATATGGTGGTGGAAATCACCAGCTAAAATACGAAATAATCACACCCTGTACTTTAAAACAATACAAAACTAGCTATCCTCTTTCTATGTGAGAAATCTTTAACAAATTCCGCTACTTTTAACTTATTACAGTTATTATATATTTTTTAATCTATTATTGCAGGAACTATTAGTGTCGTGTGATAAACTAGAAGAGACGTTGAATTGCTACAATTCAAAAGTAATGGAATACATGAAGAATGATAATGATGTAAGGGTACCATTATTTAATTGAAATAGTATGTTGTATGTAATTCAAAATATTAATTTGGATTATTGATAACAGCAAAAGTTACGGTAATCACTTACGATGAGGTGGCCCGTTGACTCGTCTGCCTACATGGCAATAAAAAAAGAAAAGGAAGAACCTTGCTAAAATAAAACATCGAAATCGGTCCATCTATATAATTATAAGCTTGCTAGCTAGACAACTTGACCCAATTTTGTCTACATGTGAAAAAAACTGCGAGCTTATTGCCATTTAAAGTATACTACGCACTATTTTACAGAGTATATCTACGTCGCGAAGATCAGCCAGAAAACATTTCGGCAAGAAGTCTGGATACAGAACGTGGTCGAAGTCCGGTTTTAAATCTGGTATTTTTTTTTTCTTTAAGTTAAAGGTTAGAGTTTCGACTTGTTCTTCTTCAAACTAAGTTTGAAGGGAGTCAAGTTTAGGTTGTAGGTAGCGGAACAGTGGCTTATTGCAAAGGTACGGTAACCGCCAAAAGAAAAGAAAAAAATGACCTCAAGTCAATCAAAGTTTATTTTAGAGTCCTTATGGTATGTCGTGGACTTGCAAGACTTATAAACGAGCTTAGCCCATCTGATGGTAAGTGGTTATTGTCACTCATGAGCCACTTTAATACCAGGGCATAGAGCAGTTATTCATCACCTAACATAGTTTTCTTAAACGTCGTTTAAAAATCTTTGTTTAGTTTCACATTGTAGCATTCTACATCATTCATATTTCATACATGTCACAAAACTGACACATATATTTAAAAACACCAGCCTCGTGTCGACTATTTTTCAATCTTAGAAACAGATGCCACGTCAAAGAATATTGTGGATGATGATGCGTATGCATAAAAATATTATGTCATTAAGATTCTTTAAATAAATCTGGTGATATGTCATTGTTGCCTACATTAGCTGAATACATCGTTTTAAAAAAATGATAAAATGGGAAGAAAGTTTTAATAATAATTATCAATTTAAATAGATAGCCACGAATAAGAATATAGTTTTAATAATACTTAGAAACGGTAAAAGTTGAAAAGAAAAAAAAGTAAGCAATCGATAAAGATACCTAAAATTTTTTTACTAATAAAACTGCAGTTTTACAAGCTCATTCGAACGTAATGTGCGTTATATGGAATTAACAGTGTGAGTTCTACTTAATCTAAAAATTCTATTAATTTGTTTAACGACACCGGTTTCTACATGCCCTGACAAAAAACCAATAGCAACGATCTCTGTCGCATAAATTGCTATTATTTACGAGAAGCTCTTTTCAGGTACCGAAGGGAAACTGTCGATGTATTCTCTTGATACTGTTCGGCACAATTTGTACGCAAAGCCTTCCAGTTCCAGGGAAAACCAATCGAGGTAAAACATTATAGTATTTTAGTAATTGTTTTATACTTAAAGTTTGTGAAGCCTGTAGAATAGCATCATCGAAAAGGCATCTTTCAGGATAAATAATGTAAAATACAAATCAATGATTTGGCCATAACTTATAAATACCTATACGTAGATACATAGTTAGGTATATTACATAAACTCTAGAATCTAGATCAACTAGGTACGATGGGAAGATTGAATAAATATTACGGGAATTCTTATGTTGTACCTACCCTATTGATTGTAAATAAGTAAAAGAAGTCTAAAGTCGTGGTGGGCGAGTGGTCGAAGCGCTTCCTTCCGTACGGGAGGTCGCGGGTTTAAATCCGGCCGGCTTGTCCCTCTAAATCTAAATGTGAAACAGATTTATGTGCAATATTTCACAACACCACTGACCATAAACGGAGAAGGAAAACATCGTGAGGAAACCTGCATGTCGGAAAAGGGTTCTAAAAATCCTTTGAAGATATGTGAAGTCCCCAATCCGCACTAGGCAAGCGTGGTGGACTATGCCTAATCCCTCTCCTGAGGAGACCTGAGCCCAACAGTGGATAGTAATGGGTTGGTACAGAAGTAAAAGAAGACTAATCATAAAATAATTTACGTTAAGCAAGAGTTATTTAATTACGACTAGTCTACTTCATTTTGTATTCAATTTTTATAAAGATTTAATTTCACAGAGGGACGTCAAAAGCAAATATGCCAGTTAACAGCATCGATGGTAGACAGGGCGATGCCAAAAATGAGAGCCAAAATAGGAACAAAAAATCTCCCAGGTATGCAAGAATACAGTTTCTAACTGAAAGTTACTAACGAAACAAGTTCAGAAACTTAAACATTTACAAATTTACATCTTGTTATTAATTTTATTATACTTTTACGCTTATTTTATTGTTATTTTAAACTAATTTGAGGGTTAGGGTATAACAATGCGTATTTGCTTTTATTAATGCCTTGGTTTCTATCATAGCATTATTGCAGTTAACTCTAGTTTGCATGTCTGTCAGATTACGTCGTCCTCTAATGAGAGACCCTCACCACGGAAGACCTCGAAGCCACAAACACCAGAAAGACACTGACATACAAACAATGGTGGAGGCTGTTGAACCGGTGAGTATTAAGTTACAAATAAAACTGTGCTCAATCTAAAATCTGTTGTTCAAATTCACTGCCTACTATTTGTATCTGTAATAAGATAAGAAGAGAATAAAGCAGAAGAGTTTGTTTATTTGAAAACGCTAATCTCAGGAACCGTTTGTCTGACTTGAAAAATATTTCTATATTGGATAGTCCATTTATTGAGGAAGACTATAGAGCCATATGCCTTATTAATATTACTTTGTGACATAGACAGGGTTTAGCGGGTCAGCTAGTTTAAAAAAAAACTTGAGAGGTGTCAAGGGACACCCGGATGGAACGAAGTTCCTTTCTATTAATTAGTAAGGGAAATGTAATAAAATTTTATTTTTTTAAGTAATCCTTCTCTCTCTCTTAGAGACAAACGTTTTAAACTAAGAATTTCCATCTAGCTCCCTTTCGATAACGCGCAATAAGGAACTTCGTTCCAATAGTATAACTGATTATGACAATAACTTCTCAAAAATAATATAGTGACATTTGATAACTACAGACGAGTGGATTAAATAGCGTGTATGTGGGATTTTTTTTTTTTTTTTTTTCAGTTGGAGGAAATCACCGGATCCCCGTATGTGGGAGTTGAACCTCACTAAAACCTCCAACCGCTCACACTCAGCGTCCGAACCCCGGCTGAGGCCAGAACCCAGCACGGGGTTTGGAGGGACGGCGCGACGCGTTCCGCCATCGGCATTCTTTCCCGTCGCTCCGTCCCCGGACGCCGAACCGGTAGCCGCCGGCGAATACGGCCACCGGCTCTCTCGGTCGGCGGGCTCTCCGAAGGTCCCACCGCGTGTCACCCTCCCACGGAATACCCCGCTGGGTCAGAACCAGCGTGGGTCGGGGAGCGCGGTTGTATGTGGGAATAGCAGGTTTTTTATTGAAATATAGATAAACGAGCTTACGAAGCATCTGACGGCATGTGGTTACCAAGTCAAGTCTCTGCAAACCAGTATTATACAAAACTTCTTAAAGAGTTAAATGTCTTCAATGTGAAGTCTTATAATAATTATTAATAGAAGTATAACATAAATTTCATTTTTCAGTGTGCATCAAGCCACATGAGTCGAGAGCCCAGTCCTGAAACTATTCAAGGCAAAAGCAATGAGACGACTCCTAGGAGGAACAATGTTACTCCTCGTACCACTAACAGAGAACAAATGAGGTTCGACTTTAACTTAATGCTTTAGAACTTTGATTTCCATGTACAGCAAGCTGTTGACTTATAATGTGTCGTCAATGGAAAACTTGTCCTTTTTCAAACGAGGCTTGAGGAGGGTCCTTAAAGTTAGGTCGTAGGTAGCGACCCCTCAATGTCCCCTGACATTGCACAGGTTCATGAGCGACGGTAACCACTTACGATCGGGTGGCCCGTTGGCTCGTCTGCCTACATGGCAATAAAAAAAAAATATACATATTGAAAGTCACTACCTACCTACATCATCTTCAGACGTCTTCAGTGCGGTTGGTAACGAGATCGAATGAAAACATCATGAGGAAATCAGTACATTTGAGAATACCTGTGATCGGCTACGACAAGGAATACAGCTTGTTACAATAAAATATAATGTTTTCCTACAAGCGTAATAAGATTACTGTTGTTAAGGTATTTGGGCCAACAACCCATGTGATGGTAAGTCGTCTCATAGAGAAAGAACTAGTCCTAAAGAAACATCGAGTAGGAACAGTTGCAATGTTCATTATTATTTCAGAAATTCTCAACCGTCTACGCCGCGTTCCAAAGCACCTCCAAATATTCAAATGAAGAATCACGTAAAAACTCGAAAACCAGCCAGTCCGAAACTAACTCCGAATTCGAATTTAGAAAACGCTGTCATTGAAATCGAAAACATTCCAAAATTGAATTTGAAAGGAGATCCTAATTTTGATGAGGGAAATGAAAAATATATAGAAGAATGTAAGACTGGTACAAAACTGAATGTCGAAGAGGAATTTGAAGGGAATGCTGTTGGTGATCATAAGGAACAAAAAGTTAAAGGAAAGGTAAGTGCCATTACAGGGTGTGAACAGAGCACTCCAGAAACGAAGTCTGGTGGTAGTACTATTGATACCTGTGATGATAAGCCAGGAAATTTATCTATTCAGACAATTTTTTTCTACAAAATCTCAACACTTGCACTAAGTTTTCGGGAGTGGTCTTCATTTACCCTGTATATTATTATGGATTATATGCTCATACTTATTTCTATAATAATAACGTATTATTATGATGATAACTTCTACATGGTAAGTAAAACAAAACTCTGTCAAAACAAAAAATATATTTATTTCAAAAACTTTATCGAAGCATACAAAATAAATCTTAGCTTATTAAAAATAAAGTGTATTAAAAAAAAAACAAAAATAATTATTCCGAAGCTTAATAAGCATCACAGCGTGCTTCATTAATCACAAATATTTAAATTCACATTAAATTTCGACCTTAAATATTATGTCTTTGACATTGAAAAGTACAAAATAGTATGTACTGAAATCTAGAATAAAATAATTATTTTATGACACAATATGGCGTTTTTTAATGATAATATAAAATACACTTACATTATGTGACCCTTAACCTATTTTACCATTTTTCTTCTTTCGGTCTGTACAACTTTATGCACATGTGTTTTGGTCTAAAGAATGCTCCCTTTAAAATAAGTTACTTCGGTTTTAAATAGCATGATTGTGGTAAAAACTACGTTTGTCAGCTATCTTTGGTGTAATTGTCTTTTATTGTGTTCATTAAATAAATGAATTCTGAAGAAATAACGCCAAAACGCATCAAATGCATATGCAATAATTGAATAGTTTTCTATAAACTATAATAGAAAATGTTTGATATAGTAACAAGAAAAGTGATACAAAATTTTCTTTGTTTTGTGGAAGTTATTAGAGACATGCATAATATACAGTTTATAAATAATGTTCCGGGAAACTAAAACACACTGTTTATTTCATATATTTGTTGTTGTTTCAACTAAAATCACTTTCACTTTGAATATAGATTTTATATATGTTTTTTTGTTAAATTTTGTATCACTCCTCTTATAATTATTTTCCTTGAATCTCGTTGGGGTTGTGTTTATATATTTGTGATGAATTAAGCGCATTTACCGCAGAGGGGCTGGTTCTCCATTACGGAGAAGGTCGAGTCGGTTACTGGATTCCTGCACTTCTGTAAATGTATAAATTTGTATATTAGTGTCTCTTCTTCTCATACAGGACTTAATTATGTTGCTTTAAGTTTAGATTTAGAATTTGGTTTTATCTTCTTCTACAAGACTTACGAATGTAAGTTTGGAAACTGTAAATTTGGAATTAGGTTTAGTTACTTTCGTTGTCATTTTTATGATAATTTAACATTTTTAACTAGGTTATTTTCAAAGATACTTATACTTCGATAACTACTAAATCTTTAAAGTGAGTTGAGACTTCGTAATCTGTTTAATCTGCCGAAATCGCTAGAATATCAAATAAATTACCCGAAAGAGGTTTTAAAACGTTAAATAGTTAAATTAATGTCCCCTTCTTCCAAGTCTTCAACCAAAAAGATTAGAAAATTTACTCCCCAATCTTAAATATTATTAATATTCCTCATCGCCATAACGTAACTAAAAACTAAAAACTTGAACTATGTTAAAACTAGCGTTAATATTATTTATCTATTTTTAATGTTGCTTGTTTCTACCACCCAAAATGCTAACAGCTCATAATCAATTTACAGCGCTTTCATTTTAGTGCGATGCTTTTTGGCTTCAAAAATGCACCTGCATTTCATTAAATTTAGGTTATTGCTTATTAACTGCTTCACAGTGAGTTATGTAATGTGTTAGAAGTTTACTTTTAGTATTTTTACTTTGTGTTTTTATTCCTTTTTTTATTTTCTGAATTTATCGCCACTCGTGAATTTTTGAAACGTTTGTATTAAATTTTAAAATTAAGTTTGTAAATTTAATTTCACTGCTCTTGATACTTATGGGTAATAGTTGTTTTGAGAGAAGAGTTTCATTTCGTCATTCTACATTTCGTCAATTTCAAATCAATGTCCATTTTCGAAAAGTACTTTTTTTATTGCTAAATGATCAATAATCGAGTCAAAATATATGCATTTTTGGACACAAGCTGCATTAATTTCAAATAATGTGCAATCGTCACATATTTTACTGCGAGATCTATTTTCTCACCTGACATTCCAGATGAACCCTCAAAGAGACCGTGAACAAATCAACAAGTAATTTAACTACGTTGCCAAATTCCTTCAAAACACATCATTTTATACATCAAAACATAACTCACTGTTTTTATGACTTTGTTTTGGCATGAGCGCAAAGATCTATGTTATTGCTAAAGCTTTGGTTTAATGGCCTCTCGGGTGTATCACCCGCTGCGTTTTGCTATTTGCCACTACTCACTGTCTCTCTACGTAGCGAATGTTGCTTCTTTCGGCCTATCAAAAGAGTTTTTGTAAAGTATATGAAGGTTCAATTCATTTGATTAGATGGGGTTTGTTCCTCTATTGATTAGTAAAACTAGGTGTGCAATGATTAACACTGGCGCCTTATGTCTTAAATCATATACTTCCTAGTTTGTTACTGACTGAAGACTGACTGCCTTAGATTAGAATATATACTGAACTTGATTTCGTACAAACTTTGGTCCAATCATAATCTTACCCAATTCTCTATCTTCTAGAACATCTAAATCTACTATGACATCAATACTAGAATATTCCTCATAATTTAAAAAAACGTAACTATCAACATAACTAAAACATAGGTGTGAAGTGTTTTTGGATCTAGGAACAAACCCCCGAATATTTACATGTTAGAATGCGTAATTACCATGCAAGTGAAACAATCGCGGTGCCACTTAGCGTCAAGCGCGATTATTGCCTTATCGACGATAGGATTTCCGCACCCCTTGCAGCGGCTCGCGAACTTGTCGGCGTAGCAGCCGGAGCAGTAGGGACGACCGGCCTGGAAGTGGAAACAAATGATGATGTAGATATTTTATGTGTTGAAATGAGCCATGGTGTTGTCAATACTAGTATTAACCACTCAAAAGGGATCGGCAACCAAATTGGTTTGTTTACTTTTGCCAAGTCTGTGGCAGGAGCCAAAATTGATCACAGTTCTAAAACTTGTTTTGTTTATATTTTTTAATCGTCTCATATTTTACGGAGATGATATATTTTCGCTGAAAATGAATACAGCGTCATTTAGTAATAAAGATTTACAAAAAAATAAGGTTTAATTAAAAATCAAAATTAAAAATTATTGAAAAAAAGTTTTTAAAAAGGGGCTCAAACACAGTATTGATTCCGAACGAAGTCCTCAGTTTCGCCATCTAGCGAATAGTGACGTTCCCAGTTGAGTGGATAAAATTAACGGTGATAATTAAAATTGTATTGATAAAAATGACAATAAGGGTATATAGACATAATATGCTATTACGGTATTCAATATATTGACAATAATATTGTACGTTTTGTCAAACTCAGATGAAAGTAATCGATAAGAGAAAATCAATGGCTTAACCTGTGCAAATAGCCGGCCTGTATATCTAAACATTTATGTGTATGATAACATTGTGAGGAATGCTACTGAAGAAATTCAAATTTCAGTCGACAATGAAATCCGCAAAGATTTTTTTTTTTGCAGGAACTGTTTTAAGGAAACACGTAAAACTCTATTAGTTTTACAGGGTATTTCTAATAATAGGTCGATACAAGGAAAATAATAACTCATCATCATGTTCATAGTTCATTTAAATAAATAAATAGTATTCTTCTAATCATTTGACAGTAATATTTATAGGTATAAAAGTGAAATCTACGACAAAGTGAGGAATAAAGGTTAGCGTGATTTAGACAGGAGATGAGTAAAGATAAGGACCACGTTATGAAGCAAATGCGGTATTTGAAAGTAAGAGGAGAGGCAGGGCTAAGAAGAGAGTTGAATTCAGTGAAAGAAGTTATTTGCGGCACGACAGAAGATTTAATTCAGAAAAAAAAATAGTGGAGATAGAATACATTTTGCGCCGATGGGACAAGGGATTTGAATGGGATAAGGAAAGACTTACTTGTTCCATGAATCCTCCACCGCCAAGCTCCTTCTTGCATCCTCCGCAGACGAAGTGGTGAGCGTGCCATGACACACCAAGAGCTTGGATTACGCGCTGAAATTTGAAAGGAAAGTTTTAGATCCTGTTTTATGATGGATTTGTAAGTTTGGCAGCCTAGGACTAGCCTAAGTACAACCTAGACAGTGATGTTGCCAATTAGTTTTCGGTTTTACTATTTTTTTTTCTAGATATTAAATATTAATTTAAGTGAGTGGTGGCTTTTAGGGTGACGTATAAGGATATTTCATTTTTAAGATTCGTTATAGATTACTGATGATAAACCATCATCAAGATTCCACCTTAAAATATATAAAAAAGTAAAATTGAAAAGTACTGTAATCATCATCAGACACGAAATACCTATAATAAAAGATTTTCAAGGCATATAATGAAAAATGAAAATAAATTTATTAATAAAAAACTTAATATCTAAACATGGTATAACTTGCGGTTACCTCATTAGGCAAGCCGGTATCGAGGCAAACCAATACTACCCGTTTACAAACAGAATTTATTTAGCCTCTAATATAAAATTCTATCTTACCAACTATTTAGTAATTACTAAAACATATATGAAAAAGAGAAAGAAAAATTTAAATAAAAATAACACAGATATAACTTCTGACTATTCATTTGACTCCTCAGCAAAACTATATCATATAATGTTCCCCAGAAGTCTATGTTCATACTCGTATTATAATAAATACTCTGATACTCAAGGACCTATATTCCCCATGGACATATCCAACAGGGATCATCATATATGGAAAGACGATGAAACAATAGCCGATTGTTATAAAGTAGTTTCTGCCCGTTACTCAGCTGTTTACTTGACGCTTATTTTTCTATAACAGCACCATGATGTCATTTCAGAAGACAATGGGACGGCGGTATTGTGAGATGCAATTTAATAGATATAAGTGGGAATAGCCTTTGTTATAAGTCTTTTGAGAAACCAAGCTGGTTTTGTGGGGTATTCTGGTTTTTTGTGGGAGGTTGATCTAGAATCTAGATGGAAGGTTCCTTAAATGCATAAAGTTTAGGACATATTTTAAGTCTCATTTCAACGAGATCTGATACCAATGTAAGCCCAAGTGAATTTACGCCTTTTCTGAAGCAATTTAAACTTTTGCATTAAATTTGGTCACCGTAACATATTGTTACTTCTTCTTCGATATAAAATTTTAATTTAATAGTCAATCGGTTGGCTCAAAAATCGCAGAGAACAACATTTAAATCTATCAACTTTATAGATTAATTATTGTTTATTAGTCTGATTATTCTATCTGTTGATAGTCGTGGTGGCCAAGTGGTCGAAGCGCGTCCTTCCGAACGAGAGGTCGCGGGTTCAAATCCGGCCGGCTTGTACCTCTAAATCTAAATGTGAAAAAGATTTATGTGCAATTTTTCACAACACCACTGGCTAAAACGGTGAAGGAAAACATCGTGAGGAAACCTGCATGTCGGAAAAGGGTTCTAAAAATCCTTTGAAGATATGTGAAGTCTCCAATCCGCACTGGGCAAGCGTGGTGGACTATGCCTAATCCCTCTTCTGAGGAGACCTGAGCCCAACAGTGGGCAGTAATGGGTTGGTACAGTACAGTACAGTACAGTCTGATTAAAACTCGAGAACGTCTGAACCGATTTGGCTAGTACTCGCAAACGAAGTTACACGGGCGTATCAGTATGTTAATAAACTTGCTCAATTAATTACTGACTCACCAATTTATTTTCAACTTTTTCACTGAGTACCCTTGAGGTAGTTTGAGGGCCCTTATAAGACCACTTGTAATCAAGTTTTTACTCATTCCCTTTACGGTAAACGGAAGATATGAGTCACACATACTCTCCTACGACCTTGTGTTGTGTTGTTTCAATTATTGTTGTTTATTTTTGCGATAATCTGACGTTTTATCAACTTATAACGGATCTATACGTACGTACGTTTTAAAAATGTTTCCAGTGTTAATCTTTGCATATTACATTATTGTTCTGTTTTAAATCTGATCACTTTGGTCAAATTATATTTGAACTAGCTATAATTATAATTAAATAGTCCAAAGGCATCTTGTTTTTCGCAGACACACGCTTTTTGATAAACTTAACGTCTATCTTTCGAATTACACAGTCTCTCAGTCACAATCAGCAAAAAGCATTACAAAATAAAGCTCTTGACATTTAAAAACTTAGAAATGAAACAATACTTATTTGCACACACTGTATTGGAAAACTAAATCTATGGCACGAGAAGGAACATAGGTACAAAAAATAATATGACATCGGTCGCTGAGTGAACAGACTGTTTTTTTTTATTTTGATTCTGTTAAATTGTTGCTATTTTACACTATAATTATATACCTACTTGTAAATTATGACAACAGATTGAAGTGGAACAAGATGGAGGAGACTTTTGCCCAGAAAGGGATTCTAAAATAAATTCTTTTTTTTTAAAGTTCAAGAGAACTTTTTTAATTTTCAAAATATATTTTTGTAGAAGCGTAACAAGCTTAATAAATAAAATATTATGATCGAAGTATACAGCATAGAAGCTGTATGAAGAATATATTTTTGCATTCAACAAATGTACTAAGATGTGCGTTTTCTAGTAATGCTAATTAACACACACTTATGTTAATTGTCTACATTCTCAGTTGCATTTCTGAGATGCAATATACGTACTTGTTGAAGGTTTGTTTCTAATAGGTATTTGCGAAGGCTGAGTCTAGGTCAAGGTTTAGAATCTGAGGATATTCTAAAGCTGTGTCTTATGAAGTGTGGCGGAAAAATATTTACTTATGGAAACTTTAGTAATGAAAAGATTGTCAAAATAATCTGAAAATAATGCATAAAACGAAAAATTTAAATCACCGGAAAAAGTTTATTTCTTTAATACTTTATTGTACACCTGGTAAGAAAATTACAGTGACTTATAGTAATTAAAAAATAAGCACAAAAGGGGAGCTTAACTCAATATTTGAGTTTTCTACCAGCAAACCTAAGAAAAAAAAAACAGATATGACATCGTACAGAGAGGTAGTGAAGTGTAAAAGTTAACGAGTGATACAAAATATCACTCAAAATTAAAATTGTTAATTTACTATAATTTGTTAGTTTACTATAATTTGTTAGATTAAGTATGTTACCTATGGGAGTGGCATGGTCACTAAGTGACAAAACTCCTTTTCTTAAGAAAAAAAAGAGAAAAAAAAAAAAATTGTAAATGTCAAATTTCATAACATATTAATGGTATAGAGAAGTTAATTTCTTATCGTGGTTGAAGAAATATCAATAACAACTTTTAGTCAACATTTCAGGGATTTACCCTTGAACATTAAATACTTATTCCGTAAACAAAAAATACAACGAAAATAGATTAAAGAATTATAAAGTTTTGTAATTATCATGAAAGATAAGAATAGATTTCATAGAAAAGGAAATAAACAAACAAATAAAAGATTATACTTCGATTCATTACTGATTACAAGATAAAGGAAAGGTCTTCAAGAAAACGACAAAGAAGGTATATCAATGTCAACCTTGTGAAGGTCATGATAAGTTTCAATTTGGAGAAGCAAATCACAATTAAATTTGAAAATATTGAATTGTAACAATATATTGCTGCCTACTACTGGTACCTTGATTTCTCAGTAAATTAATCAGGTTTGCCCAATGCGGTTTGGGAACTTTAGAAAATATCGTCGAATGATTTTTACACAGGTTCTATAAATATGCTTTTCGAAAACCTGTGTATTGGAAAAGGATTTATTTTAGGTTTGATCTAATAACCTCCCACATGGAATGCAAGTGCTTCCATTTAGCCACGACGACTTCTATTTGAAAACAAGATGAGAAAATACACATTAAAGAATATTTTTTGAAAATACTACTTTCGATTACCAAATAAAATACTTCAATTTATCATTTTCAACGCTTTCGCAATTAGAAGATAAAGCGCTCAAAATGCACTGTTATGATTTAGACATAAATTTAAATTTTATTATAATAATATAATAATATATAATAATAATAAATATAATATAAAAAATGAGCTAATAAATGAATATGGAATATAATATAAGCCTTTTATTCAGATCTGAGTTAGATATACAATGTTGGTTTAAAATTAAAGTTACAAAATCTTTTCAAAATAAAAATTAAAGTTAAATATTAAAAACTATACTAGTAAATTATGTATAACTATAGTAATATTTTGTTATCTGTCTGTTTGTCGATGTCGACAAAGGCCTCCTCCTCTTCTTTCCATTCATCTCTGTTTAGTGCCTTCCTAGTCCAGGTTTTTCCAGCTATTTCCTGTATCTCGTCTGCCCATCTTCGTTTTTGTCTGCCTCGATTTCTTTTACCATTTCTAGGGTACCAGAAAATTAAGTTTCTATTCCATTTTTCTTTCCCTCGTATTATGTGACCTGTCCATCTCCATTTTAGTCTTCTAATGGTTTTTGCTACATCTTCTATCTTGGTACGCTTTCTGATTGTTTTGTTTCTTACTTTGTCAAGTTTTTTTTAAGTTGAGCATACTCCTTTCCATTCCTGTCTGGCACGATTGCAACTTTTTTATTTGGTGTTTCGTGAGTGCCCAGGTTTGGCATCCATAAGTCAGAACGGGTAGTATGCATGTACTATAAAGTTTTGTTTTAATCGATATGCTTATTTCCGAATTTTTCATGATTTCTTTTAGTCTCCAGTAACTTTTCCATGCGTTTGCTATTCTTCTGTCTATTTCTTTGTCCATAATTTTTGTAAAAGAAATCTGCTGACCCAGATAAGTATACTCACTCACATATTCTATTAATTCTCCGTTTACGATTATAGGGCTTTCTTCTTTATTTGTCATAGCTTTGGTTTTAGAGGCATTCATTGTTAGTCCTACCAGACTGCTTTCTGTATCCAGTTCTTGAAGCATACTTTGGAGTTGGTCCTTTGAAGTAGCAAATAATACAATATCATCAGCAAAACGTAAATGGGATAATGTTTTACCATTAATATTTATCCCGCAGTGTTCCCAGTTAAGCTTGCGAAATATATCTTCCAGAACAGCTGTAAATAATTTTGGAGATAGAGGGTCTCCTTGACGCACTCCTCTCTTTATTTCAAAACTTCTGCCTTCTCTTTCTAACTTGATTTTAGCTGTGCTGTTCTCGTATATTTTTTTTAGAATCCTGATGTATTTATGTTCTATGCCATTATTTTTTAAGCATTGCCATATTTTTTCATGGGCAATGGAGTCAAATGCTTTGGAATAATCTATGAAGCAGCAATAAAATGGTTCATTATACTCATTATTCTTCTCAAATATTTGTCTCACTGCATGTATGTGATCGAGAGTGGAATAACCACCTCTAAAGCCTGCTTGTTCTTCGGGCTGATTTTGATCCAAAACATTAGTCAAGCGTTTTAGAATTATTTTAGCGAAAACTTTGTAGACGTTTGACATCAGGCTGATAGGCCGGTAGTTATTAAGATCGCTCTTGTCGCCCTTCTTATGTAGTAATGTTATTGTTGAGGTGGTCCATTGTATTGGTATTATTTCATTATCCATTATGTCATTGAAAATGTATGTTAGTATCGGTGTGATGGTGGTTTTAGATTCCATAAGTAGTTCGTTGCTAATTTGGTCTGGTCCTGGAGCTTTCCCTTTTTTCTGTGTTTCTATTGCTTTCTCAACTTCTGCTTGCAATATTGGTGGTACTGGATCTGTTATGTTTAGATTGGTTTTTGGTATATCGCTTTTGCACGAGTACAAGTCTTCGTAAAACTTTGTAGCAGTACTTAAAATATCAGATCTTTTAGTTAATGTTTTGTTCTTCTTTTCGTTTATGTTTGGGATCCAGCTAGTCTTGTCAGTTAGTATCTTAAAAGCTTTATTTATACCTCCACTTTTAGTGATATAATTTTCGAATGTCTTCATTCTAAATTTGTCTCTGTCTTTTCTCAGATTTGCTTTAATGTTTTTACTTAGTTCGCCTATTTTTTTTCTTAGAGTTTTTGTTTTGTTAGGAGTTTTAATTAGCTTTTTCCTTTCCTCTAGTAGTGATTTTGTTTTTTCCGAGACTTTTTCTTCATTTTTACCTTTATATAATTTGATCTTGGTTGTTTCTGGTATCGCTGTTAGTATGTTATGTAAAGCGTTATATTTTTCTTGAGTATTCAAATGATTCAAGGATGAAGTTTTGAGTGAGTTGATTTTTTCTTTAGTGCTGGCAATGTTCGATGGCGTCAGTAGATTTGGCGGTGAGATTTTCAAGTTGGGTCTGCTTTTGGTTGAAGACACATTAAGTCGTGCTCTAAGCATGCGGTGGTTACTGTTAAAGTTCAGGCTTGCAATGGTGCCACAGTCGTCGAAAGCAGTTCTACGGTTGGTTAGGATATAGTCAATTTCGTTTTTGAATTTTCCGTCTGGTGAGATCCATGTCCATCTTCGCGATTCTCTTTTTCTGTATTGTCTGTTTAGTATCGTCATGTTGTGTTCGAAGGCCATTTCTACTAGTTTTTGTCCGTTTCTCGTTCTTTTTCCGCTGCTGTAGTGACCGACTATGATGACTTCTTCATCGCATGGAGTTCCAATCCGAGCATTGAAATCGCCCATTACTATGCAGTTTTTGTGTGTGCGTTCTTTTACAGCGTTATTTAAGGAAGAATAGAAAGAGTTAATCTCTGCAGTAGTAGATTGCTCAGTTGGAGAGTAAATTTGGACGATGGACCACTTCTCGTTTCGTGATGGTATAGTTATGTTTAATATGGCAATTCTCTCAGATATTCCGATTATTTCTTCAATGTATGGTTTGAGTTCTTTTTTGATTAAGAATCCTACTCCATATCTTCCTGGAGTTTCGCCTATATAGTACAATATAAAATCGGTGTATTCATCAATTGATTCCCCGTTTCTCCTTACTTCACTCAAGCCAATGATGTCCCATTTTACGCCTTGAAGCGCACGTAATAATTCTTGTAAGCTCTCTTCAGTTCTTAGTGTGAGTGTATTATATGTTGCTATGTAAAAGTATTGTTTGTTTTTTATTTTAGGAAGAAGTTGATAATTTTGTTTTTTATTTCCGTTAGGAGGGTAGCAGTCATCTTCCCCCACGGTGACCAACCGGCTTGGGGTGACAATGTTTGAGTTTGTGGTTAAGTTTGTACATATAGTGATGTTAGGTACGCTTGAGTTTTCATATTTTGTTAGTTTTTTGGATTCGGCAGGGATTGAATTCTTTTGTGAGTTAGGTAGTCCGATATATTTATTTTATTTAATTTGTTTCTTGAAGACTCTATAGTCTTCGTTTGTAGTTCATTAGGAGATTCTACATCTCTCTTCCTTTTCATTTTATTGTTATCTCTAGGATCAATAATTATCAATTTGTCCTTTTTCAAATATGCTGTTTTACCACTTTCCCTAGCTTCAAGCAATTTCGGCATTAATTCTTTTCTTTTAATTAATGTGTCTTTAGAAAAATCTTCTTTGATATAGATTCCGGATCGACTTTTATTTTTGTTCTTAAGTATCATGTTTCTTTTCCATATTGAAGAGAACTCAACCAGCAAGGGCCGAGTCTTTTGTCGTTTTGTTCCGATTCGGTACGCGTTGTTTATCTCATAAGGTTGGATGTCGATTTTAGTTTCATTTTCAATGATAGTTTTAACTTGGTCGATTATAGATCCCTCCTTTTGAGTCTCATTAATTCCAAAAAATATTAGATTATTTTTTCTCCGATGGTCTTCTAAGAACGAAATTTTGTATTCCAATTTTTCAATTTTAGATTTTAAATTATTATTTTCTTCTAAAAGTATATTCATTTTTTTATCAAGGGTTTCTAAAACATTTTTAGTGACTGAACGAGTTATTTCTTCTGTTTGTATTTTCATTTTCTCTGTTATTTTAATTAGTAGTAGTTCCATTTGATTTTCCATTTGAATTTATATATATATTGTTTTTTCTTTTTTCCTTACTGTTTTCCAAAATATAATAAATTCCAATTCAAATGTTTAGTATTTAATACGTACTGTTTATTTGCATTAAGTTTGCAATATTTCCAATAACAACTGTTGACGAGTGACGACCGTAGGTAGATAGAAAAATCGCCAGCTGATTCTTGCAGTAAAGTTACAAGAATGCGCCCGCAAATTCACAATTCCTTTTAGATCGTTTGTAAAATAGATTCACTTTCGCACTAGTAATAGTTTAAGCACAACACTTATTACAAATTTTATTATACATATATCCAAATGTAGAGGGATCTGGAAATACCTAAAGTGTAGGAAAACCATATTCATAATAATTATATGTCATGCATATAAAAGGTAATGTTATAATATTAGGTTAGACTAATATTGAAATCATGACTGAAAATAGTCTTTCCAATTTTAGACATATTATTTCATTTCAAAGCAATGTCGTGTTTGTTTGTTTTCCTCAACATTATTGAATCAATTAAAGCAATAAAATCAATTTGTAACGTTTATTGAGCTAATGACAAGATGGTTGATTTGATATTATTGGTTATGTAAGGCAATCTATACTACTGCGCAGTCTTATATACTGACTATTGTAGAATATAACATTTATATGCTCTTAGTTTAGACGATATACCTATTGATTAAAGTTTTTTCAAAAAAAGTTTAAAAAATCACCAAATTTTTCTTCGTGTTGCAAAACTGCATTTCTATTAACTTATTAAATTTTAGAGCATTCTTAAGGTTTATCAAAATAAGAATGTTTTAGTTTTGTAAATTTTCAATTCAAAGTCCCTTAAATAATATATTTTCGGGACTTTGCAATCGAGCAAACAGAGACACAACTCACAAGACATATAGATAATTTTATTAAAGATCGAATAGGTACTTTTGGATCTGTTTTTAAAGTGTAATATTTTAATTGGACAACGTTTCACGATTTGCTGTGCGTGTTTGCGTATATTTGAAAAATTATTGTATTAAGTTTATGTGCTATTCTAGATTAATGGAATACGGTCGTTTTCAATCAATAAATCTCACTCGTATTTAGTGCTGTACAATTTGGCCGTTTAAACCGGCCACAAAGTTTAACCAGGTTAATTAGTTCAGCAGCCAGCTAATTAATTTAAATTAACTGGTTAAATTAATTAACTAGTTAACCGGTTAAATTAATTAAACGGTTAACTGATTAACCGGTTAAATGGTTAATCAGTTAAAAAAAAATCAAATTTCCTCGCTAATACATTGAAAATTGTTACACTGATAGAATGATTTATTAAATAATAACAAATCATTTTAAATAGTAACAAATATTTGTTAAGTACATATGTTTAAAAATGTATCTAATAAATGATTTATTCAATGTTAAGAATCTTTTGCAAATTAATCCTTCCATAAGCTTAACGATTTTCAATATATTAGCGAGAAAATTTGATTTTTTTTAAACCGATTAACTGTTTAACCGGTTAATCAGTTAACCGTTTAATTAATTTAACCGGTTAACTAGTTAATTTATTTAACCGGTTAATTTAATTTAACTGGTTAATTTGAATTAATTAGCTGGCTGCTGAACTAATTGACCTGGTTAAATTTTGTGGCCGGTTTAAACGGCTAAATTGTACAGTACTACTCGTATTTATCAAACTTACGTCAGTGATAGGGTCCCCGCAGCCGTGACACCTCGGGCTGTAGTTGCTGGTGAAACAGGGCACGCAGTGTACTCCGCTGTTGTGCTGGTGGAACTTGGCTCCGTCGATGGGCTTGCGGCAAGTGTTGCACACGAAGTGCTCTGGATGCCATTTCTTGTTGAGGGCTGTTACGATCTGTTGAGAAAGAAAAAGCTTAATAAATCTTAATCTCACTTTAATGTGCTGTTGGTATACCTTCAATATAAATAAATATCTTGTTACTTTATTTTTTATTTCATTTCATAGACTGGTTTACGATCAAATGGCCCACCTGATGGAGAGCGAATTCTGATGCGCAAAGATCTCCACAAAGAAAAAACTTGATTTTTACGTTACTTAAGTTAGAAAATTAAGGCGTTTGAATAGACGTAAAATTTAATAAATACCATATCAATGATCAAGATACTTAGTCAAATCACGTTTTTAATTTTTAATACACATTGAACTAAAGTAGCAAAAATATAGACAGCACTCGATGGAAACATATTAGAATGTAGTTGGAAAAACTAAGAAAATTAGAGTGTAGTTTAAAAGGGTTCTTCTATAAAATTACTAGCTGCCCCACGCAACTTCGTCTGCGTCGAAAAAATAAAAAAAAAATTAGGGGTGGACTACCCCTAACATTTAGGGGGATGAAAAATAGATGTTGGCCGATTCTCATAGATACCGGATAAGCACAAAAAATTTCAACAAAATCGGTCAAGCCGTTTCGGAGGAGTTCAAGTTCGAACACCGTGACACGAGAATTTTATATATTAGAAATAGGCTGTTATTGTTCGAGAGTTGTGTGCCCTAATATCAAAATTTCAAACTCAAGAAATTATCTTTAAAACAGGTAACAATGGAAAGTTTATAATTAGTAGAATATAAAGAAATGCTCACAGATGAGGTCAAGGCGTGAATTTCAGTAATTACACGGGGAACGTTGAACGAGGTGATGATGGCGGGATGACGAAATCCGGCTATTTCCGAATTGCTTGTAAAAATATCAAGCACGTGTTTTTGTGTAGATCACAACAGTCTGTTCAGTTGAATGTGATTTTGAATTTCTTTTTAGAGATTTTAGAGAATTAAAATTTATGGATTATGTATGGATTTTTTTGTTTTTTATTTTATGATCTGAGAGTAACAATGTTCCGAAAAGAGAACGTTTAAAGACTGATTAGACTTTGGTATAATAATTGTACAGTTTATGTAAATAAGGAATTCTAAAAAAAAAATCCCGAGTCAATTTTATATTAATAAATAAAAAAGCACAATAAGCCCAATATCCTTTTTAAACTCAGCTCAATTTTTTATTAAGGAAGAAATTCTGCTTCTGAATACTTAAATAACTCATTTTCGAAAAACATGTCGTCCCCTTGTGCCTTTCACCGTCGATACTATTTTATCTACAAACTTTACTTCTCTTCTGAGTCCATCTCATCGTGTCTCCTAGAAGACGATGTAAATTTGTTAACCAGTTGTTTCCATACGGCTCTGTGTTGAGCGTCTCTAAGTGCTGAGGTTAGGGACAAACCCGATAGCTCCGTATCTGGTCATACCACCGTGTTGGAGATCGGCACCTAGGTCTCTTACGATACACTTATTCATGCATCTTCAATCACACTGTTATTATTCTCAACTATGCACAAAGCTTCTAAATGATTGTCTAAGATTTCTGCGCGCAATTCTACTGGATATCTTATAGCAGTGTAAATTCTAAATATATTTGGCACATACTAATTTTATATGAACCGTTTGTTCTAAGAATACATGTAGGCGTGTAATACAATGTTATGTAGAGATATTCATGAATTTCACGTTTTATAGCTTCTTGGAATGTTGTTGTAATTATGTGATGTAATTCGATGTAATTTTGCGTGAGAGTGAATTGAGTGAGTTGCGTATTTTTTGAATAATTCTAAATAGTGTTGTTTTTTTTTACTTTTTTTGGTTTTAAAAACGTTTCTTTCGACTATGTGAAGTATTTTCTGAATCGCCGTGTTTTAGCCGATTGTTATCATGAGAAGGATGTGTTTTCGATATGTATGCTCTAATTTTCATAGTAAGGTTGGCTAGTCACTAATTAGACCGTATAATGGTAGGTACTGTACTGTACTGTACCAACCCATTACTGCCCCAACCCATTACTGCCCATTGTTGGGCTCAGGTCTCCTCAGAAGAGGGATTAGACATAGTCCACCACGCTTGCCCAGTGCGGATTGGGGACTTCACATATTATTATCTTCAAAGGATTTTTTAGAACCCTTTTCCTACATGCAGGTTTCCTCAAGATGTTTTCCTTCACCGTTTTTAGCCAGAAGTGTTGTAAAAAATTGCACATAAATCTTTTTCACATTTAGATTTAGAGGTAATGGTAGGTATGTAATATTATTTTGTAAAACACTTAAAAAACATAATTGTGACTTTACAACAGATAATCGATGAGATCAATTGTTAGTTTATAATTATAATACGAAATAAACATCAAAATCGGTCCATTTCAAAAAAATATACCAAAAATACAGTCAATTTTAGCTCCCTTTAGGTATTTGCCAAAATAATACTATTCAAACATAACCGCTATTTTCAACACACACAGCACGCGTCACACACTTATCGACTTATCAGTGATAACACTATAATGCAACAACTAGTTATCGGTGTGAACGAGCGAGTTTTCGATAAGTTATCGGGTATACAGTAATTGACAGGATCGTGTATTGGAGTCAATGCGGACGTTGGAAGGACGATAAGTCTTAAATAAGTGTGATTTGTAGGGATGGGCCGAATGTGCTTTGAACCGAAAACGAACTTCGGTCGAACATTCGGTAAAAATGAAAAATTCGGCCGAACTTCGTTTCAATTTCGCAGAGCTTTTTCGTATTGTAATATGTATGTAGTCCAAAATATTAAATTATAAATGATCCCTAAATGTTGCCAGAATTAAAAAAAAAACTAATTGCTGGTGTAGGTACGTAACGTAAAAAAAAAAAGATGTGTGCCAGAAGAAAGCAAAATTTACTTAATTTTTGTTACAGATTTTGTAAAGATTTTTTATGTGTGAATTTAATATCTGTTATTACAGCTATGTTTTTTTATTCATTTCTATTATGGTAGGTACTGCCAATATATTTAGTGCCGAATGTTCGGCATTTTAACCGAAATTCGGCCGAATGTCGAAGTTCGGTTAAACCGAATATAAAACGAATTTCGGCCCATCCCTAGTGATTTGTTTTTGTTTTGGGTGCTAAAAATGTATTACAATGTTTTGACTTGCGTACTTTAACTTTACTGTACTGTCTTGTATCAAATTTCTTTAAACACTCGCGGTTATCTACATCACTTGATATAATACACTTAAATGAGCGATCCCGATATTTAATAAAAACCGTGGTTACCTCCCGTTTAGTAATTGTGTAAGTGATGACTGTCTCAATATATTACTGCCCACTGCTGGGTTCAGGTCTCCTCGATATGAGGAATGAATGATCATACTTGTTGATATCAAAAGGCTACCAGTTCAACTCATTTATATAAAATTTTGCTCTATAGCTTCCTCTGAAAGAAGTAATCTTATATATAAAAATGAATTGCTGTTTGTTAGTCTCGCTAAAACTCGAGAACGACTGAACCGATTTGGCTTATTATAATCTTGAAATATTCGTAGAAGTCCAGGGAAGGTTTAAACGGTGAGAAAATTTCCTTATGTGACGCAGACGAAGTTGCGCGGGGCAGCTAGTTTATAAATAAATGTTCATAATGAGTACTTTATCGTACCTCCTTTACTTGAAAGAAAGATAATTTTAAAAATAAAAACTTCTAAATGTCAAGCGGTAGCGGTTTCATGCTTTGATATTGTTATATCCTTTCTTAAATTCTGATTTTACTTATTTATTTTTATTCATTTACCATAAAATGAGGCTTATTTGTAATGGTTATTACTTTATTAATAGATACTCACTCTGCCCTGGATTACTTTATCGCAGCTGTTGCAAACTGCAGGTGCTTCTGCTTTTGTCGACTGAAACAAACAAGACATTCATTAATATCAATATTTCCTAATAAATTATAACGTGTAATTAACAAGGAAGTTCTTAAAAGTAGGTCATAGGCAGTGTCCCCTGACATTGCAGTGGTTCATGAGCGACGGTAACCACACACGATCAGGTGGCCCGTTAGTTCGAAAAAAGAAAAATAGGTTTTTAAAAATTGAAATAACGTTTTAAATCGAAAATTACTATGTTGTTATTTTAAGTTCAATGAGAAACACATTCATATAATCTATACTAATATTATAAAGCTGCAGAGTTTGTTTGTTTGTTTGAACGCGCTAATCTCAGAAACTACCGGTCCGATTTAAAAAATTCTTTCACTGTTGGAATGTCCATTTATCGAGGTAGGCTATATTTTATTTTGAAAAAATTAGGGATCCGTATGAAAATATCGAATTTGTAAGACCAAGTGAAATATCTAAAACCTATTTATGCGTACGCTGCAAAAACTATTGACAATAGAACAAAATGATGTACTACGGGTTTTTAGGTCTTTTGAAGACAAACAAAAAAATTCGCGACAGCATATATCTAACTATCATAGTTTAGTCACAATAACCGCTTTTATGTTTAAAAAAAAAATATTTCGTCCCGAGCTTGAATTTAATGTAAAATGAGTATCGTTATATTAATCTTTATCCAAATTAAGTATTATATTATCAAGAGTATTAATGTAGAAGTAAATTACTTTTTGTTTTATTCCAATCGGACTTTTCGTTTAGAAGTTATCACGAGTATAAGACGCAATGAATATGTGGGTGCACTTCGGGCACATAATAACGCGACGGCATTGCGAGTACTGTTTGAACCCCTTTGTAACGCAGACGAAGTTGCGCGGGACAGCTAGTATTAAATATTTATTTTAGTTGTAATTCGACATGAGATGCTTTTAAGTGAACTACTTTTTTACAGTTCTTAAGGTTAACACATAACCCATTAATATGTTTTAAATGTATCACAAAAAGATGCCGCAACAAAAACAATAATATAAATGCTTCGAAATCAATAATATGAGTTTTTTGTTCACAATAATTGATATCTCATAACTTCAATCGCTTTACAATTGAACTCGCGTAGTCATTGCATCGGAAAAAACAGTTTAAAATTATTATCATTACGAGGTTCTGAAACTTGTTTTGTTAGTGTTTTAACATGGTATAGTTCAGTGGTTGATGCTAGTTTCATCAGACGTTTTGTGCTGATAATTTCAATTATTATTATAGCTAGTATGTCAATCCATATTGTGTTTTTTTTAATTTTAGTAGATTTGAGCTCTATAAATAATAAGAGAAGAGAGAGAAGAGAATTTCTTATTTTTTTAAGAGCTTATTTATTTAAGCTTCATGCACAAAATAGTGTACATAGGCGGACTTAATACCATAGGCATTCTCTACCAGTCTACCTTTAGGTCATATTTAGGTCTTTATGTTTTTTCTTTCAAAAATAAAACTATTTTTTTAACCAGGTAAGTATAGGTACCAATTTATATTCCTTAAAGTACTTTCCCTGGATATAACATTGAAAAAATCCACCCTATAATTTTATTGTAAACCTACTCGCAAATTGTAACGCTTAGAATTGAGATATATGAATTAATGCTGAAATTGTAAATGTTTTTATTCAATTAAACTGAAATAGATATGATGACAAATCATTATAAAATTAATAATAATTAATATATCAACACGCGCCCACGTGTCATGCGATTTGTTGACCGAGCCTTTGCTGACACCGGTATCAGCAGGAACAATTACATGGCATGTGTTGTCGAGCGTGTTGACTACTGGAAGCAAAAAGTTTGCGCATGGGCGAACCGTATTCGTCGGTACCGAATAAGATCGGAGCGGTACCGCTTGAATAGAGTCTTCCAGAGTAATCAGAAGAGTGTCTACAGAGATTGGGAGGCATCTCGAGGAAGAGTGACCGATGGACACCCACCAGTTGATGAAAACGTAATGACTTCATTTTGGCAAAATATTTGGTCGATACCCATCGGTCACTCCGAGGGAGTGTGGACGGAGGCGGTCGTGCGCGCGTGTGAGCCTATCAAGGATATGAACACCGTATCCATAACGCCGATTGATGTAGCTTGTGCGGTACGTTCGGCCCCGAACTGGAAAAGTCCGGGACCGGATGGGCTGCACAGCTACTGGCTGAAATGGATACGTAACTCACACGGGCGCATGGCTGCTCAGTTTCAGCAGGCCCTTGAATCGGGAACTCTCCCAGATTTCATGACTTCAGGAGTCACTCACCTGATATACAAATCTGGCAATACCTCGGACCCTAAAAACTATAGGCCAATAACTTGCTTACCAACTATCTATAAGCTACTTACATCCATTCTGAGAAACAAAATTCAAATACATATTTCGGCAAATGACATAATGTCACCTTCTCAGAATGGGTGTAAGGTAGGATCCCGAGGTACTAAGGATTTGCTCCTCATAGACATGACTATTACGCAACAAGTTCGGCGAAGCAAAAAGGGTGTCCATATGGCTTGGATTGACTATAAGAAAGCGTACGATTCGGTGCCCCATTCATGGCTAATGAGAGTTTTAGAGCTTTATAAAATACATCCCACTCTACGCTCCTTTCTTAGCTCATGCATGGGTCAGTGTTCTACGTTTCTTCGTCAACCAGGACATATTGGCTCTCCGGCCTCCCCGAGCTTGATAAGGATAAGGCGGGGTATCTTCCAGGGTGACAGTCTGAGTCCTTTGTGGTTCTGTCTGGCGCTTAATCCTCTAAGTACATTACTTGGAGATTCAACGCTAGGCTACCGACTCAAGAGAGGGGGTGAGCCCATTTCACATCTCTTGTACATGGATGATCTCAAATTATTTGCTACTAAAAAACCAGACTTAATATCTTTACTCAAAATAACCGACAATTTTAGTAAAGCTATTGGAATGGAGTTTGGAGTAGATAAGTGTGCGGTCATAGATATACAGAGAGGTAAAGTTGTAAACTCTGAGAGTTTACAACTTTATGAGTTTTAGCCAGAGTGAGGTGCTTAGATCTCTGTCTGAGTCGGAAACCTACAAATACCTAGGAATGTTCGAAGCTTTGAGTATCGTCGATGCAGATATGAAGCAATCGGTGAGGGATCGGTTCTTCGGCCGCCTGATAAAGGTTTTGAAAAGCCTCTTGTCTGGCGGAAACAAGATCCGAGCCTTCAATGGTTGGGTCATGCCTGTACTGACGTACTCATTTGGCATTCTAAAGTGGACGCAATCAGAACTGGATGCCCTGGATAGAAAAGTTCGGCGACTGTTGACGGCATACAGGATGCACCATCCACGCTCATCTGTTATGAGGCTGTATATACCTCGGAAGTGTGGGGGTCGTGGCATGTTAAATGCCAAGGATCTGCACAACCGAGAGATATACAACCTTCGGGAATATTTCCTAAAGGTGAATGTGGGTATGTACCGTGATGTAGCAGCAGTCGATAAAGGACTCACTCCGCTATCCTTAGCGAACGGGAATTGGCGAGCGCCGAAGGTGATGAGTGTGGCGGATCGCACGGACGTATGGAAAAGCAAGGAACTACACGGTCGATTCTACCGGGCCCTTACGGGTCCTGATGTAGATCAGTTAGCCTCCGTGGCTTGGCTACGATACAGTAACCTCTTCGGAGAGACTGAAGGTTTTGTCTTAGCAATTATGGACGAAGTTATCATGACGAACAACTACCGCAAATATATTCTAAAGGATGGGACGGTCGACATTTGTCGGGCATGTCACCGTCCGGGAGAGTCTATTAGACATATCGTTTCCGGTTGTTCCCGTCTTGCTAACGGCGAGTACTTGCACAGACATAACCAAGTAGCTAAGATCATTCATCAGCAACTTGCTCTGAAATACGACCTTGTTGAAGCCGCCGTACCTTATTACCAGTATTGGCCTCAGCCGGTTCTCGATAATGGTCATGTAACGCTCTACTGGGACCGATCTATTATCACTGACAGGACTATTGCTGCTAATAAGCCTGACATAGTGATAATAGATCGGGATGCGCATCGGGCAGTGTTGATCGATGTCACCATTCCACATGACGAGAACCTTGTGAAGGCAGAAAAAGAAAAACTGCTAAAATATTTGGACCTGGCCCACGAGGTGACCGACATGTGGCGTGTTGAATCGACCATCATTGTTCCGATCGTTGTATCTGTGCACGGTCTAATAGCGAAAAGCTTCGACCGTCATCTAGAGAAGCTTTCGCTCCCCGGCTGGGTAAAGGGCCTGATTCAGAAGGCGGTCGTTCTTGACACGGCGCGTATTGTGAGGAGGTTCCTCTCTCTTGAGCCCTGACCACTGATGGCTTGGGTCGTAGACTCCGCCTGCAGTTGCCCTCTGTTTTTTATATTGAATTTTTAAATTTATTTTTTTGTAAATGTTTTTTTAAAAATATAATGTAAAAAATAAGCTAATAAATGGATATGGAGAATATTAATATATAAATTGATTACATTTCAGGAAAAAACTATAATTAGCGGAAATATCTACCACATCCTTAAACAATACCACATCACGTATGTTAGAAATGAATTCATTTACTCAGTACATTTGTTTCACTAGTTCTTCTCTAATAATAATAATAAATAGATGCTCTAAACGTAATATAATATGAGTTTAAAATCCGAACATTTTTTTGTACTTTTTATGAAAAGAAACAAACAGTATAAATTGTACTAATCTAATATCTAATATCATAATAATATTATAAAGGCGAAAGTTTGTAAGTATGGATGTATGGATGTTTGTTACTCTTTCACATAAAAACTACTGAATGGATTTGAATGAAACTTTACCACAATATAGCTTATACATCAGAATAACACATAGGCTACAATTTTTGATAATAATCTAGACGGGACGAACCTGAAGTCCACGCGAACGAAGTCGCGGGCAAAAGCTAGTGATACAATAAATGTGAATGAAAATTTGGAACAATATGTCGCTTTACCTCATCCCATTCAAACGGAGTCGGCACAATACGTTTTCTGCCTCCATACATAAAATTTGGAACAATACTAACATATAAATATAACAATTATAATTGTTTTGTATTGGTATGTAGTTAGTCTGATTCTAAATAATAATTATCACTCATGGGCCTGTACAATGACAGGAAAATTTAAGTCTTACATACAAAATTCTTAATGAATTTGTTCAAACTTCTTTGGGTTAACCTTCCCCATGCAAATGAGGACAGCGTAATTTGTTTTTTCTCTCCATTCATTCCTAATCTGAAAGTCTTCTGTCACGCTGCAAATTTTCATATCTTCATTCACAGAATCCAACTCTCTTCTTAGGCCTTCTTCTCCATCACATCCATCTACTTTCAAATTCCACATTCGCTTTGTAACGCGGTCCTCATCTCTCCTCATCACATGACCAAACCACGCTAACCTTTTACTCCTCAGTTTGTCACAGATAGGTGTTTTGTCTCTCCATTCATTCCTAATCTGAAAGTTTTCTGTCACGACGCAAAATTTCATATCTTCTTTCACATAATCCAACCATCTCTTCTTAAGCCTTCCTCTCGTCTTCCATCCATCTTCAAACTCCACATTCGCTTTTTAACGTGGTCTCTCCTCATCTCCTTCTTTCTTAGTTTGTCACAGATAGTTTCAGACTTCCTCTAATATACTCATTCCTAACTTTAACCATGAACTTCTCATGATTAACCATCATGACATCATCTTATTTATAAATAAGCGTGCTACCTGTCTCTTTGCTATATTTGGTCATGTTTTCGAAGTAATTCGTCTGAAGCCATTTCCTATGTCCGTTTTTATTGTGGACAGAAATTGTAGATTAGTCATGATATAGTTTTTGTTTTGGTGTTTTCGGTTTATGTATTTTTGTGAAGAAATGGTAGATAATTGTGAAGGGTAAAGCACATTTTTTTTATTGCCTTGTAGGCAGGCAAGATAACGGGCCACCTGATCGTAAGCGGTTACCGTTGCTCATGGACCTCTGCAATGTCAGCGGACACTGCGGGGCTACCTTTTAAGGACTTTCTTTAAACCTCGTTTGAAGAAGGACAAGTCATAGTTTATCGTCATTAATATAGTTAGCATTTTAGGATCTAGTAACAAAGATATGTAATTTATATTTATAGACACTAGTATACCTATGCCTAAACTAGCATACACTTTGACTGCTCCAATAAAGGGAAATATTTTAACAGATTTTACCTCATTTCTATTAAGAATTATAGCCTAAAACACTCTTAAAAATGTAGCTTTTTCCCTATAACGTCATATACATCACGACATTAGCTCTTAATATTAGTAAAGACTAGTGATCTGACCTCAATCCATTAAACCATCTCTACCATTATGATGCAAGTTGAAGCCCATAACTTGTTCACACCGGTATAAAGGATCGGAAGTCGTGGGCGAAGTCTAGTTTAATGGCTAGTTATCTTTTAATCAGATAGTGGGTTGGTGTAGCAAAAAATGCAGCTAATGTTACGTTGCTAGTCGTGTAATTGTGGATAAAAAGCTGACGTTATATTTGCCGTCATGTTTAAATAGATATACGATAAAAGAAGCTTATTACACCATTTTGACTAACTTGTATGTCTTATTAAGATTAAAATAAAAATATAAGTATGACTATAAACTTATTCAGACACTCGCGGTTTTCTATAAAACTTTCATGCAATTTCAACGGGTTCTTATCGAGTATGTGGACTCCAGTGCTAAACACAACAGTCACTAAGGGTTCATGCTCAGAGCGTCTTGTAGATACAGTGAGTGTGGTGTGTCGTGATGTGAGTTCGAGTTCCAGTGGTACTACCCAAAAGCGAACGAGAAAGAGGGTAGCCAGATTTGTTTGCTCTTAAATCGACCCGCAGTATCCAGTCTTCTCGTGATCATGACGTATGCAACAACGTTGAAATATCGAGACAAGTCAATTAATTAAATATCGCGGTAAGAACCCGTTGAAAATACATGAAAGTATTATAAGTATAACTATCTGACTCAAAGGTAGGGTTTAGATTTGCGATGTAAACGCAGAAAAATGTGCTTATTACGATATGGCGTGAAGTATCTTCGTAATTTGGCCAGTTTTTCTCTTTAACACGTTCACTGCGTTGTGTGGTCATATTGACCCATAGCTAACTTTCATTCTGTGCGCACCGCAAAATAGCGTTTACTCCCCTGGTGCGGAAGGCATAACTTTGTGAGTTGCTGTCGTAGGAAAGAGATAAATATAACGTTGTTGTAGTCACTTGAACGTGAACAACTCAGCATTTTTTAAAACTCGTGAACCAAATTGACCTCACCCGCACTGAAGTGAAAATAATTAAATCTGGTGCGGTGTGAGGTCAATATGACCAAGCACTCCCTGCACCCCACATCCGCACTAGATGATGCGCGGGCGCCATTCTGTGACTTTAGTGATGTGCTGCGCATTTACCTGTGACGACGTGTTGCTGTGAGTGGACCAAATTAAATCTAATCTAATCTTTCTAGTATTGAAGCAAGGAAAAAAGTGCCTACTCTCTGCAAACAATGTCAAAAATATTTATGTTTGCCATATTTCAATGACGAACACAAGCAAGTTTTCAATTTCTAGAATAATAAAAATTAACAAACAGATTGTGATCTGATGTATTGTAAATGTTTTGATTACACTTAACAATCTTCAAGCTTTTCTCATCTAACTCTACCATATATATTTGTGTTGTTTCCAGGTTCTAGACAAATTCACTCCAAACTTCATTTTGAGATGCTGATTCAAGAAAATTTCAATAATTAATTAGTAATTATTGAAATTTTAAAATTAATTAAATTAATTCAATAATTAGGTATTCCCATTTATTGTTAGATACTGAATAGTAATTAGGTGTTTCCCATCACTATTTTTTTTTAGTATTCAGTGCGTTGTGAGGTCAAAACGAATTCATAAATTGTTTCACTTCTGTAGGACAAACGCAAAGAGCGAATTAAAAACGTAGCCAGTTATATATTGCTTATACATTGGTCTATGGCCTGCATATATATTTTTTTAAAATTACTATATGAGGTACTGAATAAACCCATTTTAAAACAGAAACGATTGAGGGTCAATCAGACCACACGACGCACTGCAGGAAAGTCTTCTATGTGTCAAAATGACCTCTTAACGCACCAGCTGAAAGTACACTGAAGAATGTTTCGCAGTGAACGTGTTAACCACTCAACTGGGATCGGCAACCAAATTGGTTTGTTTACTTTTGCCAAGTCTGTGGCAGGAGCCAAAATTGAGCACAGTTCTAAAACTTATTTTGTTTACATTTTTTAATCGTTTCATATTTTACGGAGATGATATATTTTGAAAATGCAATACAGCGTCGTTTAGTAATAAAGATTTACAAAAATATAAGGTTTAATAAAAAAACAAAATTAAAAATTATTGGAAAAAAATGTTTTCAAAAAGGGGCTTAAGAGGGTCCCCAGTTTCGCTATCTAGCGAATAGTGACGTTCCCAGTTGAGTGGTTAAAATATAAATACAATCATTCACAAAACTGCAAAATGTTATTGTATTAATTATTATTGTTAAAACTGTTTACTGTAGCGATGTGTTCCTCAAGGATTACGTGTGTTCTAAATATAGGACTCGTCCGACGTGACACATATCATGCGAGAATCATTACAATTATTTATATAAGTGTTTTGTTTTACTCTGTTTTGTAATTAAAATCTGCACCTGGAATAGCTTATTTTCAACCTAAATGACTATAGATCCCTGTGATCTACTGGACTTTACTTGTTGACGTTATTAATTTACAACCAAAAATTTGGCACCACCCTGAGAAGCGGGTATATCTTCTTTTCTGTTTTGTAATAAATCTGATTACAACTAAACAGTTTCTGCAAACAAAAACCTATTTTTTATTGGGTTGGTAAATACAAAATTCACGAAAAAACTAGACTTAAGCAAAAATAACTTATATGATAATCAGTAGTTATCTAATTCCAATCTAGAATCTCTAATTCTTTGTCGTAATATTAATTTCTTTTATAACAACAATTACTTAGCCTTTCCAATTAAAATGCGAAATGTATACAAATGTTAAAAAACAATCAAATTTGTGTAGTTTTCTCTTTTTCAATTAACACAAAGATCACGTTGTACCTCACAGACCAAATAAAATGTTTATGCCCTCCGTAATAGGACCAGACTACATCGGAATTGTGTCATCGTACGTATTCGGAAGCCGGCTAGCTCGTGCAGTGAATAATCTTAACCATTCGTTGAAGAGAGGTAGCGAATTGTGTAATACGTCTATATTATAATACTAGCTTTTGCCCTATATTATCAAAAATTGTAGCCTATGTGTTATTCTGATGTATAAGCTATATTGTGGTAAAGTTTCATTCAAATCCATTCAGTAGTTTTTATGTGAAAGAGTAAAAAACATCCATACATCCATCCATATTACAAACTTTCGTCTTTATAATATACTAGCTTTTGCCCGCGACTTCGTTCGCGTGGACTTCAGGTTCGTCCCGTATTATCAAAAATTGTAGCCTATGTGTTATTCTGATGTATAAGCTATATTGTGGTAAAGTTTCATTCAAATCCATACAGTAGTTTTTACGTGAAAGAGTAACAAACATACATACAAACTTTCGCCTTTATAATATATACATTAGATTATTATGGCGACTTAATGCACTGCAACTGTACTTAATAGCTAGGTTACTAAAGGTTTCATGTGTTACGTGCATTTATAAGTCAGGGTAATCTGAAATTTCGATTTGATTCATATTTACCAAATTTATATCTTACATTTGTTCTTTTAGAACGTGTACAGCAATAGAAATAAAACAATGTATCGATTAAATTTACCAAACTTTTTGTTTTTGGAACGAAGTTCCTTATCGCGCGTTATCGAAAGGGGGCTAGACGGAAAAAATTCTTACGAAAAGTTGTCACGACACTTTTTGTTATCACGATACTTTTTTTGTTTTAGATGATTATCGCTAGATGGCGCTGTGATCAAAATCTTTTAAAACACGTTCCTTATGTAATAATTCTTAAAAATAAATTTTTATTACAATTCCTTCACTACTTAATCGAAAGGAACTTCGTTCCATCCGGGTGTCCCTTGACACCTCTCAAGTTTTTTTTTATTATTTTCTACTAATAGTAAGTAGTTCTCGGTTAAAATACTCGGTATAAATTTTTAAAGTACTTAGAAGACACACAACTTTATTACGATAAGTGCTGCTATTGTATGAAAAAAAATAGCAGTATATTTGTGCTCTAAATATACAAAATGTTTAAAGTATCACTTTAATGTAAATATCTACATTAACCAGAGTGCTTAATTTGCATCATTAATAAAGACAATTCCTCTTTGACTAAATAAATTTATCTAAAAAAATATTAATCCGCTTCAGCTTATGTCTTGCATCAAGGGCTCATAGCAAGGTCAAGGTTGGCGAGTTGTTGATGTTATTTTAAACTCAACAACAGCATTTTAAATGAACTGTAATTATTTTTAAAACTTTTAATTGAGTTGCATTATTTACAATTTTCAGTTGCGACATTATTGAAATATTCAATAAAAAAAATGATACTTTAATACCACGTTTCTATATTGACTCACCAACACACTTAAAAAACAAATGACGATAACGGCCGAACAACATGCAAACGTTTTGAGATTTTGTATGCATTGATCGTCATTGAAATTATGTGAAACACCGTTTGACAGGGAGCCCACCAGTTTTAAACTTATTCAGACACTCGCGGTTTTCTATAATACTTTCATGCATTTTCAACGGGTTCTTACCACGATATTTAATTAATCGAGTTGTCTCGATATTTCAACGTTGTTGCAAACGTAATGATCACGAGAAGACTGGATACTGCGGGTCGATTTAAGAGCAAGCAAATCTGTCTACCCTCTTTCTCGTTCGCTTTTGGGTAGTACCACTGGAACTCGAACTCACATCACGACACACCACACTTGTAGATACAGTGAATGATCATGACGTTTGCAACAATGTTGAAATATCGAGACAACTCAATTAATTAAATATCGTGGTAAGAACCCATTGAAAATGCATGAAAGGCCTACCAGTTGTCATTTGCGCGCATTGGAAGTTGGCGAGCCGTATGGAAACACGGCCTAATAGGTTTTATTAATGAAATGTTTTTAAATATTGTCTTTTTTAGCTGTACTGATATTATCATTATAAGTACAATGAGTACAACATTTTCATTAAAACATTCGGATTATGCCACTCAGAGATAAAAGGATATATCTAATTGTGGATAAAAAGGCTTAATCCCGTTTTTAATATAAAACCGATCTTAAAATAATGGTATTAGAGCTTACAACGCTCTGTTGGACTAATTAGTTTGGGCAGATCGTATGACGACATTTTTAGATTCAAACAAGAATTTTTCAAAATGAAAAGTGTCTTTATGAAAAAGCAAAATAAAATGTCGTTCTTTTTAACCGACTTCAAAATTGAAGACGTATAGCCACGGTTTTCCCTTTTTCTGTTATGGTATTTTTTTCAATATCTTTGCTTAGTAAATGAGCTATCTGATGGAGGTTGGTTACCAATGAATCCTCGAAAGTCAATAAAAAACTTGAGAGGTATCATGGGACACCCGAATAGAACGAAGTTCCTTTCGATTAAAAGATATCTTATAAAAAATATTTCCTTTCGTAACGCGCGATAAGGAACGTGTTTTAAAAGATTTTGATCACAGCGCTATCTAGCGATAATCATCTAAAACAAAAAAAGTGTCGTGACAACTTTTCGTAAGATTTTTTTCCGTCTAGCCTCCGACACAACGCGCGATAAGGAACTTACAAAATTACAATAATACTTTTGTGCATTTTATTATTATTTTTTGATTTAATAGTTTATTGTACACTAAAGAGAAACAAGTTATATTAAAAATGGTTCACAAAAGACATACAATACAATCTTAGAATATTTTCGAATAATACAGAATGTGATTAATCTTAATCTTATCTTCTTTATTCGATGATTTCATTTCCAAATAAACATTATTAATATCAATACTGACTCATTCCCATGTTTTGTTACTGCTTATATTGATTGGTGGGCGTGGTTTTATTAGCCGACCGCTAAAGAAGGATTATGATTAATAATTTAAATTTCGACAATTATGGAAATTCGTGTAGCTGTTTTAATTTTTTTGTATTGTACATAATCTCAAGTATATTAATGACAATGAGTTTAATAGTAGATTTATGTAAGAGTCTCCTCTTAAGTCTCCTCTATCAGGGTGTTGATTTTTATAGGTCGATTTTCAGACAAACCAAACAATTTATGAAAAATCTGAGAATGCAGTATTATTAAACATCTGTACTGTAACAACCCATTACTGCCCACTGCTTAGCTCAGGTCTCCTCCGAAGAGGGGTTAGGCATAGTCCACCACGCTTGCCTAGTGCGGATTGGGGACTCCACATATCTTCAAAGTCCTTCACCGTATTTAGCCAGTGGTGTTACGTACAAGCAATTATTAAACATCAAAAATAAAATAGTCCATTTCAGTAAAACATCCTATCTCTAATATTTAAGGTACTTCCCGTTCATGTCGCATAGTTTTGGGACACCCTGTATAAATAAATAGGCAAGATAAACGACTAGACGATTGTAAAGTTGTAACTAATAACACATGAAGATGTGAACATGTGTAACATATCACATTACGATTGTAGGTACTGGTAGTTCACACGATTTGCTATGCTTTGATACGTTTTCATAGATGTAAATAATTGCAAAACGTTTATCCTCTTTTTAGTAAATTTAAAATACCTATTTTATGAAATACAAATTAATCATTTCATTTCATTTCATCATATAAAGAAGAGTAATTATAAATTAACTTGAGTTTCTTTAGCCAGTGGTGTTGTGACAAATTGCACATAAATCTTTTTCACATTATAGATTTAAAGGTTTTGAACCCGCGACCTCCCGTTCGGAAGGACACGCTTCGACCACTAAACTTCGGCTGGCTAAAAACGGTGAAGGAAACATCGTGAGGAAACCTGCATATCGGAAAAGGGTTCTAAAAATCCTTTGAAGATATGTGAAGTCCCCAATCCGCATTAGGCAAGCGTGGTGGACTATGCCTAACCCCTCTTCGGAGGAGATCTGAGCCCAACAGTGGGCAGTAATGGGTTGGTACAGGTAAGTTTCTTTACTAAAAAAAATATTTTTGTTGCCTTACACATTTCATCTCTCCACTTAAATGTAGACTGGCAGAGAATACCTATGGCATTAAGTCCGCCTATGTACACCCTTGTGTATGAAGAAATTAATAAATAAAAGTTACTCGACAACATTATCTTGAGCGAGTTCTATTTAATTTTAGTTAAAAAATATATGGGTAGGTGATGACACATACAAAATTGCTCTTGAAAAACTTTAACCTAGAAATATAACAACAAGAATCGTATAAAATGAGAGCAAAAATGTTGTTTTACGAAAATATAGTCAAAATAATGTCGGCCGCCTGAAAATTTCTACTCGCTGACACACGTAAAATTATCTAATGTTCAAAAAAAATCCACAAAGAGGTCGCCGATCAAGATAAATCTCAAATTTTAAAGAATACTCGCTATTTCACACGACACTAATGTAGAATGGATCTAACAATAATAGAATCGAATCACTGGCCTGCTCTCATGGAAGAGAAAAATATACTCTTTGCTTAGTCACTCGTGTGCCGTAATGTTGGCTAACACCTGTCTATTTATCACTGAACAGGGCTGCCAACATTACCATATAGGAGAATTCAAAAAAGTTTCAAAGAAAAGAGGTGTGCCAATTTTTTATTGAGTGAAAACTTTTTGGCGCGAAAGTGTGATTTTATTTTTAGTTTTTTTTTTACAAAATGTCGTGGCCATGATATTGCAAATTGCATTGTACTACGTCGAAAATCTTCTATAATTTAAATAGTGTTAAAGTAATCTTTGTAACGAAAATCGTAGTTTATCATTAATTTGGCTCAATCCACCGCCCTTGTGCTACAAAATACACAATAATTAAATCGTTTTCAACCCTGAAAATCGAAATAATAATATAATCGAAACTGGAACACTCACGTGTGGGCGACAGAGACAAATATATGTTATGTTCACGTAAATACGAGTATGAGTAAATCGAATGCACTGAGTCACATGCAGTTGATTACGCGAAGTGTTTAATTAGTAATAAGATAATTACGGTTAAGAGAATCTTTGTATACAGCTAAGTAAAGAAATCTGTGTTGATTGATGTTTTATTTTATTTTAATATTACTTGCACTGTCATGTGACTATGTAAGGGTATGGGTGGAATCTTTTTCATTTGACTAACTTTCCGTTTTCCGATTGAGTTGACATTTTGCTTGTAATTATATCGCGTGGCAATGTAATTACCATAAAATTATTACATCTGGAACTACATGATTCTTAAAAGCTTATATTTAAAAGTTTTTTTTTACGTTGTTTTTGATGCAATGACATAAATATGCACAATTATATCTAAGCTTATATCGCAAAAACTGTCCTACCCTTTCTTTATAACGCAGATAAGGCTGCATGTGTTAGGGAGTTAATTATGTATATATTTATCCAAAAACCCTTTATTTATTTTTTTTAGTTGGAGGAAATCACCGGATCCCCGCCCGCCCCGCGGGCGGTTTATGTGGGAGTTGAACCGCACTAAAACCTCCAACCGCTCACACTCAGCGTCCGAACCCCGGCTGAGGCCAGAACCCAGCACGGGGTTTGGAGGGACGGCGCGACGCGTTACGCCATCGGCATTCTTTCCCGTCGCTCATCCAAAAACCCTAAGATGAAACTACACAAAAATGAATAAATATCGTTTTTAAAAGCAAATATATACGTATACAATTTCTCGACTGTTGTTATCTCAAGATAATATTAAAAGAAATCGATTTATCCGTTCCGATAAGTGAGTATTACCTCATTCTATGACTTGGTTCAGTAATCAACGCTTAGCTGATTGGACACGGGTTCAAGGTCGGTGTGACAAGGCTACCATAACTAACCTATAAGGACATTGATCAAGTATTACTAGATGCATATATTCACAATAAAATTCAAATAAAATATATCCAAAAACGCGAGGTTTGGGGGAGGCCTATGTCCAGCAGTGGACGTCTATAGGCTGATGATGATATCCAAAATAAATTTATATAAACGGTGTTTCCGGAGCGCTATGACTTGTCCCTCTTTAAGCGAGGTTTAAGAAAAGTCCTGTATAGTAAATAATAGATAACGGCCCCACATTATCCTGGCATTCAGAGGTCTATAAGCGACGGTGACCGCTTACCATCAGGTGGACCGTAGGCTCGTGTATCTATTATGCAATTAAAAAAATACAAAACCCCTTAAGGAAGCAAAAATGTGAGTTAGCTTGTCGTATAAGAAGAAAATCGCAGAAAAAACTAATGCAACAATGTTAATTTAAAACTATAGTTGTAACAAATACAAATAATTTATTTTTAAATATAAAACTAATTTACATAAGGAGTTCAACAATGGCCCCCGCACTAAGCCTGTATCGCGGGAGGCCGTAAAGATTGTACAATTATAGGTTCTAAATGAAAGATGGAAGAGAAGACAGAGAAAACAATTTTATTAATAAAACAATCAGCGCTATAAAACTATTAGGTCGAATGGAGAAAAGTCGTAAATTGTTTCTGTCCCGTGTTCCAAATAAACAGGACAGTTCTAGAAAAATAAAATTGTTTACACATTTTTTAACAATTTTAAAAGTGTGTTTACAATTTTAGTTGTTCATTTTGTATTAAAGTAGACTATTGTTAATTGAATTTTATATAATTTAAATATAAGTTTTCCTGTTGAAATATAAATTTATATTTATTTCTTTTTCATTTTAATTCGATATTGTTTACTTTGTTTTATATTATGAGCTATAACGTTTTAGTTATTTTACTGTAGGTAAACGTTAGATTCTTTTTATTTGTGTATTTTCTTATCAAATTGAATACTGTTTATAGTGTTTTATTTAGAATCATCAGATTATTATTTTCTTCATTCATACCCTTTTCACTTTTACTTTATTCACTTTTATTCTTATTTAAATGTTGTTATTAATATAAAAATAAATAACTTTAAACTACAGTTTGAATTTGAATAAAATGTAAAATAATCATGTATTATAGAAATTTATTATTTATTTATAGAAATGACAGGAGTAGCTTTAATAATAAACAGAATGGAAATACACGTATTTTCAATAATGTTTTCCTTTTATGACTGGTTGAATGTACTTTGTTTATATAGAAATATTTATAACACAATTACTAAACGGGTTCTTTCCACGATTTTTAATTAAATGAGCGGACCCGATATTTCAACACTATTGCATGTTCAAAGAAATGTTACATTTAATTTTATCTGTGAAATGTGATTAATAGTCTAGATTTTTTGGGCAGTCTATAATGTAGTTCTATATATTAATATGTCGGCTTAAAAGTTATAGTGATCAGGCTAAGCATTATGCTAAAATAACCTGTTGAATAATATCAATTTTATTTTAAAATAACATTTATGATGTTTTGATATTTAACATTGCATTTCGTTGACATTTTCAATAATTGCGAATTTTGACAGTATGCTGTTTGTTGTTGTTAATGTTGTTGTTTTTTTTTAATTTAAACTTTTATATTAAAACATAATGAGTATAATTTATTCAAAAAAGACCAGGATTTTACCACCAAATTTAGCACATGCCCTAAAGCCTTACTAATGCGTACCTCAAATTGGCAGGACACAAATGACATAATGGAATTTAATGTTTTTTAATAAGTCGGGAAATTGACAATAAATAGTGACCGATAGTGTGCCCGCACACTTATCAATAGTATTGTCAATACTTTCAACCGAGGGATGGGAAAATATACTAAAACATAGCATTTTAAAGAAAGTGTTAATTAAAAGCACATTTTCAAAAATAGCACGTGCATGTTTTAAGTTAATTAATACTTGAAAAACTTAATTATATTTTAGGTTCAAGTTCCAAAATCGTATAATGTTAAAAATATTAATTTTAACATCGTAAGTCTACTATTCAGGTGGTCTTTAATTTATAATATATGGAATGAGGTAATTCAAATTTCTTTCATACTTTTACAGGCTTGACGCTGCCTGAAATTACTTTTTTTCATATCTTTAAGTGCAATACATGGAACTAAACTCACTTGACGTAAGCACCAGGAGGTATTTACAAATAACACAATTTCAATATCTAAAACATTTTTAGTGCATGCTACTCAAACGATATTATTGCTATTTTTTTCAAACATTCTAATTAAATTGTTATAACTTTTAAATCCCATCTCTGCTTCTGACACAAGTATTGACAATACTTTTTTAGGTGTGCGGGCACGCTTACCACATAAATAGTGCTACTGTAGTTTAAAAGATATTCTATAGTCATTACGTGCGTAACTAACGTCAAAGTTAGCAGACATGAAAGAAGTACGGGATGATCAATTTGATTCATGTATTACTTACTTACTCTCTACTAATGATAAAGAAGTACTTGACAACATTATTTTTATTAATGACAAACACAACAATTCCATTACGATTTATCATTCGCTATCATTATCATTGTAGCCGTTATCATTATCACGGACAATAATCATTCTATGAATAAGAAACGGATATGACGATTTTCGACGGTATTTGGTTAGATATAGTGTGGGTTATCCCACAGGATCTTACTGTTAGGATTTTATATTCTTCGCGAAGGGGATTTCAATTATTTTGTTGGGGGGAGATAAGTACCTACTCTACGGTAACAACTAGATGAGACGAGCAGATCGGACTCAGTGGCGTATTTTGGAAGAGGTCTTTTTTTTTCACAAAATCACAGTGACCGTTCAAACATTGCCTATAAATAGGTTTAAGAGAGTTATCAAAGAACGGCTATGCAGTAAAGCATATTATAAACTTAATGATTATATAAATGGCTGCACAAAATGGGAATGAGGTGCTCGTCCCGGGCCATTTCAATTGATATATTTGTTAAAAACAAAAAAATATTGTAAAACAATATTTAAAAAAAAAAACAATATATTAAATTAAAAAAAAGACATGCCCGCTGAGTCTCTTGCGCCGGTTCTTCTCAGGACGGAGGCGTAATTTTAGCGAACTGGTGGTAGAACTTTTGATTTTTCGATTTTATTTTTGACATTCAAAATGTATGTGTCCACATCTAATTTGAAATAAATGATTTGACTTTGACTTCAGTTGGAAATCACCGGATCCCCGTATGTGGGGGTTGAACCTCTTGGAAGAGGTCTATGTCCAGCAGTGGACGAGTGTGGGCTGATGATGAAGTACCTAATCCCTCCTTCACTAGTAGAATGGAGGTAAAATAAATAGGTATACTTAAAAATTATTATGACTTTAGGAAGCAGATTTGTCAGTCAAAATTGATATTCACAACATTTTTATTTTGTAGATAAACGAGCTAACTGGCCACCTGATCGTAAGTGGTTACCAACGCTCATGAACCTCTGCAATGTCAGGGGACACTGAGGGGTCGCTAGCTACGACCTAACTTTAAGGACCGGAGGGTCCTCGTTTGAAGAAGGACAAGTCATACCAATCAGGGAATGTTGCTCAGGTAATCCTCTGCAATGTTAGGACACTGCGAGATAGTTGCTTTCGATCTACCTTTAAGGATTATCTTGAATCCTCGTTTGAAGAAGGACAAGTTATAACAACATCCTTAATTTCTATTTTTTTTATTAGCTAACGAGCCATAATGATTGTAAGTGGTTACCGTTGCTCATGGACTTTGACAATACTTTATTATTATAGTATTTATTGTATATTTTTTATTTAATTTGCATTTTAATAATTTTAATTACCAATTTTTATATTTAATGTAAAATCTTATATATAAAAATGAATTGCTGTTCGTTAGTCTCGCTAAAACTCGAGAACGACTGAACCGATTTGGCTTATTTTAATCTTGAAATATTCGTAGAAGTCCAGGGAAGGTTTAAACGGTCAGAAAATGACCTTATGTGACGCAGACGAAGTTGTGTGGGCCAGCTAGTCTTATATATAAAAATGAATTGCTGTTCGTTAGTCTCGCTAAAACTCGAGAACGACTGGACCGATTTGGCTTATTTTAATCTTGAAATATTCGTAGATGTCCAGGGAAAGTTTGAACCGTGAGAAAATTTCCTTATGTGACGCAGACGAAGTTGTGTGGGCCAGCTAGTTTTTAATATAATTGTCATAAAATGTATGCACGCTGATTGTACCTATAATTTCAGTGACATTTACTGTTTTTAATTCATGATTATAATTTAAGTGTTTGATTTGAAGTGTAATCTGTTGGTGCGACTTATTTTAGTAAAATAGTACTTTTCCTGACACAATATTGCGTTCTAAATACTTAATGAATATTAATATATCAGTGTTATATTAAAGTAATCTTTAAATTTATTCTGTTTATCTAAAATTCTTAAATTATATATAAAGAAGATATTTTGTATTTAACATTAATTCTAAAATGGTTTGTTTCGAAAAACAATTGTTTTGCTATTTATTTTAGAAATCAGAGAAAGAATGCAAATTAATTGCAGTCAAAAGTCAGACGAGGTCGTTTATAAACACAACGACTAAAACAACATAAAACGCCGGCAAACAAAATAAAAATAAACGTTAAGAAACTGCATGAAATCTCAAATTCCTAAACAATCTAAACATAGATCTAACGTACGAAATTTAAAAAAGTTTTACCTTCAAATTCAAAACATTTTTTTCTAAATCAGTGTTCTAATTTTGAATGTTTAAAAATTTGTCATGTTTCTGATTGATTTTAGTTTGTGTTTTTGTTGTTTATTTTCTAAACAATTTACACAAAATGTTCTGTATTCAAAAACTTTAACATCAAATTCAATAATAAAATATTTTTAAATCTAAATCTGTGTTCCAATTTTGAATTTTCAAAATCCCATCGTGAATGATTTTCGTTTATTTTTTTCTTGTTTATTTACGACACAATTGAAACAGAACGTTCGGTATTCAAAAAGTTTAACATCAAATTCAAAAATAGAATTAAATCTATGTTTTAATTTTGAATATTCAAAAACTCACCATAATGCCGGATTGTTATTCGTTTGTTATTCAATTGTTTTATTCACGTTCGCTTTGTGCGATGTCGCGCGACTAACTGGATTGTCGTTTCGTTTCGGTCTCAGTACGTGGTCGCTGTTATCGTGGGGTGACGTAATCGCTCGCTTTTGAACACCTTCGAACTGTTTTGGTATTACCGAATCCTTTGATAGGACTTGTTTTGATTTTGGTAATGTTGAAAAAGCCTTTCAGATTCTCAACTATCGTTTAAAGAAAGATAAGTCATAGCGCTCAGGGAACAACAAAGTGGGGAGCCCATTCTAAAAATGAGTTCGTAGAATAGTCAAACTTGGGTTTGGAATCAATATTTACCGGGAAAACCAAATGTTGTAATGTAAGTCATCATCATCATTGGACCGTAGACGTCCATTGAAATCTCGCCACAATCAGTCCAGCAGTGACCTCCTGGTCAGAACTGCAAAATTGAAATACTTTAGTCACATATGCTGTTTTCTACAGGTGCCCAACGTGTTACCAGAAGGATGTGAAGTTACAAGACTCTTGAAGCAGCTCTGCAGTGGTGATAAGGGGTTTGTACTGTTTATACCAGACCAGTGTCAAAATTAAATATGAAAGATAGATTATGTTTGTGTTAAAAGTGACCCATTCCCGTCTTGAAGCTGTTTCATCATCATTGTCAGCCACAACACGTCGACTGCTGACCATATACTTTCCCCCCATGATTTTTAATGCTGGCATTTAGTAGCGAACTGCATCTATGCGTCCTTAATTAGGTCATCTGTTCTTGAAGCGTGTTCAGAAACTTCACAGTCCATCGGTTCTGCCAACCAAGTGTCGTCATAACCCATTTTAGGTTTACAACTAAAATAAACCACAGATACTGATATGAAACCTTCAGTAGGTGGTTGTGATACCATACTATTAACCTGTCATACTTACGACCTAATAAGTTGATGGGTCCAATGTATATTGAGACAACCGACAAAATGACGAAAACCATTTTTTTGAGCGACTTCCAAAAAGGAGAAGGTACTCATCTGTTTTTTATGTTTGTTGCTTCATAACTTTAGTTTGCGTTTGAATTCTGGTGTCAGATGGAAGGTGACGGTCGTCATGGGAGTCCTATTTGATTTTTTTAAAGATCGAACAAGTATTTTTAGATAATATGATTTTAATCGGAAAAGATTTCAATGGAAGTTGGTCGTTTTCATTTTTGTAATATTAATATTATTTGCATTAAAATTCCCTAATCTTTTATCCTGAAAACTTCATTTTAAAATTCCAATTATTTTGTATAAGTCCTTTTTTTTCAGTTGCAGGAAATCACCGGCGGGCTGGGTATGTGGGAGTTGAACCGCACTAAAACCTCCAACCGCTCACACTCAGCGTCCGAACCCCGGCTGAGGCCAGAACCCAGCACGGGTTTGGAGGAACGGCGCGACGCGTTACGCTCGGCACTCTTTCCCGTCGCTCCGTCCCCTTGTATAGGTCCCAACAAAGTTACAAAGTGTAGAACATTAAATGGCTCTCCTGTAAAATTGCGTTTTCTCACTTAAGCTATTCTACGTAGGACCCGTCGAATACCACATAATTAATGATTTCTTGCGTCTCGCTCTAATACCATAAGAGTAAAGGTGACGAAAGACCCACCCACATTTAACCCATATGGGTTTTTGTGACTAATTGAACGGCGAAGTCAGGATCGAACCGTGGACTAAATTTGGCAAACTTTCTGTCCTTAAGCACTGGTGTTGTGGGTGTTTCTGAGTCATTGAGAAAAAGCCGGTTAGAGTAATCATGTGTTTGAAGTAGTTGTTGATGATTAATTGGATAGTTATTTTTTGGGATATTTGACAGTATTAACAGATAGGTAATTTTGCTGAAATTAGTAAGCGAAATTCTCTTTTCTTGATACTATTTGTAATGCTTTGTGTATCTTATGCTTGGGTGGAATTTTGAAATGCAACATCGAGGGTAGTACTCAAAATTGTACAGTCCACTAATTGTAATTGTAACAACCCATTACTGCCCACTGTTGGGCTCAAGTCTCCTCCGGAGAGAGGTGACTCTAAATAGTGATTTTAGTGAATTTTCCTGAAAGTAAACATACCTTTATATTTGGAAAGAAACACAATTGCATTCATAGATTTTTAAATTATCTTGGCTCACCTAGTACCTAATCATCACGTATCGTCATCAGTCCTCAAAAAACAATGAATGACTTATAAATAATAAACTTCATAATTTACCAAATCAAATTGATAATCTCTTCTTCTTACCGGTAAAAAACAATAGCATTACCACAAAACAACATTCATATCAACAACACGATTTGCGTTAAAAGATACCGGTGTCACCCAGTACCACCCGGAGCCGGTGCTTTCCTATCGAAATGGAATCTCCTTCCTAACCACACCATAGTTTACTATACAGAAGTGAACAATCAATAAATCAGACTCTTGATTTAATTTTTGATCAATTTCCTAGAAAAAGGTTATCAAGTTCAGGGTATCCAAGACTATATGATATGAGTGGGAAGTACTTTAAATATTTGAGATAGGATGTGTAGGATGTGTGCAGTTAAACATTTATCTAAAATTAAAAAAACAACTTCAAACACACACATTCATTTTCAACTCTGTACTGAAAATACTCACTTTTTATGACTTCTTAAGTATATAAATTACACAGTGAATCTTGATTATTTACTGTATTGTAACGACCCATTATTACCTAATATTACTTAGGTCTTCATGATCAGATATCAGATTTTTCTAAGGATTTTTAGAATAATTTTCGAAACATACATATGCAGATTTCCTCACAATGCATTCCTTCACAGTTTTAACTAGTGGCGAATGACATGCAATGCTCGATTTAGTTATTAAAAGTTGTAACAGTTCGTGAAAGCGTTTTGTCTAAATCTTTATATCTGTTATTTTGTGGCTCCGTCCTTGGCGAGGTCGTCGGTAATGGTATGATGTCACTTCTGACTAGGTTCCGTGACTTCGTGCAGTTTCTTACTGAAATAGATTGGATAAGAAATAGGAGAATAAATGAAGCCTTTGTTTTGGTTTTTTTGTTGACAAAAATGTTATATTTTGAACTATACATATAGATGGCGGGTCTGATCATGGTTAAATATTTTTTTAGGTCGTTTGCTCGTTTGGTTTACCTGTAATTGCTCCTAAAAACAATATTAGTATTGGTCGAAGACACGCGGCTCAATCTTGGCGCGCTTTGGAAAGCCCGCCGACCGAGAGAGCCGGTGGCCGTATCGCCAGCGGCTGCCGTTATGAGCGGTTAGAGGCTTTAATGCGGTTCAACTCCCACATATCCAAATTATACCAAAAAATTAATCATCGAAACTGGTTCATCTAAAAAATAACACACGAAAACAAGCACAGAAAAGTTAACATTTTAAACACAATCCAAAAGTACTTTTTTGGTTTTAACAAAATTATCTATTAATAAATCCCACGATGACCATCAATCACTTCATCTGATACAAGAATCATGCAAATCAGTGCAGCCAAAGTTATGCGGTAACAAAAATAAAGAAATTGATGAGTACCTCTTCCTTTTTGGAAGTCATTCAAAAACGAAACCATTTAAGGTTTTCAAAAAGGTCCAAATCCTTTTCTCCTCCAGATTTGTCTATAAGCTATCATATTTTCGAAACTACTAACGACTATATTAGCTTACTAAGAAGACAGGGCACAATCCTGGATAATATTACAAATATTCTCGTAAAAGTAATTGAAGTTATACATTAAATGGTCCGGTTACATCACCAGGACGAGGTCGACTCAATATAAAATGCATTTACGGAATTATCGTGATTATCTTTAAAGATAATAATATACACGTGTAATTTAATAGATCTCTAGAGGACTAATCTTCATGAACGAAGTATTTCGAAGAACTGTACTTTTTCACTAACATCCCAAAAGGGAGAGTTTATGAAATTTATTGAAATTTTGAAACATGCTTTTGACCGGAGAACTGGCACCAATTTTTGAGTAGGTATTTGAAGCAAGCTGAAATCTTGGTCTATAGTTCTCCTAATATACCCCAACTCGAAACTGCAGACCTGGCTGCTGAGTAGCGGGGCTAAACGGACTACCCTATATTTACAATTGCCGCCAGCTCTCATACTATTTAGTTGATCATAAATTGTGTTTTAAAAAAAACAGTTTTCAGATTTTGTTTAAGAGTATGTCATGAACAGTACTGTTACTGAACTTATGCACATTGTTTTATTCAATCCTTTTTTTATATTACTATTAGTATTTCTTAAATACTGCTTAGTACAAAATAATGATTATAACATCATTTGTCATAAAGTGTGAACTTTAATTTAATAATGTTCTCATAGGTATTGTAAATATAATAGTTTTTGACATGTCTAGTCTAGACGACGCGCCTCTAGGGTGCCACCCCTATGCGTCTGTAGGTATTAGGGATGTCAACGTTATGAAAAAAAAAGTTTATTAACATGCGACATTAACTTTTTACCATAACAAACGATAAAATAAAAATTGAAATAATATTTAAAAGGCATAGACATAATTTGTGGTAAAAATGGTACGAATGATAAAAACAATTACATAATCGTATTACAGTTCCACCACAAACCAGCTGAAACTCAGCGTATTGTTGAATATCGACATAGACTATAGAATCAATGCCAATGATCCCGATATAGAATATCAAATCCCGTTCTTGATGACTCCGGAAAGCTATAACGTCTCTCTTTAAACGAGGTTAAGGAAGAGTTTTGTGTAGTAGGTTATAGGTATCAGCTCAGTAGGTATATTGGAGCTTAAAGCTATGCGAAATTGATCAAAAAGTGTCTGTTATCATCATTATCAGGCTATATAAACGACCACTGGACATATGCCACCAAACCTCGCCACAACGACCGATCTTGAGCTGTCTGCATCCAGTAACTTCCCGCGATCCTGGCCAGGTCGTCGGTCCATCTTGTGGGAAGTCTGCTTACGCTGCACCTTTGTGTCTCTTAGTTGTCAATGGGTCCTGATCACGGAGTTTGTGGATCATGATGGAGATCTTATCAAGCTTTATGATATGGTCGCTACTCCTTCGGCTTGTATTAAGGCTCAAAAACAAAGCTCTGTATGACGTTCAATAATTGCTATTTTAAAGTAAAGCGCCGAAGTTATTAACAAATTTAAAAGATAAATAGAACTACTTAGTTATTATTTTAAAAATACTTTTATAATAATGTACACATGACGTTATATGAGGATATTTCTAGAACATATTTTAGTTCTCAGGCATTTTTATACATAGAGAAATTTTAGTTATTTCATTGTTGTTTCTTTGTTTTTATTGTTTAGTAATTATTTGTGTACCTTTGTTCTGAGGCTCTGCCTGAAAACCAGCGCTGTATTAATCGCAGCAATATGCTGAGGCAGATTCCTTTTAGATACACAAACTATGTTAATTTTATTTTGCTATTTATCTTGTGTTTTAAGTATGTTATGTGTGTTTAATAAAATTATTTACTTTCTTTCTTTCTAGTTGCAATTACAACAGTGTTCACTTTATTTTTGTTTTTTTTGGGGTATGACAACCCTGTTACACGGTCGCATAAAGTCACATTGGAAGTCCTAATGTATATAATTTAATAGCTAACTAAATACAGGATGATTTAGTTTCACAGCTTATGTTTTGATGCATTTAGAGACTCATTTTAAAAGTAATATTACCTATATCTTATGAAGATCGTAGAAGAAGGAAAAGGAAGGTCTTGATTAAAAAAAGCTATGATTTTTTTTCAAAATAAAAATTATTTGCAGTGTTAGAAACGATCGCATCAGTGGAACGAAGAATGCTCAGCTGGTCTGCGTCAGTGGTGGAAGTCCTAGACAGCCTAATACTCCTCAACTATTAAAGGTACACTAACTACTGTAACTAACTAGGTATAGTATAAAACAAAGTCGCTCAACGTTGTCTGTTCTTATGTATGCTGAGATCTTTAAAACTACGCAACGGATTTGTATTTGATTTTTTTTAAAATAGTGTTTCAAGAGAAAAAAACTTCATGTTTTTGGGACGCAATGAATATTCGCATTCGCACAACAGTTTTCCCGATATTTTTAACGCCTATGAGCCCTCTACGCGGGGGTAGTGCGCTCGATGGCCCTGTACGGTGCGCCCGTTTGGGCCGAGCCTCGTACTCGGGCAACTTTTGCCCGATACTTGCGCCGGCCACAGCGCATCGTAGCCATCAGGGTCATCCGCGGGTACCGCACCGTCGCGTTTGAGGCGGCGTGCGTGCTGGCGGGGACGCCGCCCTGGGAGTTGGAGGCGGAGGCGCTCGCTGACGATTATCGTTGGCGATGCGACCTCCGGGCCCGGGGCGTAGTGCGTCCCCTGCGGGAAGCTGTTCGGGATCGGAAGGCCCAATCTCGGCGGTCCGTAATGGAGTCGTGGGAGCGACGTATCGCTAACCCCACTTGGGGTCTGCGGACCGTCGAGGCGATCCGCCCCGTCCTAAAGGATTGGGTGGGTCGTGGCGAAGGACGCCTCACCTTTTGGGCGGTGCAGATGCTGACCGGGCATGGATGCTTCGGGCGGTATCTGCACCGCATTCAGGTGGAGCCGACGACGAGGTGCCATCACTGTATAGGATGTGACCAGGACACACCGGAGCATACGCTCGCTGTCTGCCCCGCATGGGAGCAGCAGCGGTGTGTCCTGGTCCAACAAATAGGACCGGACTTGTCGCTCCCGGGCGTCGTGGCGTCGATGCTCGAGAGCGGCGAGTCCTGGAAGGCGATGCTCGACTTCTGCGAGTCCACCATCTCGCAGAAGAGGGTGGCGGGGAGTGCGAGGGAGAGAATTTATTCTTCTCTCCGCCCCGCAACAACCCGCCGCCGTCGAGCAAGGGGCCGGAACCGGGATCTCGCCCGGAATCTGGCCCCTTAAGAGTTTCGGGTCCCCAACGCATGTGAGTGCGAGCGGGGACCCAAGAAGGTGTCGTGTCTCGCTCAGCACGCCCTTGCGTCAGAGCATCCGGAGGATGGCGGACCGCGCTCCCCGACCCACGCTGGTTCCGACCCAGCGGGGTATTCCGTGGGAGGGTGACACGCGGTTCAGCCATCTTGGCGGGCTTCGGATAGCCCGCCGACCGAGAGAGCCGGTGGCCGTATCGCCGGCGGCTGCCGGTTCGGCGTCCGGGGGCGGCGTGACGGAAAAGTGTGCCGAGAGCGTTACGCGTCGCGCCGTCCCACAAAACCCCGTGCTGGGTTCTGGCCTCAGCCGGGGTTCGGACGCTGAGTGTGAGCGGTTGGAGGTTTTAGTGAGGTTCAACTCCCACATACCCCGCCCGCGGGGCGGGCGGGGATCCGGTGATTTCCTCCAACTGAAAAAAAAAAAAAAGGCCTATGAGCAATCAATGGCGAAGGTTCTATACAAATGGTTTCCCATCGGCTTCCCCTTCGGCATTGTTAGACTAAAAAAGAGTAATAAAAGGAAGACATTTCAGATTACCTTATGATAATTCAATAAAAATAAAATATACTCGAACACATTCTTAAACGACTGTGAATCTTTCCCATTGTAAGCGATGGTACCTAAACACTAATGGTAACACAACTATTAAACGGGTTCCCACCACGATTTTTATTGACCGAGCGATCCCAAACGTTTAGTAGTTGTGTAAGTGATATAACGGTTATTCGTTAATGTTTAGAAAAATACTAAAGCGTTAGCTTATTTACCTGTATGGCAATAACAGAAACTTTTGTCATAGATCCTGGAAGAAACAATTCAGAAGAAAACTCCAAGATCATTCTGCCAGAAGCCGTCGCCTCGAGACTTGGACAGATTTCGCTTAGCCTTCAACATTGATGAGCAAACTGCGTCCAACCTCTTCCAATATAGGACCAAGTTTGTCCAACATATGCTGACTAGTCCAATGTACGCCAACAGCGCTATTGGCAAACCTTGGGAGACTATTGGAAGGTTGGCTAATTGTTTTAATTGTATTTTAGCTTGGGTTGAATCATCATGTTTTAAAGAACAGTCTTTAGAGAAGCCTACAGACACATACATTTTGAATGTCAAATTAAAATCAAAAGTTCTACCACCAGTTCGCTAAAATTACGCCTCCGTCCTGAGAAGAACCGGCACAAGAAACTCAGCGAGCATGTCTTTTTTTTACTATTCTGTGTTTGATGTAATTTTATTACTATTGTGTAGTGTAGTTCTGATGTAAGTCTGTAAACAATATCCGTTGCCACTGAAACCGCTTATAGTAGAAACATATCACTTGCTATAAAGGACTTTAAAAGGGACAAAACCAATGATTAGAGTCCATTCCAAAACGGACTGGTAAATATAACAAATGTTGGAAGTAGAACTATCATCAGATTGCCGACTTTGTGACCAGAAAGTATTATTTAAAAGGTCTAAGGGTGTATGTAATTGATTTCAGCATATCAGAGAAGATAATAGACGAGCTTCTACAGAACTGTGCCAAGGAAATGGAAATACGGAATGTTGTGGATGAAATGTACAAGTTTGAGACGAATTGAAATTGTTATACTTTGATTATATTAATTATATTTTATTGTTTGGAAAGCTTTGTCATTTATAACTTGAAAGAAGAGACAAATATACACTACCTAGAAGATATTAAATGCTAATGTGAAATGCTGTTATGATAAAAAAGTAACTCTTTGAACAAATCCGAAGAATATTCTATATTTTTTTAAATCGTAATAGTGTTTTGAAAACAATACCTTTTCTACAAGCTTCATATTAACTTGCACTGGATGTAACTATGTATGGAACTATATAAATTCGTGTGGAATCTTGCAAGCTAAAGTTAAGAAATTTCCCAATTTCCGATTGAGCTGACATTTTGCACGTAGATGTATATCGCGTGACAATGCAATGACAATGATTCGGACGGTGATCATACCTAAGAACTCTTGTGCTAAACGAGATAGACCCGTCGTGTTAGGCTCGTTTCACTTGTATTAGCTAGTACTCTACTGCTACATGATATCCAGGATCTTAAAAGCATGTATTTAAAAAGTTTTATTTAAAATTATTAATAAAATAAAAGAAAAATTAAATAACATTGTTACATGTTTTATTACAGTTAATTAAATAAACACAAAACTAAATTTTGATGTATTTATATTGCTTGTGACGTCAGTCTTTGGCAAAATGATTTACTAAATACATAATAAATGACAACTTAAAAACTAAAATATGACAATGCATTGATAGTCATAGATAATAGAAGAGAAGAGGGTCAAAAAATATCTGCCAAAATGCATTAAATTACGTCGCAAGTTGCACCAAATTAGGACCAAGATAAATTTGGGGTGAGATAGGGTGGAATTTTGCGAGTCAAATTTGACTATCTTCTCGTTTCTGATTGGGTGTATAATCCAGTCGGACGGTATAGCAACTCCTGTAAATAAGACTCATTGTGTTTGGGTTCGTTTTTTTTTTGTTTTGTTTATCACTGTACTTCCACATGATATACGGAATCTTAAAAGTTTATTTATAATAATTTATTAAGCATTCTAGACTTCCTTCCTTCTATTCTCCATGCTTGTAGTTAATTTTCTTATAAAACCTTAGTTAATAAATAATTATAAATTTAAAAAGTTCCATCACTAGGATCCAATGTAACAATCTCGCAAACAAAATTAAAATACTACCAAAGTCACCATCCTTATAGTCCCAATGCTTATTTGAACTTCATGATACAACTCTTGTATAGCAGTAAATTCTTAATTTAAATATATTTTGAACCCATTTGTACTTGTTTGATCTTTATCTTATCTCACTAATTCTTATAAACTAGTAAAGAAAATAAAGTTATTCTCAATCATTTCACCACAATAATAACTTAATTTATATCCTCATACTTCATCGTCTTTATTCAAACTTAGTCTAAACGAATCCAAAACTTCACCGAATTTCGCTTTCTGACGTTTCAATGTGTCATTCTTTTCAATTTTAGGTAATTTTGCTATACTTTCAGAACTGGATGTATCTGTTTGATAAGCTTCTTCCGGCGTCGGAGGATTTGACTTCATAAGCCTAGGTTTTAATAACTGTGGTCCTCCGGCCGCGAATATATTCTCTAGTTTACATTTCAAATCTTCTCGACTCAATTTCGTATCTTCTTCTGGCGATTCCTCTTGTATTTTATCTTCTGGGTTTACTTGACGTAGATTTTGTGCCACTTCGCGAGATACTATTTCTTTTTTCAAATCTAAGAACAAAGATGGCCGGTTTGTTGGTATATTTTCTTCGGGAACGTTTCCTGTTGATTGAGACCTTTTTCTAGGTTCTTCTTCCTCTTCATTCGAAGTTATCTTGTTCTGGAATATGTCGTTTAATTTGCTCATGAAATGTATCTGTCTGTCGCTACCGAATGTAATGTTGTCATCGCTTTGAGAATTGTTTGATTGAACGCTTTCTCTTGGGTCCTCTTCAGAATCTTCTGATTTCTTCCCGGGTCTTGACGAAATTGTATAAGATTTTTTGAAGTTGGGACTTCTAAAGAAATTTTCGTCTAATGGTGGAGGAGCTGGTATACTGGGATCATCTTTTTCTCTTTCACCTTCGTCTTTTTCTACAGGTATTGATGGAACAATGTTCGGTTTATTGACATCAGGACTTCTAAAATAGTTTTCATCTAAAGGTGGAGGCACCGGTATCCTAGGATCATTAGGTACATCTTTATTTCTGTCTTCCTTTTCTTTCTTCAAAGGTTTCCATGGCGTCGAATAAGATTTTTTAAAGTTTGGTCTAGCAGCAAAGTATTTTTCGTCTATCGGTGGGGGTACTGGTATTCTAGGTTCATCGTCTTTTTCTTCAAGAGACTCACTAAAGGCATTCCTATCTATAGTATCGGAGTAACCAGACTCATCAGTCCTAGAATTGGTCTCACTATCATTGAAAGCGGTTATCTGTTCATGTTCATCTATTTCTTGTTCTAAATCTTCGTCTCTTCTCTCTTCTTCTTCAGTAACTTTCGGTAGGTCTTCTCTATGTACTTGTGCGATGACGTCATACTTCGATAACACTTGATTACCGAATGACGCGTCGGATCCTGCGTCAGAGAGTTCACCGAGCGACTTTCTTTGTAAGTCTTCTTTGACCATAAGAATGTCTTCGGAGTTTTGGTCTTTTAGGCTTATTACTTCTCCGTATGTTTCTTCTTCAGCTAAGATTACTTGATCTAATAGTTCTATGATTTTTGCTTCTTTTTCTTCGTTGTTTTCAATAATTGCTTGTTGTTTAACTTCTGCGATTTTTGGCGGTTCGTTCTTAACTTCTTCTTCAGTACTTTCTATACTTTCTTCCTCAATGGTATCATCAGCATAGTTACTGATTCTATTGACTGTGTCGGGTGGTGTTGGTGACTCTACTACTATTTGTACGTTGGGAGGATTTGGAGATTGTTTTCCATTTTTTAAGGAATTTGGTAATGCGATTTCTTCTTGTTTCTTCTCTGGCTTTTTAAAACAGCATAGCCCTATTAAATACACTGGTATACCTGTAAAACAAAATTGCATTATTTTTATTTCTGTTCTTTCATCGTTTTTATTTAATAGCTTTTTATTTTTATTATTCTGTGAATTTTCTTTTTTCGTCACAATTAAACGTCTATGTTTATGTTAAATTAGTAAGATATTTGTTAATGAAAAAAAAACCTTATCAAATTGTTTACCTATGGCAAGCCAGATGAGAACTCTGATCCAAGTATCAAGACTGATGAGAGCCAACAACTGCACGTTCACGTAGATGCTGAGACACGGAATGAGGGGCACCAAAGGAGTCTGAAATTAAAAATGTATCATAAATATATTGTCATTTCGTATACATGTAAAAGCATTAATCCGATAGTTGATCTACTAAAATATGTTATAGTAAAAGGTACCTATTTTCTTGCGTAAACTGTATTTATTTTCGGCATGACTAAATGATGAGAGATGAAAGAATGAAAAAAAAAATTGCAAGATATTTTTTACTCTTTTATTACCCAAGATTAGATTGAACTGCAGAACTCTAAAGAATGTAATTAGTTATACCTTAAAAGCCACTTCCTCCTTAGCTTTAGGCTGCAGCGACATGATGATGACGAGCAGCAGCGACGCTGGGTGCAGCACCAGTTGCGGGACCAGGGGACGCTCCACGTGAGTCATGACCAGCGACATGGCGACACACAGACTTACTGGAACATAATATATATATATATATGATATAATAACGGTTCTCTTTTCGTTAACGTTAAGTTCTTGCACAGGCATAACCAGGTGGCTAAGATTATCCACCAACAACTTGCTCTGAAATACGACCTTGTTGAAGCCGCTGTACCTTATTACCAGTATCGGCTTCAGCCAGTGCTCGATAATGGTCATGTAACGCTCTACTGGGACCGATCTGCTGCCAATAAACCTGACATAGTGATAGTAGATCGGGATGCGCATCGGGCGGTGCTGATCGATGTTACCATCTCACATGACGAGAACCTTGTGAAGGCAAAAAAGAAAAACTGCTAAAATATTTGAACCTGGCCCACGAGGTGACCGACATGTGGCGTGTTGAATCGACCATCATTGTTCCGATCGTTGTATCTGTGCACGGTCTAGTAGCGAAAAGCTTCGACCGTCATCTAGAGAAGCTTTCGCTCCCCGGCTAGGTAGGTGGCCTGATTCAGCGCGGAAAATATAAGTCGGTTTTTATTTTTGTAATAAAATACTATATTGTACTTACTGAATAATAACAAAGTTCCATAGACAATCCTGGCTGTACCCCGCGTCGCGAGCTTGAACCCGCAACCAAATAGTTCCTTCAAGAATCCTGGAGATGACTGGGGAGCGTATTCTGAACGATACCTATGTATTAATGAAAAATTTAGTTGTTGCTAGACACCGTTGAAAAAGCTAGATTTTGAGATAAAATATATAAATATCCTATGTTACTTTTTATTCAGAAGTCGTGGTGGGGTAGTGGTCGAAGCGCGTTCTTCCGAACGGGAGGTCGCGGATTCAAATCCGGCTTGTACCTCTAAATCTAAATGTGAAAAAGATGTATGTGCAATTTTTCACAACACCACTGGCTAAAAACGGTGAAGGAAAACATCGTGAGGAAACCTGCATGTCGGAAAAGGGTTCTAAAAATCCTTTGAAGATATGTGAAGTCCCCAATCCGCACTAGGCAAGCGTGGTGGACTATACCTAATCCCTCTTCGGAGGAGACCTGAGCCCAACAGTGGGCAGTAATGGGTTGGTACAGTAACTTTTTATTCCTCCAATAATATGTATATAAAGTTTCATGATAATCGGGTGACTAGTTATCGCGTGAAAGCGTAACAAACAAACTTACATTCACATTTATATGTTCTGGATTATGATAAAATATAGTTTTACTTGGATTAATAAAGTTAATTAAGTCCGCCATTGTACTATCCATTGTGCATAAAGTATAATAAATAAAAAGGGGTGGGCCATATAAAGTTTGCATTTTCCAAAAGTTCGACTGTCATGTTGGCTGTGTGGCATGTTGCGCCATCCTGTTGAAACCAAATGTCGTCCATGTCATACTCTTCAATTCGTGTTCGCATGGCACGGTAACGCCATTGACCGTAACGGCGGGTCCTTGCTCATTTTCGAATGATTATGAACACAAATTATGAACACATTAATGAATTATGAACACAAATTGAATGACATTTGAGCTGTCATTCTCTAAATAAACAGTAGTTCACAATGCAAACGTTAGATTGGCCCACCCTATAAATCAATGTAATATATTTAAGTACCTTAGAACTATAACACAGATAGCCACCACTGTGTATGAGAGGAGAGTCCCGATACACAACATCAGGATCAGCTGTTCCAACTCCAACAAACCGGCCAGGGTTGCTGAAAGAAGTAAAAAGGGCATACAGCATTATGTTAAGTGGTTCATTTGTTGTGGTAAAGACACACTTTTTTTTCAGTTGGAGGAAATCACCGGATGTATGTGGGAGTTGAACCGCTTAAACCTCCAACCGCTCACACTCAGCGTCCATTGAGAATGTGGTCAAATTCAGTTCGTAAGATTCCATCCTAACTTACATAATTACATTCAGTACAAGTTAATATAAAGCTTGTAAAAGTAGTGAAACGAACACAAAAATGACGTTTTTATATTGGTTAATACAAAAGTTTCTATGGCCATCGAACTCTATCTTCAGATCAGCTCCAAAAGTCTATATCATTCCAATTTCACTCAGCATTTTAGCTCTACCAAAAATTGGACAAATTTAATTCACAAAATTCCACCTGAACTTACATACATACATAGTTACATCCAATACAAATTAATTATAACTAGCTGACCCGCGCAACTTCGTCTGCGTTACAAAGGGGTTCAAACAGTACTCGCAATGCCGTCGCGGAGTTTTTTGTTTGTCTTACTATGACCTAAAAACCCGTAGTACATCATTTTGTTCTATCATCAATAGTTTTCGCAGCGCACGCGACGTAAGGAATTTTTCAGGTAATTTACACCTTATGTGTTACATTATTGGAGTTTTAGTAAGGATCCCTAATCTTTTTTTAAATATAATATAGCCTATGTTACTCGGGGATAATGTAAGTTTGCAAAGGTGAAAGTATTTGAAATCTGTCCAGTAGTTTCGGAGCCTATTCATTACATACAAACAAACAAACAAATCTTTCCTCTTTATAATATTAGTATAGATATAGATATACAAACCAACAATAACAGCAGATGCGAGAGTAGCAAACACGGGAGTTTTCCTCGATGACGTCAGCTTGGAGAACCAACTGATCAGTAGACCGTCAGAGGACATCGCGTATAACAACCGAGGGAGGGGTAATAGAGCTCCGAATAAACTAAAAACAAATTAAATTGAAGTGAATGAAAATCGTGAGGAAACCTGCATGTCGGAAAAGGGTTCTAAAAATCCTTTGAAGATATTTGAAGTTCCCAATCCGCACTGGGCAAGCGTGGTGGACTATGCCTAATCCCTCTTCTGAAGAGACCTGAGCCCAACAGTGGGCAGTAATGGGTTGGTACAGATCATGAAGAAATTGAATCAGAAATTGAAGTGAATTTATTCATTCTAAACGTTAAATAAATTATCGTGCTTGTTGATGTCAGGCTACCACTAGTTCGGAAAAATAAACAATCACCGTCTTGAGAAGAACTGGCAAGAAACTCAGCGGACATGTCTTTTTTTGTATTAATTTTCTGTTTTTTTTTCTTTTAATTCAATATTACATTTTTACACTCACGGTTATCTACATCAACACGCATAGGTTCTTGTCTTACAACCAAGTGACCAGTATATCAACCCGTGTGGTAATTAAAATATATTTTATATTACCTAGCAAGTAGTCCTGCGACGGCCCCAGCGAACACGACCCACCTCATCCACTCCCACCCGAGATATACAAACGCAAAAGATAAAGCGTCCGGGGAACTCTGGAAACAATAATATAACTTTAATCAAAAACTAACCAAATATATGCAATCTAACAAAAAAGTTGAAATCAAACATCCCCAAAAAAGTAATCTTAACAACCAACCTCTCTAATCTCAATAATAGAAAACAAAAAACCATATAAACATAGATCCAAAAGAACTAGATATATAAAAAAAAAACTTAAGAGCGACGGGAAAGAGTGCCGAGCGCGTAACGCGTCGCGCCGTCCTTCCATACCCCGTGCTGGGTTCTGGCCTCAGCCGGGGTTCGGACGCTGAGTGTGAGCGGTTGGAGGTTTTAGTGCGGTTTAACTCCCACATACTCGGATCCGGTGATTTCCTCCAACTGAAAAAAAAAGAGGCCCTTTCAACGACTATACATCCCATATATATTATGATAGCAATGAATGTTATAATAACTGTAATTGAAAAAAAGTTAAACCGATTTTAATAACTAAAGGGGTTGTATTTCGATAAAACATTCATGCTCCTATCAGCTGAAACATAATATACAGGGTGGATCTGTAACATTGGACAATCTGACGCGGGGTGAATAATGACGATACAATATATTCCTAAATAATATATCTGAAAATTTCAATAATTAAAGAATAATTTGAAATACATACCTGTATATAATAAGGCATCATCATGGTAAAAACAATTGAAACTCCACAATAACAGACGAAGGTTATGAAGAGAACCAGTAGAATTATCAGAGGTATAGATGACTGGGGCTTGTGGACCTGGAATATACGAATACAAACATATTTATTTATTTATTTATATAAGGAAAACCAACAGCACATTATAGTTAGATTAAGAAATAGAATTTAAAACTAAAAGCCAGTAACAGGTTTTCACGGTTTTTTTTATTTGTTGACGGGAGGAAATCGCCGGACTTCCACTCGCCCCGCGAGTGGGGTATGTGGGGGTTGAACCGCACTAAAACCTCCCGCCAATCGCGCTCGAAATCCGATGGAATAGGGGTGACAGGACGCGTTCGCGATTGTCGCTCACTTATCGCCCCGTCACCCCCAGGTTTTCACGATTAGAAAATTTACAGCCAAAAATAAATTAAAGTCAACAAACTTAAAATCTAAGTTTTGGCAGACAATAATATAGATATTGAGAATTATATTTAAATCAGATACAAGATATAGCATAAATTATACTGTTATCCGTGAAAAATCTGTTTAAAATCGGGTTCCTAGCCATACTAGCTGACACGCGTAATTTTTATCAAATCTTTTCCCAGTTTTTCGTAAAAGTCATTTAATAGGGTATCTCTTTATAATGCGGAAGAGTATCCCTTTATATCCACTCAACTGGGATCGGCAACCAAATTGGTTTGTTTACTTTTGCCAAGTCTGTGGCAGGAACCAAAATTGAGCACAGTTCTAAAACTTGTTTTGTTTACATTTTTTAATCGTCTCATATTTTACGGAAATGATATCTTTCGCTGAAAATGCAATACAGCGTCGTTTAGCAATACAGATTTACAAAAATATAAGGTTTAATTAAAAATCAAAATTAAAAATAATTGGAAAAAATGTGTTTAAAAAGAGGCTCAAACACGGTATTGATTCCGAACGAAGTACCCAGTTTCGCGATCTAGCGAATAGTGACGTTACCAGTTGAGTGGCGTCCCTACAATTCCATGAAATTCATTAGTAACGCAGCTTCCTACTAATAAAAGTAGTTTCAAAATCGGTTCAGTAGATCCAAAGATTACTTCTACAACGGCCCAAAAGACGTGACGTGACGTATGCAGAGGTTTAAAAGATGGTATAGTGCTGGGTTCGGTCCTCAGCAGCACCAGAAAGAGGTTTTAATGCAGTTCAAGAACCATATACCTCAATAAAGACAAGAGAGTCCTTAAGAGTAGGCCGTAGGTAGCGGCCCCGCAGTGTCTTCTGGTAATGCAGAGGTCCATGAGCGACGGTAACCGCTTACGATCAGGTGGCCCGTTAGCTTTTACCTACGAGGCAATTAACAACTAATATAAAATACTCTTGGTAATTTACCTCTTCAGCAGCAGCACTAACAGTGTCGAAGCCGACGAAGCCGTAGAAGCAGATAGCGGCGCCTCGCACCGCGCCCCACACCCCGTACGGGAAGAACCCGCCCGACCCGGCACCCTGGGGGACTGATGCTGGTGGTATACTCCAGTTTGATGGATCAGCTGAAATAAGATTATTTTGTGGGTACTTTAGTATTAGAGGCAAACGGGAGATCGGCGAGCGAGGTGGTGTATGTCCGTCAGGCTAAAGCCCGCTGTAGTAGATTTCGGACGTCGTATACAGGGTGTCCCAAAACTATGTGACATTTATTAGTAACCATTAAAAGCTATCCTCGAAATAATTATAGCATAAGTTTTTGTTAAAAGAGCACATTGAATGGCGGAAAATAAGGTACTTAAAATCTTGATTCACGATTATCACCTTATTCCTTTTGTTTAAGACACTATGTTTGTTAGAAAAAAATATTAATAATTAACTGTTCTTTCGATTGGCATCATAAAAATACAGGGTGTTGATTTTTGCCGATTTTGTTAGCTCGATTTTCAGACAAACCAAGCAATTAACGAAAAATCTGTGAATACAGCATTGTTAAACATCGAATATAAAACGATGTTTCCTTTCAGCAGAATATCCTATCTCTAATATTTAAGGTACTTCCCGTTCATGTCGCATAGTTTTGGGACACCCTGTAATGCGCCGAACGTTGCAAATGTCGATAACGCGATTCAGGATCTCATACGCTATTGGTCGCCACAATTTATTGGCATTTTTTTTGTTACTCATCTATCTTATTAAACATTATAAACAGGGTGGAAGTTTAAAACGCCTCCTTCAGGGTATGTACTCGGTAATGATTTTAGCGAATTTTGCTGAAACGAATCATTCCTTTATTTTTTAAAAGAAACATAACTGCAATGATAGATTTAAAAAATCTTGGTACCCCTTAGTACCTGGGGGTGACGGGGCAAGACGTGAGCGTTGATCGCGAACGCGTCCCGTCACCTCGCCCAGTCCCGTGCCGGGTTCTGTCCTCGGCCGGGATTCGGACGCTGAGCGTGAGCGGCAGAAGGTTTTGGTGCGGTTCAACCCCCACATACCCCACTCGCGGGGCGAGTGGAAGTCCGGCGATTTCCTGCTGTCACACAAAAAAATACCTGCAATTCGAAATGGACTTTGCACCTTTATAAGACTCTCTTAAAGCCTTGTTTAAAGAAGGACAAGTTGGACTCGGGTAACACTTGAAATACTCAATACAATGAAGAAATAAATCTTACCATTGATAGCTCCAACAATTACGACGAAGATAATAACGAAGAAATTTAGCAGGACAAAGGCATTGTTCACTACTGTAGACTCTCTTGCACCAATACATAGTAATACTGAAAAATAAAAAAAACATAAAAGGGGACATAGGACACTCGAATAGAACGAAGTTCCTTTCGATTAAAAGATATCTTATATTTTTTTTCCTAACGTAACGCGCGATAAGGAACGTGTTTTAAAAGATTTTGATCACAGCCCCATCTAGCGATAATCATCTAAAACAAATAAGGAACGTGTTTTAAAAGATTTTGATCACAGCGCCATCTAGCGATAATCATCTAAAACAAAAAAAGTGTCGTGACAACTTTTCGTAAGATTTTTTCCGTCTAGCCCCCTTTCACAACGCGCGATAACAGATAAGTTAAATAATCACACTTAATTAGTAAACAACATTTAACTGGGCTTAGAGTATTTTTTTTGAATTTAATACTAAATAGTGTGTGAAAACAAACCAATGTAATGGCATTGCGTCTGACGTCACGCTTAGGTAAACAAGCGTCAAGTGTTAACGCGCAACTAGAAAATAAAAGTAAATTACATTTCGTGAAGTTTATTTACCTAATCGTGACGTCATCTGCTGTGACTGGTGTTTCAACTGACATAACTCCATAATTTTGAAATGTTGGTAATTTGTATAAAAGTGATATTGCAAATGAACGATGTAATTTAAAGACTATAAAAAAAATTACAACAAAAAAAAATATATTTATTTATTTAATACTTTATTGTATACGACAGAAAAATAAATTCTTAGAATAACACGTACCTCCAATAACAATGACGAATGAAAACGCCAGAATGTCAAAATACGGTGAGAGGAAGTCCACAGGAACCGGCATAGTGGATACCGACCATTCTGATATCGAGTAGTTACACATACGATCTATGTACATGCTCAAACCACGGGCTAAACTTGCTGATCCTGAAATAAATAAAAGAAAACTTGAGAGGTGTCATGGGACACCCGAATAGAACGAAGTTCCTTTCGATCAAAAGATTTTAGGGTATCTCTTATAATCGGAAAGAGTATCCCTTTATAAATTACTTGAGTATCTCATTAGTAGATACCATTGAATTAAAAATGAACAACTGATTCTAGTAATCATTATTTATTGTCACTCTTTACAATATACAATAATGAATATGATTACAATAATGTGTGGAGTGTACGCTATGCTCTTTACGGAACGACTCGGGAGTCGCGCTACGCACTGCACTTATATATTGCTGCTTGTATCAAAAGTGCATGCATTCAATGGCGTCCCTGCAAGATATCTTATATTTTTTTTTTCCTAACGTAACGCGCGACAAAGGAACGTGTTTTAAAAGATTTTGATTACAGCGCCATCTAGCGATAATTATCTTAACCTTATTTGTTTTAGATACTTACCCATAGCTGCTTCAAGGATATTACACCAGCCAATAAAGTAAGCCACCAGCTCCCCGACAGCCACATAGCTGTAGATGTAAGCTGAACCAGCCCTCGGGACCCTCGCTCCGAATTCAGCGTAACACAACCCTGGAACGACGACGATAATGATGATGAATAACGGCCCTTCATGTATCTACTTCCACGGCGCGGATCAAAATATCCTTTTTGACATGTACCATTCCCATCTAGAACGGACGGACAAGGTGTTCCCGGAACGCAATGATATGTCGAGGTCTCCATGAGCGACGGTGACCACTTACCATCAGGGTGGTAGTAAGCTTGTTTATGCGTTTTGTAATATGTATATAATAAGATTTTATTTATTTATTTCAATAAGAAGAACAAAAACATATTGTACAAGTTTTTTTAACAAACTAAATTTAAGATTAGTTTTATACAATTCAAACTTTGGTTGATTTAATTAGTTGTTTTTTGTTACAGTACAGAATAAAGCTATCTTCCAATTCCAAATCTAGGCAGATTTGTATCAAAATTTAAATAAGACTTAAATGCAATTTATCACCTTTGATACCAAAAAAAACCGCGACTAAATATAATCAACAGTTGTAATCGTCTCATAAAACTGAATCATAGCTAAAAAAGTACCGATCAAATCTTGATAACATTCCCCCCACCCACGAAAAATATCCTTCAATAAAACTTTCAAACATTTTCATGAACTTTGCATATAAAAACACAAGATATGTACTGTCCGATGCTTGTACATATTGCACTTATTATTATCTTCAATATCAAACATTCACAAATAATTAACGCAAGCGAATCTCACTTCTATAGTCGATATACACAAGGTTGATTTACCCGCAAACAATGCCGCTACAGCCGCTATAAGGAAGGACAGTACTATGGAAGGTCCTGCGTGGTTGAACGCCACGTGGCCGATGATGACGTACACGCCGGCTCCGAGAGTACTGCCTACACCGAGAGCTGCGACGTCCCAGCGACTCAGGCATCTGGGAGACATAGTTTAGTCTTTATTATATACCAACTGGGTGGAATTTTTAAACGCCTTCAGGACAAGTACTCGATGTAATGATTTTAGCAAATTTTGCTGAAAGGAAACATTCACTTATTTTTGAAAATAAACACAACTGCATTCATAGATTTTAAAAAAATCTTGGTGCACCCGGGTAACTAACCTGGTACAATTCGAAAAATCACACCCTGTATTTTTATTGCACCAATCGATAGAGTGTTATTGATATGATCTATGATTGAAATTGAAAAGGTCTGTTTGGCGGCCACGACCGGTAGGCACAATGTTGGTAGACCCCCCACAAGATGGACCGACGATCTGGTCAAGATCGCGGTAGGTCACTGGATGCAGATGGCGCAGGACCGGTCGATGTGGCGAGGTTTGGCGGAGGCCTATGTCCAGTAGTGGACGTCTATAGGCTGATGATGATGATGATTGAAATTAAAATTAAAAAAAATAACAAAGAAATATCTCTAAGAAACATGATAGATTAAAAGATGGAAGCTTTTAAAAATTCCACCTTGTATGAGGCTAAAACTGTTTAAACGTGTTTAACTCAGGAACCGCCGATTTGATAACTTATGTCAGTATTGGATAGTCCAGTTCCGCTGGGTAGAATATAATGATGACGTTGGGCCGGTTAGCTTCTGGAGTTGGTTTAGGCAAAGCAAGAAAGACCAGCTTCAAGATGGACAAATGACCTTATTAAGGTTTCAGAAATACGTTGGATGTAGGGATCATTTGGGTGGGGCCTTTGTTGAGTAGTAGATGTCTATTGTTTGAGAATGATGGTAAAGCCAAATAAATTAACTGTGTACTATTATGGCCCATTATTGCAGAGTGTATACTACTGGGTTCAGATCTTCTCAGAAGAGAGATCGGACATAGTCGATAGCTCCTTACTAAAGGAACGTGAATACAGACACTCATCGTTGTACCTATCATCTTGTTTAACAACATGTAAAAAATATATACAGGGTGATTTTTTAAAGAAGGTACATATTGCAGGAGGGTGATGAGTACTCTGTTCTAATACGGAATATTACAAAAAATAGGTAAAATTACAAATTTTTTTTTAAATCTAAATTCGACAAAACTAGCTCAAACATAAACAATTTCGGCTAAAAGACTAACGACTTCTAGTGATCTCGCGCACCCCACACCTCCGCCACACCCATCAGCTGTCGAAAAACCATCATTTTGCAAGAATTTTAGATATTTTTAAGTTGCGATTACTAAGGCATTAAGCCATATTCTTTGGTAATAATATTTTTACTGGTCGTATATAACCATCAGCTACAATGACCTTCAATATGTACCCTCACTAAGAAATCACCCTGTATAAATATTTACCTTTTCAAATTCCCCGCCTCGATGAACTCAGGTTGTATGTACTTCCTGCGTCTGATGACGTCGCGGAAGGACCAGTTGCCGCCAGCCATTGGTCATCCGCACGATGTAACAACCCTCATCCCAACCAACTGTACCTGACTGAAACAAAAACAAAAGATTCACCTTAGGTATACGACAGAGTGTTTGTTGATAGACATCATTCATCTTTCTCTAAGTATTCGTTTTGGTAAATTGACTCTAAAATAATTATCTACCGAGACTAAAGTTGTGTTTTTTTTTTTCAGTTGGAGGAAATCACCGGATATGTGGGAGTTCAACCTCACTAAAACCTCCAACCGTTCACACTCAGCGTCCGAACCCCGGCTGAGGCCAGAACCCAGCACGAGGTTTGGAGGGACGGCGCGACGCGTCATGCGCTCGGCACTCTTTCCCGTCGCGCCGTTCCCTTTCACATTTACTAACACAATCATAATCTAAATCAACTACTGTTCATTAATACAAAAGTAAATTTGGACAGTATATTCAGTCAATATTTGTGTCACATTCTGAAATCAGAATGTATTTTATCTTAGAATCCGCAACGGTCGTAATCTTAGTTAAATCTTATCGCGGAGTTAACTTAACCATGAGTTACACAATCGTTTTATCAATGCATTGTTCTCTCGTAGAAGAGATCTTACTTAGAAGGTATACCTACTTTAGTAATTAGGCGACAAAATACACTAATAATTGGCTCTTTTGCCTTGGAATATGCGATTACAATCTAATATATGTATATTATAAAGGCGAAAGTTTGTAAGTATGGATGTATGGATGTTTGTTACTCTTTCACGTAAAAACTACTGAATGGATTTGAATGAAACTTTAACAACAATTTAGCTTATACATCAGAATAACACATAGGCTACAATTTTTGATAATAATCTAGACGGGACGAACCTGAAGTCCACGCGAACGAAGTCGCGGGCAAAAGCTAGTATTATCATATTTGTAAAAAAAATTATTCTTGAAAATGATAGTCCTAATAACAAATAATAATGGACTATCCATTAACAATTCAGATTTAAGGTTTTTCCGACCCTAAAATCACCCTCTATATTTAGCTCAGTTCATATAATCTAACATCTAAATGTTCACATATGATTCAGTAATGTATTTACTATAGATAAAACCACGAGCTCACGATAAGCACAAATATTTGTTATTGCTCATTCTATGAAAATGCTGTATTTCAGGAAGCGATTTGCTCTAATAAAATATTTCTCTTAAACTGTGAACTAGAGATTTATAATGTAATCTGGTACTTAGGCAATCCATTACTGTCCACTGTTGGACTCTGGTCTCCTCAGAAGAGGGATTAGGCATAGACCACCACGCTTGCCCAGTGCAGATTGGGGACTTCACACATCTTCAAAGGATTGAACCCTTTTCCGATATGCAGGTTTCCTCACGATGTTTTCCTTCACCGTTTTCAGCCAGTGGTGTTGTGAAAAATTGCACATAAATCTTTTTCACATTTAGATTTAGAGGTACAAGCCGGCCGGCTTTGAACCCGCGACCTCCCGTTCGGAAAGAAGCGCTTCGATCACTCGGCCACCACGACTTACATTGGTATAGCATATTATTTTAGTATAGCATAGTATTATCGAAAGGTGAAAGCAAAGGTGGCCAAGCGACATAGTATTGTAAAATTTTCATAAAAAGGTTAAAGTTTAGGTTAAATTATTTGTTATGAAACACAAATAATCTAAATTTAATTTTTTTATCTATCGAACAGTTTTTTCATAAATAAATATGGAAAACTCGTGAGATACCTCAGTAACCAACAGTGTTGCTAACTAAAAATGCAGTAAAAAGTATGCTTTTAATTTAAATCACATTAAAGATTATTATAATACTAGCTGGCCCACACAACTTCGTCTGCGTCACATAAAGAAATTTTCTCACCGTTTAAACCTTCCCTGGACGAATATTTCAAGATTAAAATAAGCCAAATCGGTTCAGTCGTTCTCGAGTTTTAGCGTGACTAACGAACAGCAATTCATTTTTATATATAAGAAGATTAAGATTTTTAACTTATCCCAAACGATAGAAAAAAATGCAGATCTCACACATCTGTCTGAAAAGAACACATTGCATTTCTGCAAAACATGTCACTTAGTCCCTTTTGCCTTTCACCTGTATCTATTCCCACATTGCTAACAAAATGTGACTTCAAAATCTTTAGAACTTAACCTAAAAATGAACATCTGTTTCACACCAATTAATTACCATCAAAAAAAACAAATAATTTCACTGTTATTCCAATATATCTCTCACCTGATTTTACGACGTACAGAAATCCATCTTATATTCGTTTCTTAAGATTAATTAGTTCACACAGGTTGGTACAATGATGGTGGACACCTTACTAAACAGATAACGCAGTTTCATTGCTGATAAGATAATGGTATCGTGTGATCAAGCTCACTTGCGCGATCGTAGTGTTTTAGTCGAATTATTTATCTATTTTCTAGTTCAAACTGTAAAACTACAGCTGTGGAATATAGGGCAAAATTGAGATGGTTACCCTACTTCTGGGATGGTGACCCTACTTCTGGGATGGTTACCCTACTTTAAATCATGTGTTTTGGTTTAAATTGTAAAATCACTTTTTTTTATTGCTTGATAGATAAACGAGCCTACGGCCCACCTGATGGTAAGCGGTCACCGTCGCTCATGAACCTCTGCAATACCAGAGCAATGAGAGGCTGTTATCTATCGCCTACCCATACAGGACTTTTCTTAAACCTCGTTTAAAGAGAGACATGTCACAGCGCTCCGGGAACACACAATTACTAAACGGGTTCAAACCACGAATTTAACGATTTTTGTATAAAAGTAAGAATTATAAAATACATTTTCTTAAATATTTTCAGAGTATTAGGCAGTATTAGCGATTTTAGCGAACCCTTCACATTGTGACATTTTTTCCATTTATGATATACAGGGTGATTTCCTAGTGAGGGTACATATTGAAGGTCATGTTAGCTGATGGTTATACGCGACCAGTAAAAATATTATTACCAAAGAATATGGCTTAATGCCTTAGTAATCGCAACTTAAAAATATCTAAAATTCTTGCAAAATGATGGTTTTTCGACAGCTGATGGGTGGGTTTGGGTTTTGACTTTTCGCACAACTTCGTCTGAGTCATAAAGTGAGAACATCACATCGAAAAAAGTCAAATTATCAGTGTTTCTAAACAATATTTCACACGTTTCATACCAATAACCCATCCTTTAGGATTACTCTATATATTTTAAAAAAACTTGAGAGGTGTCAAGGGACACCCGGATGGAACGAAGTTCCTTTCGATTAATTAGTGAGGGAATTGTAATAAAATTTTATTTTATTTTGATCACAGCGCCATCTAGCATTAATCATATAAAACAAAATAAGGAATTGTTTTAAAAGATTTGAATCACAGCGCCATCTAGCGATAATCATCTAAAACAAAAAAAGTGTCGTGACAACTTTTTCATAAGAATTTCCGTCTAGCCCCTTTTCGATAACGTGCGATAAGGAACTTCGTTCCAAAATGTTTCAAACATAGGAACAGACAGACAGACAGCGTGAAGTGACTTTGTTTTATACTTTGTACTGATTACTATGAAGTGTTTTTTTCACCAACCTGACGTTCAGAAGATCTGTCCACATCAGCAGTATACTGTATAAGACACTATGGTGTCACTATTCTAATATATATAAATCTCGTGTCACGATGTTTGTCCGCGATGGACTCCTAAACTACTGAACCGATTTTAATTTAAATTGGCACACCATGAGCAGCAGTCTGGTCTAACTTGAGAGATAGGATAGCTTAGATCAAGGTCTGATGATGGAGCTGGAAGGTGGCCACAGGAACTCCGTCAATAAGCAAGGTAACCTCATCGTGTTTAGGCTGTAATGTAGCGTCCTGATGCGTACTTTTACAAAATTCCCGGGAACAACTCCTATGCGACGCAGACGAAGTTGCGCTGGGCAGCTAGTCTCACTATAAAAAACAATATAAAGTAAAAGCAATCGTAAATACTAAAACAAGTTCAAACAAATCTTATCAATTCGTCATTCGATTAACATAAATTATCGCGGAACTATCACCAATAAATTCCTTTCAACAAATAAATGCAGATATGATGCGATAACGAGAGTGAAAACGAAAGTTAGAACTTATATCTGTAGGGTTTGTAATGGTGTTTATCTTGGACAAGAGGAAATCGCGAGAATCTTTGAGATGATCCCTTCATCTCCCTTTTACCATCGTACCACACTCCGCAGGGGCAAGGTTTTCTTGGAACCGCTGCGATCTTCCACGGTTCGCTTCAGAAGATCATTTTTGCCCCGTACCATTCCGATTTGGAATGGACTCCCCGGAGCGCTATGACATGTCCCTCTTTAAACGAGGTTTAAGAAAAGTCCTGTATCGGTAGGGGATAGATAACAGCCTCTCATTGCCCTGGCATTGCAGAGATTCATGAGCGACGGTGACCGCTTACCATCAGGTGGGCCGTAGGCTCGTTTATCTATCAGGCAATAAAAAAAAAATCCACCTGCCCCACTAGGCACTAACGCGTTACGCACTACGGCATTCTTCCTCGCCACGTCTCCCCACCCTATTATCTATAGGTTTTATAATTTTGATCAGGGATTACTAGATAAGGGCACCCAGGAAATTTCCCCTTCGTCACAAGTCACGGCATTTTTAAACCTGTCTTTTAACAGACTCTTGAAAAAAGCAATTCTATTGTATACCTACAAGTGAAATTTTGTAATACAGGGCAAGGGCAAATACAGCGGCCGGCTTGTACCTCTAAATCTAAATGTGAAAAAAGATTTATGTGCAATTTTTCACAACACCACTAGCTAAATACGTGAAGGAAAATATCGTGAGGAAACCTGCATGTCGGAAAAGGGTTCTAAAAATCCTTTGAAGATATGTGAAGTCCCCAATCCGCACTGGGCAAGCGTGGTGGACTCTGCCTAATCCCTCTTCTGAGGAGACCTGAGCCCAACAGTGGGCAGTAATGGATTGGTACAGTACAGTACAGCAAATTGTGATTATACTTCTCTTGGAACACTCGGAAATCAGAGCGCTATGACTTGTCCTTCTTCAAACGAGGCTTGAGGAGGGTCCTTAAGGTTAGGTCGTAGGTAGCTACCCCTCAGTGTCCCCTGACATTGCAGAGGTTCATGAGCGACGGTAACCACTTACGATCAGGTGGCCCGTTGGCTCGTCTGCCTACATGGCAATAAAAAAAAACCAACGAAAATTCGAAAATATTTTTCACACGCTGTATTTTATTGCATTCGATAGAGTGACTTGTATGGACCAAATCCTAATTCCGTCGTTTATGAACCCATTTTGATGATTTTTTTAATAGACATTTCAAGGTTGGTTCCACGATAAGGAAATTGATAATGACAGATAAAATAAATGAAGGGGATTTTTTTTTGTTTTGGCGTTACCTATTCTTGAAAACAGGAAGAAAGTCGTTTGTTTTAATTTCTGCAAAAAATAATATAAGTAGACTAGCTGACCCGCGCAACTTCGTCTGCGTTACAAAGGGGTTCGAACAGTACTCGCAACGCAGTCGAGTTATTATTTTCGTGGCTCGTTGTTGCACCCACATATTCATTGCGTTTTTATACTCGTAATAACTTCTAATATATAATACTTAATTTGGATAAGGGTTAATATAACGATACTCATTTAATGTTAAATTCAAACTTGGGACGAAAAATTATTTTGCTAAACATAAAAGCGGTTATTGTGACTAAACTATGATAGTTAGATATATGCTCTCGCGGACTTTTTTGTTGGTCTTACAAAGACCTAAAACCCGTAGTACATCATTTTGTTCTATTGTCAGTAGTTTTTGCAGCGTACGCATAAATAGGTTTTCGATTGTTCGCCTTGTGTTACATATTCGATATTTTCATACGGATCCCAAATTTTTTTGAAAATAAAATATAGCCTATATATAACCTTCCTCGATAAATGGACTTTCCAACAGTGAAAGAATTTTTGAAATCGGACACGTAGATCCTGAGATTAGCGCGTTCAAACAAACAAACAAACAAACAAACTCTTTATAATATTAGTATAGATGAGAAGAATGCATGATATAAATACAGCCTCGCCGATGCCTCATCCCATTTTTTTTAGTTGAAGAATATGTGGAAGTTGAACCGCACTAAAACCTCCAACCGCTTACACTCAGGGCCTGAGCCCCGGCTGAAGACAGCACCCAGCACGGGATTATGCGAAGAGAGGCGACGCGTTTCCCGTGAAAGGCTCAACCCGAAAGAATTTCCGCCTCAATGGTGTGCCTGTTCAGATGACTTTAAGGCAGCAGTTACACAACGACACCGACGTTCAGCTTGATGGTATGCACTGGAAGTACACTTGCTGATAGAGAGTTCAGAAATTTCACAGAATAATGTGTCATCTTGCATACCGGCAGTGTTTATAGAGGTGAAGTGCACTTTATTCCTCTCAATTTCGGAGAGAATGCATTCGTTAATTGTTACATCCTTATCACTTTTGGGCGTCAAAATGCCCGCTCGCACACCCAAGAATTCTGCTGATGTTGTATTACACACAGTGCCAGGTACGGTGGGACCTTGCACCGGTTTCAAGTCGTCCGCGGTGTTCCATATGGGACGGTCCGCGACCTCTCCTCTGGAATATCGGTTACGACTAAGTACTGAGAGGCACTCTCCTCTCGGAACTTAGCGTTATTTGTTACGCAGACGACACGTTGGTTGTAGCCCAGGGGGATGACTACAGAGAGTGCACGTCTTGCCACAGCGGGTGTGGTATAATTTGGAGGTTGGGCCTCGATGTGGCGCTAAATAAACCCCAGGCCCTATGGTTCCACGGGTCTGGGGCGTCGCCACCGGTCGATGCCTACATTATAGTTGGAGTTATTCGGATCGGGGTCGGGGTGCTTAAGTACCTCGACCGGCTCGACTTCTGCGAGTCCACATCTCGGAAGAGAGCGGTGGGGCGTGTGAAATTGAGTTTTTTTCTCCACGCAGGAATCCGCCGTCATCGATCAGGGCGCTGGAACTGCAATTTCGCTCGGAATTTGTCTCCCTAAGAGATTCGGGTTCTCAACGCTACCCAGCGTGCGGGGTTCCAAGAAGGTGTCGTGTCTCGCTTAGCACCGCTTAGCACGCACCTTTACCGCGTTAAGGCAACCGTGGGTTGGAAGACCGCACTCTCCGATCCACACTGGTATGACCCAGCAGGGTATCCCGTGGGAGTGTGAGACGCGGTCCCATATTTCTTGGCGGGCTTCGGAAAGTCCGCTGACCTTGAGAGCCGGTGGCTGCATCGCCGGTGGCTGCCGGTTCGGTGTTCGGGGGCGGCGCGAAGGAAAATTTATGCCGTAGTGCATAATGCGTCGTGCCGTCCCGCATTACCCCGTGCTAGGGTCTGGTTCAGCCAGGATTCAAACGCTGAGTGTGAGCGATTGGAGCTTTTAGTGCGGTTTAAGTACCACATATCCCTATACAATTTTTAAGAACAAAATGCCTAACGCCATCTATTACAATCGAAAAACACCACGTCGCCCACAATGCTATGACATAATCAAATTATTTATGTCGAAAAAGTGCTTCTAGACGTAATTCGATATAATTCTCATAGATGGCGTTGCTTTAAAATCGTCTTTAAAATTGAAAATATCATTTTTTTTGAGTTTACCTTTAAGTCATAAATCTCCGTATTCTGAAGTGCGACAGAATGATTGACATATTAGTTGGTTGTCAATTGTCAAATTGCAAATTGACTCGTTGACGTTAGGAACACACCTAAATTGCTTAGACAACAGTGAGTGATTATAATTTAATATGAACTTTATTGAATAGCAATAAAGTTCAAATTGACTCTACATATTATTTAGAAAACGTTTGTATGGGAAATAGAAAAGGGCTGTTTTTAGGGTTTTCCCAGAAATTATTCAATTTTTTCTCGCCTTTTAAACCTTCCCTGAACTTCCACGAATATTTTAAGACTAAAATTAGCCGAATCGGTTCAGCCGTTCTCGAGTTTTAGCGAGACTAACGAACAGCAATTCATTTTTATATATATAGATAAATCGCAAGAGTTTTAAAAGATTATTGGGAAGTATTGGGACCATTATGTAAATTAAGCCTCCTTATTTCTTCTTTTAGTTTGACAGTGAATTCAACTTCTGTTTCAAGAATTCTGTTTGCCGAATCACAGTATCAACATTTGCAGCATTCGGCGCAGTGTTTGGGCTCATTTTACTTACCTTGACAGCACTCTACTGATATATAATATTCAGGATCTTAAAAGCTTGTATTTAAAGTTTTCTTTAAAACAAAGTATAGCAGCTGGTCCCAGTTGGGTCTTAAATCTTGAGCAATAGGTCTTAGTGAAGCCGAAGTGTCACATCTTACTACATTTTTCCGTGCCCTGTAAAAAAAACTGGTTTAATGAAAAAACGAACCCTTGATATTATAAAGAGTGACGGTATTTAACAAATTACGAAGCATGGCTGCTCTTCATTAATAAATATAAATAATAAAAATAAAAAATAAAAAGCCTTTTATTTCTTGAAGAGATTAACAGACATATTTATCATCTAGTTGGTGTTAGTATTGTTAGTTACAAACTTGCAAATAAAAGAGTAGAAAAAATATAGTTGTTAGTTTTGTTAGTACTTATCTATTACTATTTTCTTCAAGAACCCTATTTTGATAGGTGAAGGCCTCCTCCAGTGTCGCCCATTTCTCCCGGTCCTCAGCAACTTGTATCCAGTTGGGTCCTGCCACATTTTTGATGTCGTCCTCCCATCTTGATAGAGGTCTCCCCACACTTCTTTTACCGAGTGGGCCGTTCCATGTTGTTACTCTTTTTGTCCATCTTCGGTCTTGAGTTCGTGCTATATGGCCTGCCCATCTCCACTTTAATTGTTTTGCATATTGGAGAGCATCTCTTGCTTTTGTGACATTATTTATTTGTGAGTGCCTGATTTTTTGGATTTTCTTAATGTTGAGCATGCTTCGTTGTAGCCCTCTATGACAGGTGTTTATTTTATTTTTAATTTTAGTTGTAAATTTCCATGTTTGGCAGCCGTAAGTGAGGCATGGTAAAATACTTGAAGACAGGACCTTTGTTTTCAGGTGTACTGGCAGGTTGCTTTTAAATATTTCTCGTAGAGACCAGTATTTATTCCAAGTTATTTGTGATCTTCTGTCGACCTCTGCCTCATTGTTTGTTTTATTGAAACTTATTTGTTTTCCTAAATATATGTACTGTTCTGTGTATTCCAGTGGAGTGTGACCTACTTGTATGCTTTGTTTTGTGCTGTTTGTCATCACCTTCGTTTTTGTAAGATTCATCTGCAGTCCTACTTTTTCGCTTTCTTCGTTCAGTGTGCCTATCATATATTGAAGTTGTTGGCTTGATTCGGCTACAATGACTATATCGTCAGCAAAGCGAAGATGACTTAGATAGTTGCCATTTACATTGATGCCTTTGTTATTCCAACGTAGCTTGCCAATAACTGATTCCAGGACTGTTATGAAAAGCAATGGTGATAGTGGGTCTCCTTGTCTCACTCCCTTTTCAATGGGGAAGCTCGGACCGCTTGATTCTAATCTAACACTGCCGGTGTTGTTTTGATAGAGATTTCTGATGACTTTTATATATGGTTTTGCAATTCCTTGATTATCTAATGCTGACCATATACTTTCGTGCGTTATTGTGTCGAAAGCTTTTTGATAGTCTACGAAGGCTATATAAAGAGATCTCTGGTGTTCTTGATATTTCTCCATAATCTGATCTAATGTATGAATGTGATCCACTGTCGAGAAACCTTTCCTGAATCCTGCTTGCTCGACTGGTTGTTTAGATTCGAGTGTACCACTTATTCTTTTATAGATGATGGATGAGAAAAGCTTCTGAAGACAAGACAGCAAACTAATAGGTCTATAATTAGAAATGTCCTGTGGATCTCCTTTTTTGTAGATGAGTATAATATTTGATTGTGTCCATTGAGAAGGTATGGCAGCAGAGTTTAATATAAGGTTGAACAAGTTTGTCAGTGGTGGAACTAAAAGCATATGCCCTTTTTTCAAAGCTTCATTAGTTATAAAATCTGATCCTGGACTTTTATCTATTTTTAACTTCTTTATTGCTTCGTTTACTTCCAGTTCAGTAATTTCGTTTACGTTTTGATCACCATTATCCCTTTTATGCTCCTTGTGTTCAATTGTACAACTGATCGTATGTTCGTTGTGTTTCGTGGCACTGTACAGATTGGTATAGTATGTTGTGGCTATTTTTGTGATATCTTGTCGTTTGTATATATTTTTTCCATCTGATTTAAGGCTGTTTATCCATGATTTATGTGTTTGTAATTCTTTGTAAGCTCTTTTGGTGCTTCCTGTTTTTAATAAATGGGTTTCAATCGTGTTATTTCTATGAATTGCGTAGTCAATTTTTATTAATTTAGAAATCAATTTATATAAAGCTTTTAATTCATTTTTTTGACTTCTGGACTTAAATTTTGTTTTTTGTAATGTTCTTCGTCTATCCATCAGTTGTATTGTCCTAGAAGATAATATTTTTTGTTTTTTTATGTTCGAATTTTCTGTACAAGAGGCTTGTATACCACTGGTTATGATATCAATCAGTTTGTCATAATATGATTGTACATTTAAACTGTCTAATGGATTTAAATTTTGCAATTGATTTTTTAGTGTTTCGTTATACTTCAGTATTTCAGCTTCTGTTTTTAATTTTCCATTTATCCTATTGCTGTATTTTGTTCTGGATTTAATCGATTTTTTCAACATAATACTGGATCGGACTAATCTGTGATCCGAAGGGAAATTTACGTTCAGGACTTCAATATTGTGAAACATATCCGATCTGTTGGATAATATGAAATCAATCTCGTTTTTGTGTTTTCCATTCGGAGAGCACCAGGTCCATCTTCGGTTCGCTTTCTTCTTGTAAAAAGTGTTTAGTATAGAGAGTTTGTTTTCGAGTGAAAAATTTATCAGTTTCTGACCTCTGTCATTTCTTTCTCCATAACCAAAACCTTTTGTTATTAGATATTCCTTAGCTTTGGGTTGACCGATCTTTGCATTAAAATCTCCCATTATTATGTAATCCTTGTGTGCTGCATCTATGGCTTTCTGAAGTGTATTATAAAATAAAATTATTTCCTCTTCATTTGCAGCATCTGTGGGAGCATAGACCTGGATCACTGAAATGCATTGCTTTTGAAGTGATAAGTTTAATGTTGCGACTCGTTCATTATAACCAATGAAGCACTGTATACATGATTTTAGGTATTTTTTTATTAAGAAACCGACTCCGTACTGTCCCGGTGTCTCGCCGATGTAGCAGAGTATGAAGTCGTCGTACTCTTCTATTCCGGTTCCGGTTCGTCTCATTTCCGATATCCCAATCACGTCATATTTTACGTTTTTTAATGCTGTATCTAGTTCCATTAAACGTTCAAACGATGAAAGTGTTCTTACATTATATGTAGCTATGTATAATTTGTTTTGTCTTAATTTTTTAGCTGGAGGGTTGTAGTCATAATCTTCCACGGCGACTACCCGGGTTGGAAGATGAGTATTGTTTGAATTATTTTTACATAGTTTTTTCTTGGTCGTGGTTGATACACTGGATGAAAACCTAGGTAAATGTTATTCCGCTTGTGTGGATATTTGGAGCTGGGTGTCCTTGAGTGAGGTAGCTTCCGGTCTTGTTGTTTGAATGCCCGTATGGTGCATTTGTACATATTGTTTAATTGAGTTTTGAGTTTTAAAAGAAATCTTATTCTTTTTTGAAGATTGGTACCTTATTGATTCCTCAGCAGGACTACTATCGGGACCTGCGGGATCTGGTGGAGATAGTTCTAATCCTCTTTTATTTGTTAAATTTTTTCTATTTGCTTGACGACTTTTTTTAAAATTATTCGATATTATTAGTCTATCGTATTTAATATATGCGTATTTTCCCTCTTGTCTCGCTTTGATTAGTTGTTCTTGAAGTAGTTTTCTCTTTTTTAATACTTCTTGTGGAAAGTCTTCTTTTATATATACTTCGTAGTTTTTCAATTTATGCTTGTTTTTTAATATCAGTATTTTCATGCCGAATGTAGTAAATGTGACGTTTATAGGTCTTGTTTTATCGTCATCTTTTTTTCCCAATCTTCTAATTAGCACTAAGGAGTTTTTATGACATTCTAAGTTCATTTTGTTTGTGATTATGTCGAGTATTATGTTTTCTAATTCCGTGTAAGACTTTTCTTCTTCTCTAATTCCAAAGAAAATTAAGTTTCTTTCCCTTACGCTTTTTTCGATCATTCTTAGACTGTGTTCTTGATTTTCTGACTTTTGTTTCAATATTTCTATATCTCCTTTGATATTTTCCAGCTTTTCATCCATTATTGTGGTTATATTCTGTGTAAGTTTCGTCTCTAATTCCTGCAATGAATTTTGTGTGTCTCGTCTTATATCCATTCTAAGTTCTTTCAAAAGTTTTTCTATGTTTGAAGACATATTGGAGAAAGTTCTTACGTAGTCGTGTAGTAACGCCCTCTGTTAATCGACACTTTAACTAAGTATTCAGTGTCGTTTTATGCAATTTATCGAAGTAGTTTGTTTTGTTTTGTTCCTTGCTCATAGATGGCGGTACAGGTCTCCATACGGATAATTGATTTTCAATAGACTGGATCGGTGTGACGTCAATAAGTTGTTCAAGTGTGTTGATAGATGGCGCTGAACTTACATTATTTTGTTTTTCTTTCTTTTTTTCTTTAATTTTGAAGAAAAATTTGTAGACAGAATTATTTTTGTATTCAGATAAGCCGTACCTTCAGTATTTCTTGAGTTGTTATTGCGAAAATGTCTTATTTGTTGTTTTCCTTTGTTCTTAGTTACGTTCAACGGCACTAACACTTTTCCTTTATAATTCTGAAGATTTATAGCTGCACTATAGTTTTAACACTTTTTTAACTGTTTTTGTAATAGTTTTATTTAGTTTTATAAGTGAATTGCGTGATAAATTGAAATAATTATACGGAGTTTTACATTTGTAATGTTGTGTTCACCACAGTTCGAGGGTAGATCTCTCTTCGTCGAGCTCTTCATTGCCTAACAATAATTCTTAAAGCTTCGTCTTAACTTATTTTGGGCCACAGTACATTTCTCTCGTCACTATTAGTTAGGCATATCAAAAATACCTATAAATAAGATTATTAAAAGTAATTATCGCGAAAACTTCTGCATAAATTAAGTACTTTAAAATTTTTAAAGCAAAGACGTTTTGAAGTATTGCTCTTAAATTATTTCAGGGGCATTTATATTACACTGAAATCAAAGATCCTGAGATAACTTTAAAATCACTTGACAAGTTATGTTATTTCACAAAATCTAAACATTAAAATAAAACAGAAAAGAGTGTTAACAAAAATATTACGGACATCAGTAGTTATTGTTATCTTTAACAATGCTATGAACAATGCTTGTAATGCCAATCATTTCATAACATACATCTAGGTAAAGTATGTAAACATAGGTTTCAATAGATTTTTCATGACTTCCTGTTGAAGATCAAATGGTTTTTTTCGGCACTTGTGGTCGAAGGTTTGTTCTGTGTAAACTAAGACTTACTAATTATTTATATTGATTTACTCATTCCACAATTAGACATTTCTAAAAAAGACTTTTGGCGACCAATAATAGCGCGCGAGATCCTGAATCGCGATTACGACATTTTGCAAGAATCTTCGCATATATACCTACGACATCTGAAATCTACTACAGCGGGCCTCGGCCTGACCGGGCATACACTATCTCGCCCGGTCGGAGATCTCCCTTTGGCCACAAGTCAACTGATTCCCACAGACCTATTTAAGAATTTTTCTGAGCTCTGTTACCTTCCATAAGGTAAGTTAAAAAAATATTAACTTAATGGTATATCAATTACCTAAATTGAGTTTTAAAATTATTATTAAATTTCTCAATGAATTATATTATCAGTACTTTTGCAGTGTCTTAATGTATTTTCCATAGAATTATTACACCTGAAATCAACATCATGAACAACAGACTGAAGCCAATTTAAAGTGCACCGATCGCGCGTAACTACACGATATTCTGGCGTTAGTGTACCGATGACACTCAATTCGTTTAACACACTAATAAAATATTACATACACATAAGTTCTTTACAATTTCACTTTGTCATTTATGATTCAAAATATCGTGTTGTTACGCGCGATCGGTGCACTTTAAATTGTCTTCATTCTGCTGTTCATGATGTTGATTCCAAATGTAATAATTCTATGGTATTTTCATAAGTGTTTGTTAATAAAAATGTACCCAAGGTATATATAACTGCTTCATTTAAATCCGTTTTCACGTGAAAAAGTAACACATCTACACATACATTCTCATAAAGCTATAATCTATAATACTAAGATAAATAGAAAATTATAAGCTTGTGAATACTTATGTAAGACTTCATTTAGTTAAAACACCAAATATTTTTCATATTTATTAATGGTTGTTTAACCACGAAATCATACCAAGCGCTAACTCAGCCTAACCAACCAATTTAAAAAGACCCGTCTACTAAACCAAAATGTATTGCAACGTAGCACAATATTATTTGGTCGTATTACACCGAGTCGAGTTCGTTTCATTCAATTTTACTCATTCAGTCTTGAAGCTGAATTTGCGCGCGACGGTAGTGTTACAAAAAAATGGTGTTAATGTTTGTAAATAAAATAAGTTTATAAATATAGTGTTTTAAGACATTGTTCTGTGATTTTCGAAGATAAATTGAAGGTGAGTTGGAATTAGAATAGTTTTTATGCGTCTAGTTTTTTAGAAAGTGTTTGAATTTCATGAAAATTGATATCGTAACTGCATTGATATGTTGCAAAAATACCAGTTAATTATTCGATGCAAACCTACTAGTAATTGTAATTTAACAATATTAAGCTACGACTTGTCCTTCTTCAAAATAGGCTTAAGAAAAGTCCTCAGGGACGGCGTGACGGGAAAGAGTGCCGAGCGCGTAACGCGTCGCGCCGTCCCTCCAAACCCCGTGCTGGGTTCTGGCCGGAGTTCGGACGCTGAGTGTGAGCGGTTGGAGGTTTTAGTGCGGTTCAACTCCCACATACGGTGATTTCCTCCAGCTGAAAAAAAAATTATAATAATAAAACTCCTCAACGTAGGCAGACTCCTGACGAGACCACCTGATCGTAAGTGGTTACCGTCGCTCATGGACCTCTGCATTTTCGGGGGACACTGCTATCTTTAAGGACTTTCTTCATACCTCATTTGAAGCACTTTCATTTCTCCTTGACTTATTTTTATGTCGTATTTAAATGAACCGATTTTGATGAATCTCTTTGGTAAAAAGCTAAATAGTTTAATATCCTATCCTCATAGTTATTGTGCAGCTCTAAAATAATAGATTGTAAAAAATAATACTTATATTTTTGTCATCTTTTGAATGATACTGACACCATGTTCCTGAGGTCACTTAACAGCAAGTGACCCGTGTGCTCGTTTGTCCATAAATGGCAAGAAAAAAGCAGGTTATTTGATAGAAAGTAAAGATTAACGATTGCCAAGTTACCAAGCTGTTTTTCCTTGTATGTGTAAATGGAACGAAGATGATTTTTTAGCCGACTTGAAAGAAAGAGTGGCTCTATTCAAGTCCACCTGTGAACTGATTTTAATGTCTTTTATTTTTAAATACGGTATAATAATTTATATTTCAAATATATATATGATATATATTATAATGTTTTCATATAATAGTAGACAGGTATTAAGGTACATAATGTATTGAAATTAAATTAAAATTTATTGATTTAAGTCAGCATGCAAAAATATAAAATAATAAAAAAAAACTTGAGAGGTGTCATGGGACACCCGAATAGAACGAAGTTCCTTTCGATTAAAAGATATCTTATATTTTTTATCCTTACGTAACGCGGGATAAGGAACGTGTTTTAAAAGATTTTGATCACAGCGCCATCTAGCGATAATCATCTAAAACAAAAAAAGTGTCGTGACAACTTTTCGTAAGAATTTTTCCGTCTAGCCCCCTTTCACAAAGCGCGATAAGGAACTTCGTTCCAAAAACTTACTGAGTACTTAACTTACTTAATAATAACAAATTTAATGTAATGATATATTATACTCGTACATACTTATAAATTTTACTAAACACTCGCCATTAGCGGGAAAAATCCCAAAAAAAAAAGTTATGGCCACAAATTAAAATAATTACAAAGAAATATCACTAAAAATTTTCATTATTTCGTTGAAAACATATGTTTTTTGTTTACGTGGTATTTACATGATGGAACACATCGAAATAATATTTGAGAAGAAATGTAAATTAAAATCGAAGTAATTTTACAACTGAAAATCACAATAACACGAAACTTACATATAAAACTGAATTGTTGTTCGTTAGTTTAGCTAAAACTCGACCAGCTGAACCGATTTGGCTAACATAACTAAGTAGATATAAAAAATCAAAATAGGTACCACTATCTGTCTGTCTGTCTGTACCAACCCATTACTGCCCACTGTTGGGCTCAGGTCTCCTCAGAAGAGGGATTAGGCATAGTCTACCACGCTTGCCCAGTGCGGATTGGGGATTTCACATATCTTCAAAGGATTTTTAGCACCCTTTTCCGACCACTATCGAGACCACTCAATTAATGAAACATCGTGGTAAGAACCTGTTTACAACGCATGAAATTATTATAGAAAACCGAGAGTGTTTGAATAAGTTTAAAATATCTGAAGGTAAAATAGTTTTCAAATGTAGGTAGTAACAAATGACAGTCGCTTCATTAACATTACTTCAGTATTACAATAATAAGATTCAATACAGCCTCTATGTAGGTCGAGATAATTTAAATAATAATTAATATCTATAGGTAAACTCTTGATTTGTTATTATAATACTCGTTTAGGATAAGGCCGAGTGGTCGAAGCGCGTCCTTCCGAACGGGAGGTCGCGGGTTCAAATCCGGCCGGCTTGTACCTCTAAATCTAAATTTGAAAAAGATTTATGTGCAATTTTTTACATAACCACTGGCTAAAAACGCTGAAGGAAAACATCGTGAGGAAACCTGCATGTTGTCAATCCTTTGAAGATATGTGAAGTCCCCAATCCGCACTAAGCAAGCGTGGTGGACTATGCCCAATCCCTCTTCGGAGGAGACCTGAGCCCAACAGTGAGCAGTAATGGGTTGGTACAGGATAAGGATTTAACATTTTCTTACTTAGGAGACTTGTGACACCTGAAGTGAGATATAAACTAATGAAATGACGACTTATTCTTTCTACAATCACCTATTGTCCTAATGTACTTTCGTTTACGTCATAAACCACAATAAATTAAATAGCAATTGAGAATAAATCATATAAACATTAGAAAACTGTATGTTATCTGCACTACGGTTCACAAGAGACGTTTTCCTTTACTACTTATAGTTTTAGTGTCATTGCCACGTTCATTTCGAAATTAAATGTTTTAAAATAAAATTGCAATTGATAAACTGTGGAATGCAGTATTGGAACGAAGTTCCTTATCGTGCGTTATCGAAAGGGGGCTAGACGGATTTTTTTTTTACGAAAAGTTGTCACGACACTTTTTTTGTTTTAGATGATTATCACTAGATGGCGCTGTGATCAAAATCTTTTAAAACACGTTCCTTAAAGCGTGTTACGTTAGGAAAAAAAATTATAAGATATCTTTTAATCGAAAAGAACTTCGTTCTAATTGGGTGTCCCATGACATCTCTCAAGTTTTTTTTATTTAAGCACAGTCAATTGTCCTACTTTCCATTTAAAAGCTGTTTAATGTGAAATATTAGAGGTGTAAGAAAATCCTGTATAAGAGGTGATAGATCCTCCTCCTCCTCAAGTCGCATTCCTCATATCTAAGGGTCAGATTTCCTGCCATAAAGTCCTATCAGCAGCATGCAACGCATCGTACACATAGAGGTGTCCAGGGCGGCACTAATCTGATCAGACAAACATCGGGCTTCAACCACGTGATCTTCTGCCATCAATCTTGCCAGTTACGGCCAGCTTTTCAAGGTTGCCGCCATCCTTTCTGGCAATGTGGCCAAAGTAGTCTAGAGTCCGTTTGAGACACATGGAGGACAGTCTCATTGGTATTCCACTGATAACTGACCCTATTATCATTGCCCTGGCAAAGGTTCATGAGCGACGGTAACCTCTTACCATCAGATGAACTGTGGACTCGTCCTACAATAAAAGTGTAATAGATATAAGATAGTCAACATCTCCTCTCTTCGGAGGAGACCTGAGCCCAGCAGTAATGGGTTGTTAAAGTTCAGGGCCAAGATTGAACCTACTCGTAAGGAGCGAGGAGGAATAGGTGTAGCACGCCAGATGGCTTCCTCGCTCTGACGCGCGCCTGAGACCTAGTTGCGTTCCGTGCTCTTCACGCATTGAGGGATAGTTAAGGTTCCTCTCCACCACTGTAGTAGGACATTGGACTCTCTTAGTACAGATAGGAATCAGTCGTTCGTTGTCCTGGTATTGCATAGGTCCATGAGCGACAGTGACCCCTTACTGTCAGGTGCACCGAACGCTCGTTTACCTATACATATTACTTACTATTTACAGTAAGTGTTGTTCTAATTCGCACGGTCTTAAAAGATAAAACCAGCATTGTTTTTTCACTCAATGTTAACATTTTAATATATTGTCACTATAACATTGGACACTATGAAACCTTATCAACTACCTTCGAAAAATGACCTTTAAGATTGTACTTTTTGTTAATCAGAAATTTCGATTCTTGTATGTGGGTTCTGACCTCAAATGATTGGTTTACCTGCTAAAGAGTGTTATCAAAACGAGTTTGTAAGGCTAAAATTTAATTTGTCGAAAAGAAGGTAAAAGATTTGGGTTTAGCCGAATTATTCGTAAATATGCAGATTTGTTTTATAAAAACTTTGGGTTTTCCTTAAAATATGGAAAATTAGATCATATTTCCTTGTACTAACTCTCTACTCCTCGTTCATTCGGGCGGCGCGATGGTAAAAGATTCCATAGTGCGTAACGCGTTGTGCCGCCCCGCATAACTCCATGCTGGCGTCAGCCGAGATTTGGACGGTGGACAACGGTTGGAGATATCAGTGCGGTTCGACTTCTACATACCCCACATGCGTGGCGGGTGTAGTCTGCTGATTTTCTCCTGTTCAAGAGAAAAAATCTCAAGCTCATGAACCTCTGCAATGTCAAGGGACCCTGGGGGGTCGCTACCTACGACCTAACTTTAAGGACCCTCCTCAAGCCTCGTTTGAAAAAGGACAAGTCATAATTTAAATAGTTAGGTATGTTATGTACCTATCTTATTCTCAAAACTAATGATTTGTTATATAATATTTACTAAACAAAGTTACTAAACATAATAGATGTTTGTAATTCTGTGGGATTTAATAATCATATACCTATTACGATATTTTACACTGCAGAAGAAGGTTTACGGTAGGACTTACGTTTTAAACTATTTTATGAACCATAAGTGATTTAACAAAACAAAGAATTCATTAATAAAATACAATGAACTTCCTTTCCTTTATATTTGAAACTAGCTGACCCACGCAACTTCGTCTGCGTTACAAATAAAAAAAAATTTAGGGGTGGACTACCCTTAACATTTAGGGGGATGAAAAATAGATGTTGGCCGATTCTCATAGATACCGGATAAGCACAAAAAATTTCAACAAAATCGGTCAAGCCGTTTCGGAGGAGTTCAAGTTCGAACACCGTGACACGAGAATTTTATATATTAGATTAGGTAATAACAAACAAATTGTTTTAAACACACATTTTAATAATCAAAATCATTAAAAGTAGAGTAAACCTACTTATTGAGATAGGGCACGTGTTTGTTGTAATTAGGTTTAAGGCAATTATTTAGATATAAACTTATTCAGACACTCGCGGTTTTTTATAATACTTAAATGCATTTTCAACGGGTTCTTACCACGATATTTAATTGATTGAGTTGTCTCGATATTTCAACGTTGTTGCAAACGTATGATCACGAGAAGACTACCCTCTTTCTCGTTCGCTTTTGGGTAGTGCCATTGGAACTCGAACTCACATCACGACACACCACACTCACTGTATCTACAAAACTCTCTGAGCATGTTCATGACGTTTGCAACGAAAATATCGAGACAACTCAATGAATTAAATATCGTGGTAAGAACCCGTAGAAAATGCATGAAAGAATTATTTAGATGTTTTCTTTGGTTTAACTTTTGACCGATATCCCAAAAGAGGTAATCAAATTGACTTATTACTTACATACACGCATAACTTTCGTGGGCCGATTCGGATGACTCTTTTTCTATGTGAAAGGTGTTGGATGTCATATGACTCGAAGATATGAGAAGTATTTGCAAAACCTAACCTGCTGGCAAGCGTGTTGGACTATGCCTGATCCGTCTACCTAAGCCCGTAAGTAAGTAGACCTAAGTCCAGAAGTGGGCAGTATAAAAAAGAAAAGAAATAGTTGTGTGTATAAAGAATTTTCAAACAAATTCGTAAAGAAACTAAAAACTAATTCGCCTCAAAAGGATACCCAATGTTAAAGTACTACCTAAATTATTTGTTACAGTACAGTTATATCATAAATATTAAATCTATTGTTCTTTAGGTCAAGTTTTACAGTTCTAAATCATCAATCTTTTTTTTCTAAGAGATCATTGAACCTAGGTAGGTTGACATTGCGCAGCAAAAAGTTTGCTTCACAAAAAACTGACGTACAATAAGATTGTATGTGTACTATCATTGAGGTACGCTGATACCAAATGTATACGTTTGGCTTTAGTCATAGGAAATCAAGTACTTATAGTTTGAGGTAGTAGAGGTACCTAACCTAACCTAACATTGTTAACAATAATTTTTTTAGAAAAATGTAATCAACCTCCTACCATTTTTCAAGAATAGGCAGATCTTTTGAGCGCGGCGCGACGGGAAAGAGTGCCGATGGCGTAACGCGTCGCGTCGTCCCTCATAACCCCGTGCTGGGTTCTGGTTTCAGCCGGGGTTCGGACGCTGAGTGTGAGCGGTTGGAGGTTTTAGTGCGGTTCAACACCCACATACGCAACCCCCCCGCCCCCCGGGGATCCGGTGATTTCCTCCAATTAAAAAAAAAAGGCAGATCTTTACAAAATTTATAGTATTTTTAACAAAAAAAAAATAGTTATGATTATAAAGAGATATGGGTTAATATAGAAAAAGCTTATATCTACTAGATTTTGTACAATGGAACGTCAATTTTCATTGCAAAAATCTAAATTATTGGAATCATTCCCTGACACTGCAAAGGTTCATGAGCGACGGTAACTTTCTATCAGATCTGTCTATCTTGCAATAAAAAAAATCATTTGAACTTCTGTCATAAAGTACCCGTATAATTTGATAGAAGTATTTTAGACCTCTATTACTTATTGGTGTCAAATTGATTCGGTTCACTACCACATTTAAATAGTGCGGAAATGATACCCATAATAAGCTCTTTCACCAAATTACAGTTCAATAATCATATTACGCAACTGTATCATAAAATTAAAACATTTAAATTAGTTAAAGTGAGTTAGGTAATCGATTCCTTTCACTAGTTAAGTCAATTTACTAGAGAAACAAGCTGGTCTGAAAATCAGAGCTCGGTTTTGGCTGTGGTTAATAAAACTAGGATCCTTTATGCCGCGTTTCTTTGGTTCGCTAACTACCAATGCACGGGGACTGCGTGACGGGGAAGAGTGCCGAGTGCGTAACGCATCGCGCCGTCCTGCATAATCCCGTGCTGGGTGTAGGCCTCAGCCGGGGTTCGGACGCTGAGTGTGAGCGGTTGGGGGTTTTAATGCGGTTCAACTCCCACATACCAAAAAAGAAGCCTTCGGGAATAAACCTAAGAACAACATACTCATAGCCTCTTCAAAGTCGCAATTCTTCGACTACATGATATAATATACTTGTAATTGTAGTTACTATCTATTTAGGAATTGGCAATCCCTCTCGCCGGCGTGCGAGTGACGATTTCATGTATTTTTAGATTGTTTCCTTGTTTTATTTTCGATACGCAATTGTTATCTAATTGTATACAAATTGAAAATGTGCTTCCATTAAAATTGTTGGACTTTCTTAACTTTTTTTAGTAACAATACGAAAGTATTGTTTCTTTGTATCTAAAACTATGTTTTGGACATCAATTTTGACGATATTTGAAACCAACCAACGAGCTTAATACCTATGCAAAGGATTGTTATTAGTCGACGATCTAGGTGTGATTTTATCCAAAACAAACAGACATAGACAAAACATTGTAAAATATATTTTTTGCTATATGTACACACGTAAACTGAAACGTTTTTTTTTGTATTACAAAACGTTCACTTCAACTTAATAATTGTATCTATAGACGTAGGCATAGAAAATACATTGAATTGAATAACTTCAATTTGATATCCTCGTTTTGTTTTGAAATGTACTGTACAATTTACTGTGTAATTACCTACATAAAATGCCGAAATATGACCTGATTGATCTTCATTAAAGACCGATGTCGTGAATCAAATTGATCAATCACCTACAACATTACACATAGGGAAAATCCAAAATATATGACTGTTGCTCAATGTTTTAGTCAATGGTCATGACGTATTTACATACATTTCCTTGTGTGAGGAAAGCAAACGTCAAAAGGTAGGACTTTCCCATACTTTACTGTAGTATGTTTGTTACGTCACTGCCAGCTGGGACTGAAAACCAGCGCTGGATATTGGCATTTGTCCTGCTGGTATGTGTCAATGTTCAGCATTATGCTGAGTCACAGCTGATTTGTGGTGAAAGAGAAATTACTAGCAATTGTCTCTTATTTTTTGTGTATTTTTTTTTGTTGTATCTTTGTATGTTCTTTTTTTCATCACAAATAAATAATGTCTATGTCTAAGTTGCACTGCCTCATGTTTTCCTAATCCTTCTATCATCTTCCGATTAAATTCGCTGTGGATCCCACATACACAGGAGTTACAGTGGTGGGACTGAGTGAAAACATATTACGCCAAACCCAATTGAATAGTATAAGGAAGAACAAAAGAAGAAGTTGGTAGGACTGAATTAAATTTGGATTTTAAACTCCACAAGACCAGTCTTAGTAAACGGGATAGATATGAGTAATGAGAAAAACCTTCAACTTTACCTTTTTTTTTATTGCGTGACAGATAAACGAGCCTACGGCCCACCTGGTAGTAAGCGGTCACCGTCGCTTATGAACCTCTGCAATGCCAGGGCAATGAAGGGCTGTTATCTATCGCCTACCGATAGAGGACTTTTCTTAAACGTCATTTAAGAAAAGACCATCTATCACTGTTTTTATGTTACTCAGCAAGTTCGTCTCCGTCACAAAAGCCGAAATATAATTAAATTCCTCAGTCATATACTTTCGAATCAGCAACATTGTAGAACAATAGACATAATCACGTGCTTCAGAAAGACACGTATTTATTGATACATTTCAATTGAACTGATATGTAGAAGTGATTCTATTGACATTCTATTTATAAATGGGACAATCATCAGCGGCCAGTCACATTTGATTTCAAGTTTTATTTGGTAGTAATTGTAGCATCATCAAATTGCAAAGAAAATGAGTTTTTCGTGTTTTTCAATGCTATCGTTGAGATTGTCTCCAGACCTGACTAATAAGTACTATAAATTACAGCTACCTATTTGATTGAAAACAATATTAAGTAATATTTTTCTAGTGATAAAGTGATAAAGGCAACCGAAAAACACTAAACACTATTTAAAATTTTGTCTCTAGCATAAAACCTCTGCATGTCAATAATATGCAACTATGAAATAACAGGTGTGTTCAGAGAAATTGTCTAAACGAACTTCACGCTCGGTCTACTGAATGTCCACCCGTCGGACGTCCACCTGCAGGGAAAGGGTCTCTCAATACTCTTGTTTGATGAGTGGTAGGCCAAAGAGAGATCTCAGACTTAATGCTATGCCCGGTCAGACCGAAGCCCAAAGTAGTGCATCATTCGGGTCTTCTCTTGGGCCGGTGGGTGGCTCCGAGGTAACCGGTCCAGACGACGGTTTGTTGCGGTGATTGCATACGCCGACTGCAACAACAGCCGGGGACGGGGAGAGGCCTTTTGGCCAGGTGATGGTGTCTCCTCGACGTAGAGGCGGGGGGCCCCACGAAGTGAAGCGATCGAGCCCGCAGGAAGGCACGCCAACGGGCGATCAGCTAGTCACTCCAGAGCCCACAGTAGTATACTTCAGATATTGTATATCAACCACCTAAAGTTAAGACTTTGATAGCGCGATTCAGGATTTTGGATCCGCCACACTTACTACTAATAAGCAACGGAGTCTCCTAAAACCTTACTGACTATTGTGCATGTCAGAACAACACTTAACTATTTTAGAATGAGGGATAACAGTTACCAACTAGTCTCCTACGACATAAATGATATAGATTACATAAGATTAAGGTTCTCATAATTGTATGATTGCATTTCCGTCTGCTAACGATGTCAACGATTACTATTACAAGCCAGGTGTAACCTTGAAATACCGAGAGTTATAATGATTATATTTCATTTAAAACCCACTCGATGGACATTTTTTTGTAATAAAGCTCTAGGAATACCTATACAGCCACGTGCTTTAAAATTTATGTCCATGAATGACTACTATTTACTATCAACGATAGTAGTTAAGGAGATATCCTTAAGTATGAAATAGTCACCACGTTTACTTGATTTGGCTTGAGGACTTTACACATAATTGGAGGGTTTGGATACCTCTTTAAACCTTTTCGGAGTGTTTCGTCGTCAACGGGTTTTTCACAATGTTTACCTTTCTTTGAGTCGGTATCCTCAATACTAAGCGCGATTATCTCAATATTTTGTCATGGACAATCTGATGCTATCTGGTGCTGTTTGTAGCCGAGTGAAAGCCTTTGTAGATGGTGGTATTTAATGTGGTACCGATCTGATCAGTCTAACGTGACGGACTTTTTCCTCTTTAATAATTTTTTCCTGAGACCACAGATTTTTTCAAGGTTTTTACCTTCCTTTCCAACCAATGATGTTTACCACTCCTCAAATTACAATAGTGTTTTTTTTTATAAATTATCTTTATAAAAATGAATTGCAAAATGTGTTACTAAGCGCATAACTCAATAACGCCTCGATAACGACAAATTTGGCCAATTATTTTTAAATGTTCGTTGAAGTTCAAGAATAGTTCTTACAGCGAGAAAGATTCGTATAATTGACATTTAAATTGCAAGTGACGAAGACGAAGTTGTGCGGGACGGCTAGTAAAATATAAAGTCAATACAATGATGATTCAAAACACGATACTTTCACTTGAAACGAGATTTGAATCCATAATTAACATTATACACATTCAACATGATTCTGATAACTTCCTGAATTAGAAATTAGTTTATTGGGAAATTGTATAGTTAAAGCATGAATTAATACAGTTCTCTTTAACAGGATAAATATCAATGCCATTAGAATGAATAAATTCAAAGATACACAACTGATCTGTTGATGGACATAAGGACAATGCGTTAACTTGATTTCTGTACACAAGGACCTACAACATTTATTTTTAGGTTAGTAGGTTAAATAAACAACAATATGAAAAAGTTATTTTTTATTTTTTTATATATTTCTACATAATAAAATCTAATATTACCTAACTAGGTCAAACACATTATCTTGAATTGAACTTAACGAAAATTTACCCAAAAATGGGTGGGACCTTAGACTTAATTCGGTGCCCTGTTGAAACAAAAAACGAAAAAGGCAGGCTCCAAATTTTGTATTTTATCAAAAACTTGCAGGTCATTGAAAAGCATTAATAATATGCCCAAAAATTATTGACTTTTTAAAATCATTGACGATTTCTTCGCATAAAAACAGCCTTAAAAGGAATTGTTGGTCAAGGTGTGTAGGATCATTGCAACAAAGTGCATGGATGGTAATATATTAACTTTTGAAAACAGTTTTATTAACTTTTCATACGTCGTTGAACATGGTTAAAAGGCCAAATTTATTAGTATGTCATAAACTTTAGGTATTATAATTACAAGTAATTTTACAAAAGTGAAAACGACAGCCTTCCATTTTTTGAGAATAGCTAACTAATGGTCAGGTCTATTTTCAAATTTGTAGTATGAGATTATGTCTAAAATCTAAAAAAAACAGAATCATCCAAATCGGTTCATTCAGAAAGGAGATACGCAAACACTCCTCTATCACACTAATGACAGAGAAGAATGAAACACTCTCATAGTAATAGTAATTTGTTCTGAAAAGACATTTATTCGAATAAGTTAATAAGTTTATATTTCACTTACACTATTACTAAACGGGTTCTTACCACGATTATTTTTAATTGAGAGGTCCCGATATTAAAAAAAAATAATCGTGGTAAGAACCCGTTTAGTAATAGTGTAAGTGATGTAGATAACCGCGAGTGTGTAAAGAAGTTTATATTTATTCGAATTATGTTTTAAGATAAGTATTCTTAAGCCTTTTGAATAAGATTAACATTATAATCCAATCAACTATATTCCTTACGCATGTATCAATTATGGCACACGAAATCAACCGGTTCAAAGATTCAATTACTGTTTATACTCCTAATAAATGTTGCACATTGACGAGAACAAGTTTGAGATTGCGACTGTACAGGTAAAGTGTTTATCCAAACCACAAGTCAGTCTTTGTTTTTTTCGTGTCGTAAAAACTTTTTAAAATCCTTATTCGGACGGATTAACCAGTAAAAGTTTGAGGCAGCACATTTTATTTGAGAAACTTTCACATTCTGTCGCTAAACCTTATCCCATTTAGATGGGGTCGACGCAATATTTATTTTCTCTCCACACCTTTCTATCTTTACATACAGGGTGGAGCTGTAATTTTATTCCAGCTGAAGTTTGGTGGAATAAAACTTAGAACCACTTTTATTTAAGGAATTGGATAAAAAATATTTTTAGTCATAGCTAAGTTGTATTTCAACAGGTCGTTCACCAGACTTCAGCTGGAACAAAGTTACAGATCCTCTGTCAGAACTGACTCACACCACAAACCATCATATCATTCTTAACACAATCAGGCCAGCGTTTTTTAGGCCTTCCTTTCCTCTTACATTTTTGTATTGTTTTGTATATTTAAGGTATAATTGTATAATACTGTTAAAAAGAAAATGCTCATATTACAAAAAAGACATGCCCGCTGAGTTTCTTGCCAGTTCTTCTCGGGACGGTGGCTACAATTATTATTTTTTCTGTCCGAACTGGTAGCTTTTAATTTTTGACATCAACAAGAATGAGTACGTCATCAATGTTGAAAATAAAGTATTTCATTTAATTTCAAAGTATTTCATTTCATTACATTCATCTACTTTTAAATTCATCGTGTTACATGGTTCTCATCCCTTCTCATCACATACCCACTCCAACAGTTTACTTCTTAACTTGATACAGACAGCTGGCGCCACTCTCAATCTTATTTTAAGAAAACTTTCACAAAGTGTGACTTATTGATTATTGTTACAAGATGAGATGTTTAAGGTTAATTTCGGTAAAAACACTTCTTATGTAAAGACTTAATAAAAAAGTTGTTCCTGATACGAATCATTGATAACAACGGATATATAGGGTTTTTTAAGACTTTTGATTCTATTGGGGTTTTTTTTTCTTTATTGCCATGTAGGCAGACGAGCCAACGGGCCACCTGATCGTAAGTGGTTACCGTCGCTCATGAACCTCTGCAATGTCAGGGGACACTGAGGGGTCGCTAGCTACGACCTAACTTTAAGGACCTCCTCAAGCTTCGTTTGAAGAAGGACAAGTCATAGCGCTCTGGGAATACCGAAGAGGGGAGCTCATTCCATAGCCGGATGGTTTACAATGAAGTTTCGTTCTTTTTCGTAATAGCTTATGAATGATTTGAAAACCTACTACTAGCTGCCCATACATACCACTATAATCAATTCTCAAAATTACAAGACACTATAACCTTGCACTTACATCTAAAGCAATGCCCAAAACCACAACATTTACAATCGTGAACTTAAAATAAAGAATTTCAAAAGATAAGAGGTAATTGAAAAAACACTAGACAGCAAATAAAATTCAGTTGTACAAAACACAAAGACCTCGTAGACCCGAAATCTACCTGATACAAAGAACAAACAATGCAACTAATCACAGCTTGTACAAATACACGGTCGTTGCTCGTCTGGTATCAACGAGACATGATAAGCAAGATCTTGTACTAATAATGACAATGATTATTGTGTGATGATGAGATTACACTCTCAGAATGAAATTTTTCTCACTTTGTCCTCTTTTGAGGCGTAATTTTAGAATAGCTATATATTCATTTCCTTGTTATAATATTGAGTATTGACTATTGACATCGTTATCATTCAACGCGAACCGATTGCTTTGCATAATAATATCTGTTTTTAATATGTTACGCTTAAAATTACTGTTCAGACCTATCTCTTTGCTTATTCTATGTGCTGTGCTTATTACTCCTTCTTTTCTGTTTGCTTTCTTCTGTGCTGTGATAATAAACTGTGTGTTCCGTGTACGGAGTTGTTTCACTCAGGACCACCTACCGAACTACCACGGCCGAGAAGGTATTTATTAATTAGATGTACTCCACACATTCAGCTAAAACTTCATTATCAGATCATCTTTAGGACACCTTATTGCGTGCAAAATGTCACCTCAATCGGAAAACTGGTCAAATTCAACTCGTAAGATTCCACCTGAACTTACATTCAGTGCAAGTTACATAGATTTAAAAATTAATGCTACATCCTAAATGTGTGTCGTGATGTGAGTTCGATTTCCAGTGGTACTACCCAATAGCGAACGAGAAAGAGGGTAGACAGATTTGTTTGCTTATAAATGGATCCGCTGTATCCAGTCTTCTCGTGATCATGACGTTTGCAACAACGTTGAAATATCGAGACAACTCAATTAATTAAATATCGTGGTAAGATCCCGTTCAAAATGCATGAAAGTATCACGATGTTTTCCTTCACAGTTTAGACCAGTAAGTATGTATTATACCTAAACAAATGTACAATTATGCTGACATAATTAAAAGTTATCTATTGTATGTGTTAGGTAGTTAAGTCTGCTAAATCATGATGTATTTATGGTCCAGGAGCCATGGTCAATTTTTGTACTTGATTACTATCAAGCTAATTTTCCTTGAGTACTTTTATTTTGATGAGACGCCCAAAAATTTCCTATACCAAACTCTCGATTGTGGTAGCTAACAGAGGTAGCAAGGATATAATATGTCGATTTGATGATTCTCAAATATTTATTACTAACCGAATTTTCTTTTGTTATATCTCAAGATAATTATCTAAACTATTTGAAAAAATATTTGTCCTACAAAATCTATGGTTGGATTAAAGAAGTCCCCTCTTTCCAACATGTATCGATAACCAGGTCATCATAAATGATTACTAACCAGCTGATTTTTTTTTTTACTTAATTAATATTTATATAATTTAACAGATAAATTGTCCTACAAATTTCGTGGTACGTTATCCCAGTCCTACGCCTAAAAGTAGTAGTATACTTCCTTGATGTAAAAACAATTACTATCAAGCTGAATCTTCGTGAATAGCTTGGTTTCGATGAGTCGCCCAAAAATTTCCTATACCAAACTCTCGATTGTGGTAGCTAACAGAGGTAGCAAGGATATAATATGTCGATTTGATGATTTTTAAAAATTTATTACTAACCGGGTTTTTTTTTGTTAAATCTCAAGATAATAATCTAAATTATTCGAAAAAATATTTGTCCGACAAAATTTATGGTTAGTTTAAAGAGTCCCCCTCTTTCTAACATGTATCGATAACGAGGTCATCATAAATGATTTCATTTCATTTCATTTCAAAGTATTTCATTTCATTTCATTTCATTTCATTTCATTTCATTTCATTCCACTCAACGAGAAGTTAAAAAATTAATTATCGTCAATGTAAATCAAACAAAAAATTTACAAAAAAAAAAATTGTTTGAAGAGTATGTATGCAGAATATATTCATTAAAAACAAAAAATGATCTGAACAAAGGACGGTATGAGTTATTTGAAAAAGGGTATAAAACAAAAAATGATAATGAAAAAATTTTAAAACATAAAATCGTAGGATATGATCCTTCCAGTTTGCCACCAACAAAAGAAGAATTGTTGCAACAAATTAAAAGAACTGTATTCATCTGCAATGTATGGTGTAATGCACACATGCGATGCCCCACGAAAAAATTGCCAGAAAATTTTGGATGGACAATAATTGATGGTAAATATGAATATTATTGGTTTGATGATCCCCAAAGTCCAACATTTGAAGAATTATCTTCTGACTTACAAGGTACCTATTAATACTATTGTTATTTATTGATTGATAATTCATATAAAGAGGAAAGATTTGTTTGTTTGTATTGTATGTTTGTTTGTTTGTTTTAGTAGAGGAGCCCAAGCGGGGATTCCGGGATTTACTACAGCGCGGCAGATTAATATACAGGGGGTACCTTGTACCCGGTTAAGTACCTCCACAAAATATGAGGCCCATATCTAAGGCCGCCCGTGAAGGATACAGGATCAGATTAGTAAAAAAAAATTGATGATCAGAAATTCTCGAGCGCGTCAGATTAAGGTAGGGTGAGTTAATTACATCCTAAAAAGTGTATATTCCAATAATCTGACAATTTGAGAGTGACGTAAAAAAAGGAGACGGTAACAAAGTTGTAAAAAAAAAAGTCATCTCGACATTCTCGAGCGTAGCTAAATTTTTTTTTATTTTGAAGGAAATAATTCAAGAATAATAAAAAATATATAATCTGACGATTTCCGCAAGCCGAAATAACAAAAATCTTATATATATAAAAATGAATTGCTGTTCGTTAGTTTCGCTAAAACTCGAGAACGACTGAACCGATTTGGCTTATTTTAATCTTGAAATATTCGTATAAGTCCAGGGAAGGTTCGTTCGAGAGATATCGTGAACGATAGAAACCCGAAAAGTGTTTTTCGGGATTCCGAAATTTATCTCCGAAATTTGTGAGTCGATCAAAATTACTTATGAGGATGATAAAACTACGTCGAATGGTGCCAACCGCATTAAAATTGGTTGATCCATTCGAAAGTTATTGCAGTTTGAAAATTCCAAAAATAGTGTTCTATGAAACTTCTATCAGACTTTCGAGCTGGGAGAGCTCAAATGCATAGAAATATTATTTCTTTGAACTCAGGAATGGAATTAGCGGGAAGTTGCAGGGATGGCTTTAAAGTGAACCATTAACCTATTTTTTTTTTTGTCAGATCAGGCGAATCCCTCTAGATAATCGTCAGATTATGAGACAGTACGTTTAGAACATAAAGATAAACCATATATATCTTAATCTGACGCGCTTGAGTATTTCAAAATGGCGATTTTTTTTTGCACATTACGAAAATGGCTGCGAGTTTGCGTCCCATCGAAATCGTCAGATTAGTGAATGAGAGCTTTTTTTTGGTGTACTTAACACTCCCTTAGAAAATCTGACGCGCTCGATATTTTTTTTTTTTTTTTTCATTTTCAACCTTTAAATACAACCACCCGCATCACGCAAACGATCAGATTAACATACGTACGTTATTAAAAATACGTAGGGCATTGATGCTATCAATATCTGACGCGCTCGAGGATGTCCATGCAACAGTTTTTTTTTACATCTTTAAAAATCTATAGCCCCTTTCCCCACCGATGTAAAGGTATATGTCATATAACATTTTTTTCTTCTTATCATCTAAGCTTTGCATCCCAATAGGTCTCTTCAACGCTCGAGTAAATCCCCATTTAGCATCGTCGCCTCCTCTATTATTTGTAGTGAATAGGCTCCGAAACTACTGGACCGATTTCAAAAATTCTTTCACCTTTGGAAAGCTACATTATCCCCGAGTAACATAGGCTATATTTTATTTTCAAAAAAATTAGGGATCGTATGAAAATATCGAATATGTAGCACAAGGTGAATAATCGAAAACCTATTTATGCGTACGCTGCAAAAACTATTGACAGTAGAACAAAATGATGTAGTACGGGTTTTTTGGTCTTAGCAAGACAAACAAAAAAGTCTGCGACAGCATATATCTAACTATCCTATTTTAGTCACAATAACCGCTTTTATGTTTAGCAAAATAATATTTCGTCCCAAGATTGAATTTAACGTTAAATGAGTATCGTCATATTAACCCTTATCCAAATTAAGTATTATGTTATCAAGAGTATTAATGTAGAAGTAAATTATTTTTTGTTTTATTCCAATCGGACTTTTCGTTTAGGAGTTATGACGAGTATAAAACGCAATGTGGATTGTAAATGCTCTTCGGACCGCGCAAATAATAATGCGACCGCATTGCGAGTACTGTTTGAACCCCTTTGTAACGCAGACGAAGTTGCGCGGGTCAGCTAGTTATTATATAAATTACTTAATTTTTTCATGTTATTACAGAGTTAGATATCACGAGTGAGGAAAGTGAAATAGATGAAGATGACGGCGAAGATTCTGAAGATTTATCAGATGAGTCTGATATATATATATATATATATATATATCGTCATCTTCATCTATTTCACTTTCCTCACTCGTGATATCTAACTCTATATAATACATTTATATATATATATATATATATATATATATATATATATATATATATATATATATATATATATATATATATATATTATATATGTATTATATACATATAAGTATATATGTATAAATACACATATTGTACCTAGGTATCTAAAAAACAAAATTATTAAAATTTAAAAAAACATTTTTCCACTGTATCTCAGGTTACAAATAGGAAAACTAAAAAATTACAATTTTTGTCGGACTAGTGATACATACCTGTTTTCTTGTAGGACGTTGTTTCATTTGGGTAAAGAACACACTAACCTATTATATAAAATTTTTGTCCTACAGTTAGTAAAGAGAAAAATGGTCTTGTGGTATTAACAATGTCTGAGCATAGGACCGGGGTAACGTACCACGAAATTTGTAGGACAATTTATCTGTTAAATTAAATAAATATTAATTAAGTAAAAAAAAAAAAAATCAGCTGGTTAGTAATCATTTATGATGACCTGGTTATCGATACATGTTGGAAAGAGGGGACTTCTTTAATCCAACCATAGATTTTGTAGGACAAATATTTTTTCGAATAATTTAGATAATTATCTTGAGATATAACAAAAGAAAATTCGGTTAGTAATAAATATTTGAGAATCATCAAATCGACATATTATATCCTTGCTACCTCTGTTAGCTACCACAATCAAGAGTTTGGTATAGGAAATTTTTGGGCGTCTCATCAAGATAAAAGTACTCAAGAAAAATTAGCTTGATAGTAATCAAGTACAAAAATAGTCCAGGGAACCTGGACTATTAAGATAACATTGTTTAATAATAATACAGACGTTTACCAGCATAATACAGCTTTTTGTGTTATGACGTCATAATCAATTATTTTAGTAGGCAACGACCGTCCTGCAGTTTTTTTTTCAGTTGGATGAAATCACCGCATCATCGCACGGCGGGGCGGGTGGGATAAGTGAGAGTTGAACCGCACTAAAACCTCCAACCGCTCACACTCCGGGGACGGAGCGACGGGAAAGAGTACGGAGCGCATAACGCTCCGCCGTCCCTCCAAACCCCATGCTGGGTTCTGGCCTCGGCCGGGGTTCGGACGCTGAGTGTGAGCGGTTGGAGGTTTTAGTGCGGTTCAACTCCCACATACGGATCCGGTGATTTCTTCCAACTGAAAAAAAAACCGCTCACACCCAGCGTCCGAACCTCGGCTGAGGCCAAAACCCAGCACGGGGTTTGGATGGACAGCGCGACGCGTTACGCGCTCAGCACTCTTTCCCGTTGCGCCGTCCCCGTGTCCTAACAGTACAGAGATCTATGTGCAACGGTAACTACTTATCATCAGATGGTCCGTACACTCGTTGGCCTATAAGGCATTATAGTTATATAAGCTGCTTACTTTCCGTATTAGTCGCAGTTTTACACTCTGACACATCGCACTGACACAATGACCTTCATGTGGGTCGGAAACCTAACAAAATCCCGTGTTTTCGCTTAGAGACTGTAACTGAATGTGTCCCTTATTATAATCTTTCTTATATATAAAAATGAATTGCTGTTCGTTAGTCTCGTTAAAACTCGAGAACGACTGAGCCGATTTGGCTTATTTTAGCTAAATAATTCGTAGAAGTCCAGGGAAAGTTTAAACGGTGAGAAAATTTCCTTATGTGACGCAGACGAAGTTGTGTGGGCCAGCTAGTCTGATATAAAAGATACAGTTCAAGTACACTTCTAAATAATTTATTTTAAAGATAACTTTTAAATACAAGCTTTTACGATCATCAGATCGGCAATAAAATTGGTTTGTTTACTTTAGCCAAGTCTGTAGCAGGAGTCAGACGGTTCTATCTTGTTTAGTACAAGAGTTCCTATGACCACTTTCAAATCCATCATCAGATCAGTACCATTTTGTCAAATTATTGCATTATCACGTGATTTCCTATATGCAGGTTTCCTCACGATGTTTTCCTTCACCGTTTTTAGCTAGTGGTGTTGTGAAAAATTGCACATAAATCTTTTTAATATTAAGATTTAGAGGTACAAGCCGGCCGGTTTTGAACCCGCGACCTCCCGTACGGAAGGCAAGTGCTTCAACCACTCGGCCACCACGACTTGCGTAAGTATCAAGAGTTCAATTTTTATATATTTCTACAATTTTGTTCGGATACTTCGGAACAGCTGTGTATTCTGTTATCTGTTATATTCGATCGCGAGTCACACATTAAATTATAATAAAATAATTACAATAATTTATTTAAACCGGTATATTATTACAGTAGGTATGTTGTTGATATTATGAATTGCATTTATCTAGTTATGTTAAAAACGCGTGTACAAAAGGAATGCAGTGTACATTACATAATGTGTACTAACAAGAAATAAATTTTCGCATATCTATACTTCTATACTAATATTATAAAGCTGAAGAGTTTGTTTGTTTGTTTGTTTGAACGCGCTAATTTCAGGAAGTACTGATCCGATTTCTTTCACTGTTGGAAAGTCCATTTATCGAGGAAGGTTATAGACTATATTTTATTTTCAAAAAAAATAGGGATCCGTATGAAAATATCGAATATATAACACAAGGTGAATAATTAATCGGAATTTTCGTTTAGAAGTTATTACGAGTATAAAACGCAATGAATGTTTGGGTGCACAGCGGACCGCGAAAATAATAACTCCACGGCATTGCGAGTACTGTTTGTACCCCTTTGTAACGCAAACAAAGTTGCGCGGGTCAGCTAGTTATTAAATATGTTTTGCGAATATGGAGGCCTCTTCCTGCCCTTTAAAATAAAGTTATAGTCTGTCGATCTTCAGAAGAACAATACCCACATTTTTTAATTGAAAGAAAAACAAACGAGTCTACGCCCCTCCTAATGGTAAGCGGTTACCGTTGCTCATGAACTTAACAATACCAGGGCAATGAAAGGCCCTTATCTATCACCATATAAAAAATACCTTTTCGACTTTTCTTAACCCTTTCAGGACAATAAGATGGCTGAGACTAAATATGCGAATACTACACAATATTTAAGTTATTCTGTAAAGTAAGAGATATCACTAGAAAAACATAGCAGGGTGTACAAATTTCCTATAAATTTCATGGGAAACCTTTTAACACAACGTACCTACGTTTGACATTCATTAAAAAATATCGATTCAATAATAATCAATAACGATTTTTGTAGTAGGGAAAAATATTTCCTTTGAGCGTGAAAGGGTTAAACCTCGTTTGTAAGGCTACATGTCTTATTACAATATGTAACTTGTTAGCAATACTAAACAAAATCCTACGATTCTTCAAGTATCGATAACATTTCCGTTCTTTTAAATCTACTTTGTCTATGAGTAAAAATACTAAAGTAATTAATAACCTATTAGTTTGAGATAAGACTCATTTTAACGTGAAAACGTGACAATCACTATACATCGACTCACTTCAAGAATAACTATACGAGTTCCAGTAATTATAACTGTTACGAATTGTGTATAGAAAATGTCGTGTAAAAGATAACTGTGGCCTTGTGTATCAACTTGGAAACTATTGTTCTTTAAACTATTTCATTTCTTTACTTCTTTAAACGACGTTTTAGATGAGTTATATACGTAGGTGTTGTAGGTATAGGTAGGCTCACAGTGTCTACAGACATTGCATGCGTCTATGAGCTACGGTTACCATCTGGTGGGCGGTAAGCTCTTCTTCAGCTACCTTTGCGTTGAAAGAACAATACGTAGCGGTACCTAGCATAATTTATTTATTTTTGTATCCCAAAAACATCTTCGATGCTACAGGAATTTATATCTACACCATCAGGCGTAATAATATAGTATCTGACAGAATTGAACGGCATTACTTGTCCAAATTAACATCCTTTCTACTTATAGATTTGGAATGTGTCAGTTCTCACTGTATTGAAATAAACTGAGGTTATCAAAGCATTTCTGAATGTCTTTGGGTTTGAATGAAATAAAATAAAATTAGATCTTCTGTGCTAGTATCTTCTTCCTTTTTAAATGCCCTTCTTGAATTAAATCACGAATAAAGTATGTCTGTATCTCAATTAGATGTAGCTTCTGCATCATTAAACATACTAAACTAATTAACAAGTCTGCGATTTTGTTATAAACAATACAATGATATCGTGTGCAGATAGAAATCGTGATGATCTAATTTACGACTTTAGAGCTTAGTAACAAGATCCTAAATTACTTTCATGCATTTTCAACGGGTTCTTACTACTAGTGGTACTACCCAAAAGCGAACGAGAAAGAGGGTAGACAGATTTGTTTGCTCTTAAATCGACCCGCAGTATCCAGTCTTCTCGTGATCATGACGTTTGCAACAACGTTGAAATATCGAGACAACTCAATTAATTAAATATCGTGGTAAGAACCCGTTGAAAATGCATGAAAGTATTATAGAAAACCGCGAGTGTCTGAATAAGTTTAGTTCCTAAATTATTTAGAATTTATTGATAATCCTATTACGAACAAAGATGGAATTAAACTAAATATTAATTAATATTGAAATAAATTACTAGAGATTCTCACACTAAAAGAAGGTAAGAGAAGGTAAAATAAAGAAACTGGCTGTTTTTAAACTGGTCCACTCTACACATTGCATCTATATATCAAAACATAACGACATCGTTAACATAATTTTTAGATCATCACTCATCATCTAAGACATCCACTTCTAAATGTAGATCTTCTCTAATAATTTTATATACAAGTAGGTGATCTTTAACCTTCATTAGGTTATTTGCCCTTTTTGCTAGTCGTTCCGCACAACGATTGCCTTACCATGACAGCTCTATAACCTTCACGATCTAGCGGTCATCAAATCAATGTATGTACTGTATCAAGTGGTATAAACCCATTTGCTTGGATTTGTGTCTACTCTACTACAGAGTCCAAAACAGGTTGGAGACTTGACATATCTTCGAAGAGATTTAATTAAAATATACAGTAACCCTCACATCATTTACCTATAATTGTGGTAGATGGACCGTAATCAGTCCCAGTGGCGAAAAACACTAAACCAAATTTCCTGTCTTCCTCAGATGGGTTGCGGCAAAATTTTCGCAGCTCTACGCCGCTGTAAACAGTTGAATGATGACGACAACAGCACACAGCTGTCCAGATGTCTGGGACTACTAGATCTGACGTCCCTGGGAGTCGGCAGTACTCTCGGTCTAGGAGTGTACGTGCTGGCTGGTGCTGTGGCCAAGACTGTGGCGGGACCAGCAGTCACTATCAGCTTTTTGGTAGCGGCCATCGCTTCTGCTTTTGCTGGTGAGTAAATATTCAACAAGATGAATAAATAAGGTCCTGATATGCACCTTTTATTGACCTATGTGATAATTCCCTGACTCACCAAATCTCTGTCCTCAGGGTTATGTTACGCTGAATTCGCGTCTCGAGTCCCGAAGGCAGGTTCAGCCTACATCTACAGCTACGTGAGCGTCGGAGAGTTCATAGCGTTCACAATCGGCTGGAACCTCATCCTGGAGTACGCTATAGGCACGGCCAGCGTCGCTAAAGGGATGTCTGTCTATATTGACACGCTCTTCAACAACACTATGGCTAAAACCATGACAGCTGCTGTACCAATCAACGTGTCGTTTTTGGCGGAATATCCTGACTTATTTGCGTTCGCGCTGGTTATTTTAATAACTGGTAAGTGCAATTGCATTGACTTTCATGGATGAGTAACGGGCTCTGACCAAGATTTTTAATTAAGTGGTCTCAATGTTTGGACGATGATCACGAGAAGACAGCATTGATTTAAATTAAATGTGCAATTGTGGCTATTTTTAATACCAATCTTTTCGCGCATCTTGTGTCTATTGTGCACCACTTCCTAAGTCGTTCAGTGCAGTTGCAGATCTAATTAATAGTTTTTTTAATCTCATTTTCAGTACTTCTTGGAGTCGGAGTCAAAGAATCCACGAAGCTAAACAACCTGTTCACTGCTCTAAATATGTTGACAGTAATTATTGTTGTCATTACTGGGTCTATCAAAAGTAAGTAACTTATTTTAACTTAGTAAAAGCCAACAGACAAAAGGTCCTGGAAAATAGTTCCTTAAAGATGCAGATCATATTACTTAGAATGGATAAGTCTGAAAGTTTCTAGAGAAACCCTAACTCATAGGGCACATCGACGAGCGTAGCCTTCCACAAGAAAACCTCTAAGTGTGTCGTTACATAAAACAACAACGGATGGACCGGACAAACTTATGTTTTGCAGTCATCGTCTGGAGACTTATGTTATGGGCTTTGTTAATGCAACTGGACTCCAAGATAAGAGTGGTACCTGGTTAATATGATAACAAAGTGAAGCGACCTCTCAATACGACTATTCCAATTCTTCTTCCAGGTAATCCAGCCTACTGGAACATTCAGAAGGAGGACATTCCCCCGGAGTACGCGAGTCAGGCGGGCGAGGGCGGGTTCATGCCGTGGGGTATGGCGGGGGTGATGGCGGGTGCCGCTAAATGCTTCTTCGGGTTCGTCGGGTTCGACTGCGTGGCCACCACGGGAGAAGAGGCCAAGAACCCGAAGAGAGACATCCCGCTCTCTATAGTCCTATCTCTGATCATAATTTTCCTATCGTATTTCTCTATAGCGACTGTTCTGACGATGATGTTACCTTATTACTTACAGGTAAGATTTTCTGAAATACATATTATATTATCTTTATTAAAGCCAATTCCACTGTAACTTGTTTGTGTCTAATGAGCTAAACCTAAAAGTAGTTACTATTACAGCAATGTATTTCGAGTTAATAAAGTGATTTATTAGATCTCTCTCACTCTTTGTAGTCGTTTTCGGGAAGCAAGGTCATCTAGGACAGCACCTTCTTTCAGAAGAGAGCTATCCAACTGTTTGGCATTTTGCCACATGCAAATTATTAGTGCACTTGGAGTTTAAGGTGGCTCCGATCTGGACAGACCAGCGCATGGGATTATGACCCCTCGATCTATTCCCATCATCTTTACCTGGTTGGCATTTATGAGGCAGTATACCTTAAAGTCTAATTTCAATTACAGGACGCAGATGCTCCCTTCCCATACGTATTTGAACAAGTGAATCTACCCGTCATCAAATGGATAGTATCTATTGGAGCTATTTTTGCCCTTTGTACCAGTTTACTGGGCGCCATGTTTCCTTTACCACGAGTCCTGTACGCTATGGCAAGTGACGGAGTATTGTTCAGGCCATTAGCAGCCATACAGCCGAAGACGAAGACACCTTTATTCGCTACTGCTATTAGTGGATTTCTTTCAGGTATGTATGATGCGTTATTATGTGTAGTGGTGGATAGATGGTGCTATGTGTATTGTATTGTAAAGTAAAATAGATAAAAAAAAAATTTGAGAGGTGTCATAGGACACCCGAATAGAACGAAGTTCCTTTCGATTAAAAGATATCTTATAATTTTTTTTCCTAACGTAACGCGCGATAATGAACAAAAAAAGTGTCGTGACAACTTTTCGTAAGAATTTTTTCCGTCTAGCCCCCTTTCACAACGCGCGATAAGGCACTTCGTTCCAAAAATGGAAGTCGATAGGAATGGAGTTGTATAGTGCATGAGCCATTTCTATTTGGTACAAATTGCATAAAATTTTATGAAGGTAAATATCGAAATATACGATAGATATAATTGATCAAGGTTGTTAGTCTGAAAATTTACGTTTAATTTATGTTTTTCCAGCTATAATGGCAGCTATGTTCAACTTGAATCAACTTATCGACATGATGTCCATCGGCACACTGCTCGCCTACACCATCGTAGCAACAAGCGTTCTTATACTCAGGTACGATATTTGGACGATTTACCAATTTTTAGGGATTTTTCGATGGGGGGAACATGTATTATTATGTAATTGTACTAATTAGCAATAAAAAATATTAACATGAAATATAATAAAACGTGTATATGAATAGACTTTTCTGGGTCCAAAAATATAGCCTTTGTCATCCAAGAATGATGTTCAGCTTCCCAGCAATTATTTCTTTTCATATTAGTTAACAGCAGAGCCTACCCAGACAAATCATTCCTTTTTATAACATTAGATATAGTACAGATATAGCCTCTTTATTTTAGGTATGAGGAAGAAGACAGTCCTCTAGGCGCAGAGAAGGTCGACTTAAGTCCCAGCGTAGGACTGGGGTCGGTCATCCGTCAGGCCTGCAACCTGTTGGGTCTAAAGTACCCTACTCGTCTATCTTCTACTATAGCCAAAAGTACCATCGCCATCTTCTGTGAGTACGAATTATTTACTTCTAAATATTTGCCAAGTCATTTTGTTACACTTCAAGCAGAAAATTTAGAAGTAGCAGTGGGTAAAAAAATCCATAATGATTAATTTGACCGAATACTAAACTTGTTAAGTGCAGTAGTTTAAGACGAATAAATCAACTGGTGGGATAGAATCTGAAACGAGCATCATAAAACTGGCTATTCTGAACAAACTTAGGACTAGACTTATGTACTTAAAAAAGGATCAAAAAGTTCTGGAGTGGGGGCCACGAACTGGCGCAGCGTAACCACACCTCCCACAAGATGGACCGACGACTTGACCAGGATTGCGGGAAGTCTATGGACACAGACCGCAGGACCGGCCGTTGTGGCAAGATTTGGCAGAGGCCTATGTCTAGTAGTGGACGTCTATACACTGTTGATGGTATAAAATGGCTATAGGTAGCAATATTTCCTTGTACGGAAGAGGTAATGATGATGATGTCTGTGCTGTTACAGTTGTGGTAGCTCTGGTGACGTGCGCGGTGTTCCGTGCGGGTGTGGGGGGGTCGGGCGGCGCGGTAGTGATGGCCGCGCTCGGGGCTGCACTCATCGTGCTCCTCGTCGTGCTGTATCGACAACCCAGCAATGACGTCACACATCTCTCATTCAAGGTACGTACAGTGTTGTTACAGTTGTGGTAGCTCTGGTGACTTCTGCATTTGGTTCGTTTTGTTCGAAAAGGTGGATACCACTTTAAAGCCTTCACGTGCGTGTTAGACTCTGAGCAAAATGTAATGATTCTTGATTGAATGATTTGATGAGTTACTTATGATCCAATAATGACTATCATCACATACACAAACCAGTTAATGTATAACGACATCGATTTGCCTTATCATAGTAAATTTACATCAATTGATGTGGCTACAGCAACCGACCGTTGTACCTACTCCTTACCAATTTTGCAGAGCAACGTCGTGTTTTAAAACTACTTTGCTAAATTATTGTAGTAAGTGATTTACATTTATTCTTAAGGACAGGCATACAACTGATACCTACGGAGGAGATTTAAACCCAGCAGTGGGCAGTAATGGGTTGTTAAATAGGCGGCATATACAGCGTGATTTCTTAGTGAGGGTACATATTGAAGGTCATGGTAGCTGATGGTTATATACGACCAGTAAAAATATTATTACCAAAGAGTATGGCTTAATGCCGTAGTAATCGCAACTTAAAAATATCTAAAATTCTTGCAAAATGATGGTTTTTCGACAGCTAATGGGTGTGGCGGAGGTGTGGGGTGCGCGAGATCACTAGAGATCATTAGTCAACACTCTTTAAGCCGAAATTGTTTATGTTTGAGGAAGATTTGTCGAATTTAGATTTAAAAAAAAAAACATTGTAATTTTACCTATTTTTTTGTAATATTCCGTATTAGAACAGAGGACTCATCTGTACCAAACCATTACTGCCCACTGTTGGGCTCAGGTCTCCTCAGGAGAGGGATTAGGCATAGTCCACCACGCTTGCCTAGTGCGGATTGGGGACTTCACATATCTTCACAAGGATTTTTAGAACCCTTTTCCGATATGCAGGTTTCCTCACGATGTTTTCCTTCACCGTTTATAGTAAGTGGTGTTGTGAAAAATTGCACATAAATCTATGTTATCACATATTATATTATCTATCTATCACATAAATGTTTCACATTTAGATTTAGAGGTGCAAGCCGGCCGGATTTGAACCTGCGACCTTCCGTCAGGGACTCATCACTCTCTTGCAATATGTACCCGCATCACCCTCTTGCAATATGTACCCTCTCTAAAAAATCACCCTGTATATCAGAAGAACACTATTTTTCGTCATATAAGTTCTTCGAGAGTTTTTCTAATAATTTATTTGTTTATTTATAGGTACCTCTAGTACCCCTGGTTCCGTACCTGAGCGTCTGTATGAACGTGTATCTGATGGTGCAACTGGACTACCAGACCTGGGTCCGGTTCATCATATGGCTAGTTATCGGTAAGTATTTAGAAGTCAGGCTTTTGTGTACAAAGGGTGCTCCTTAATTTGTGAATATTATAAATGATGGGCATTGCGTTGATATACTAATTAATATATTATATAAGTCTTGTATGGGTAGGCGGTAGATAACGGCCCCTCTTTGCCCTGACATTGCAGAGGTTCATGAGCGACGGTGACCGCTTACCATCAGGTGGGCCGTTTGCTCGTTTATCTACCTTGCAATGAAAAAAAAAATCCCGTATCATGGATATTTAGAAGAAAAATTAATGTGTATAAAGCGATTTTACAAATATATACAAAATATAAATTTTGCCCACTTTTGCCAATTTCACTCACCAATAGCAAAACAGTAAAAATTTTAACACGTTTTCCTCTATATTTCAGGTTACCTAATATATTTCTTGTATGGAATACGAAAGAGTACTCTGAACGAATCACCGGTCAACAGTGATGAGAAAAATCGACAGGTCGTCACAACGAAATTTTAAAATCTATAGTCCTATGATTAAGGTTTAGTTTTGATTGTACAATGATAAAGGTGCTAATTTAAAATTACTGTAGCTAGAATAAAACTATTGATATAATTCGTAAGTAAAATATCGCCAATCAAAATTCGTGGATCGGTGTGAAATGACACTTTTTACGCGATAAATAAAAATAAAATTAAAAAAGAAATAATGCTATTGACTTTAGAACTAAATCTATGAAAAATGTATGTGTTTTGGCGTCAATTGTGTGTGGTAGATTTAATATGAATGTGTATATTTTATCTCATGCCATTATCATAATATTATGAATTAATTCAGTTTTAAGTTAGTAATAAAAAACTTAGTAGGTAATATAGATATCAATAGACATCAACACCAAATAGATCGCCGCGATCGTCGGGAGCAGACATCCCGACGAGCTTGTCCAGAAGATCCAGCGGCGGATCACCGAGCGTGCTACCGAGACCAGCGCGCCGTGGACGCCCACCGGGTTACCTACGGCCCCGCTACCAGTGGTCCAGGGCGTCAACGCATGCGATGGACACAACTTAGTAATATTTATTGTTGAACCTCGAATCATTACTGAGTGTGAAGTTATTTAGATACTATTTTTAATATGTGAAAGTTTTATATTATTTAAATAAGTTAATGTTTTATAGGACATAATAATATCATCGCTGTGGAGTGAAAACTCATTAATTAACCTGCTTACTTTTCCGACAAAATCAGTCAAAAGTGTTAAACGATTTTTTTTTAGTTTCAAATTTCTCGTAACGTAGGTTGATGACGTCTTAGAAAAGATATTGGTATGTTTTGACACAACACGATTCATTTTTGGTTGAAGTAAAACAGCCGTATGCCGAAATTACTTGCAATTGACAATTTAGTTAAATACTTGTTACTAATTTAATATGAAATCCGAATAAGAATTTATAAAAAACACCGATTTGATTTTTCTCGAATCACAAAACATCGCGCCTTTTTCGAATCCTATGTTTTCTAAATTAAAATCGAAGTAAGGCAACTGGTTACAAATTTTACTGCCCGATAATACACAATTCAACAATATGCTTTGTTTCTGAATTGTGTGTAGCCGTACTGCATTAACGAAGTAATTTAATTATAATATTTTGTTTCATTTAAGATTTAATTTTTATTATTCAATGGAGCTTACCACAACTATAAAATATTTTATTTTAATGTATAGAAGCAATTTAATCTAACAAAATGAACCGAAATTACATTATGATATTGTTATTTAACTTATGAAGATCAAAAATAGATAGAAATGTACTTAATAAGTTAAGATTTATTTATCATTACAGGGATGAATGTGATATAATTGTTGATATTCTATAAGATTTTAGTATAAATCTGTGAATTATGAGAATTTGTTGATAAGAGATATAATCGTTATTCCTAAGCTAGCTATTCCCAGTAATATAATAACTAACCGATAGTAATTTTGACATATAAATGAATAATAAACTGACTATTTTCATGTACAATCAGCCTCATTAGTGCAGTTTCATTCACTTGCATGACAATGCAACGATGTAATTTGTGAATGTTTGTTATTGAAGTATGGTGCCCAACCCAGTTAATAACTTTAAAATTGTAGTCAATTGCAACTAGTTCTGGTGAATATAATTAAATAGAACAATTCTTTAGCTTTACAATGATATCACTTTCGATAATTAATACTTTAAATGTTATGATGAAAACTTGACTATTCGAAATTTGAATTTTTACAGTCAAAATTATGAATAACTGAACCTGGTTATTTTTCAAACAAACACGAATTTCTCTTTAACAAAGGTAAAGTTCTATAAAATTAATAGAAATTAGAACCTAATTAAACACCAATCCTACACATACATATAAATCAAAACTGTTTTTGTAGTGGTTTATGGTAACCTATAATTTAACATAATAAGGAACCTCTAGGTCTAGATTTATCTTAATTTCATTTTATACTTAAGTTAATCACTGTATGTGTTCTGAACAATAATTAAAAAATATATATATATATATATATATTATTGTAATGATCATGAATTAAATGCTTGTATACGAATCGCACTATAGGTCGAACATCTGGGTTAGGCACCATAATAAGTGCAATGCGCTCATGCGATACGGTTTTGAAAATGACTATGCACTAATGAGACTGATTGTATAAGCAATGTTTACAATATCAGGTAAATTATAAGTACAAGACTTTTTGGATTTTATTAACGACACTGAGAACGCAGAGAAAATAAAATAAAATATTAAAGTCAGATAAACAAAATAATTGACGATGAAAAGATGGAAGGTGGTTATTTCTTCTTATTATTTAATCGAAGTACATTTATGTTATGTTTTAAATTATATGTTTATTAGTGTATCAGTTTTGCATTAAAAGCTTCGTCTAATATACTGTGATCTTAATCAATAAAGTATTATAGTAATTTGAAGACTGTGTTTTTTTTAATAACAATTGTACTAAAAACTATTGTATGTCTGCTAGCGCGTGTAGAAATGATATTTTAATATAGAGACAATGCACAAAACGTCTGCTCTCTAACATAAAAGGATCATCGAAATCGGTTCATATTAAAAGGAACTACAAGCAAAAATACAGAGTATACCGAATTGAGTACCTCCTCCTTTTTGGAAGTCGGTCATAGAGATAGAGAGAGAAAGAGATAGAGATCATATTATAATAGTTCTAATAAGTGGCATTCAGTAAAAGTAATAAAACTATTTTTTTAAGAAAAAAAATTTGGTTGCCTGTAAAGTCGGTATACGGGCGAAAGTTTTACGTGACAACGACTCGGGCATGGTTAGCCCGCCTAAGAGCGAGAGAGACAGACATAAAAAGTGAAAGGCACGCGTGCCTCTCACTTGCTCTCATTGTGAGCGCATAACGTGAGCGGAGCGTAACGCAGTTTCTTGAAGTGTCGCCCGGCAAACCAATTTATAAGACGTTGTCACGTCAAAAATACGAGTTTTTAAAGACAAGTAAAACGAGCCCAAACATGACGAATCTATCTTGTTTAGCGCAAGAGTTCCTATGAACACCTTCCGAATCCATCATCAGATCAGTTCATGTCGTATTATTGCTCTGTTAAGCAACAAACATCTGCATACAAAATGTCAGCTCAATCGGAAACGGGAAGTTTGTTTTATTGCAAAATTCCACCCAACCTTACATAGTTACATCCAGTGCAAGTTAATATAAAGCTTGTAAAATATATTGGCTCGCAACTTAAGTGATTGAGTATAGTAACAATCTCTTATTTAAATATTTCTTCTTCTTCTTTTTTTCCCATGGACCTCGTCCACCAAGACTGGGGACGATTCGCCAATGTCAAGTGAGACAAATACACGGACTCAAAGATACTAAGCCAAAATAATGTTCGGTTCCAGTCTCAGCAGTAGTAGAATACATACTGTTTATAGTGTTATTAAATACAATGAAGCTTAATTGTACATGTTGTAAATGTATAAAACGAGATAGAAACTACATTGAATAAAATGAGTAGATAAGATATGATATTTAATAGCGAAAAAAAGGAGAAATATAAGGTAAAAATTACAAAAATAATGGAACTAGAGGAAAATAAATTAAAGTTTAATATTATTGTTTTCTATAAATTTCGTAAGTTTATATATAAAGGGGGTGTTGCACGGAGCTAAGAGTCTTGCCATATTGACGGGTTTTGGGATATCTTTTGGAAGTTGGTCATAAAATGATCTATTCGTTCTGGGACAATTGAAAATTTAAATATTTATTTCCTCTTAATCTTTCTCTTAATAGTCGTGGTGGCCGAGTGTTCGAAGCGGAAAACATCGTGAGGAAACCTTCATGTCCGAAAAGGGTTCTATAAATCCTTTGAAGATATGTGAAGTCCCTAATCCGCACTGGGCAAGCGTGGTGGACTATGCCTAATCCCTCTTTTGAGGAGACCTGATCCCAACAGTGAGCAGTAATGGGTTGGTACAGGATTCCTTTCTTATTGTTGTCATTAATAAAACTACAAACTTCCGGCTTCAACTTAAAACCATTGATATTTAGAAAGAGTTGAATACTACATTACTATTGGTCCTTCAGTAACCTCGATTGCACAAGTCGAGTGGTGGGCAGTCGAGCGCGACTGTTGTATCGAGTGTACCATCGAGTGAGCGTGTAGTGATCTTGTGAGCCAGTGATAAAGTGACAGTTTTGTTTAGTGATCAGTGAAAAAAAAAAAAAATAACACAGGTAAATTTAGATAATAAAATTTTAGGAACATATTTTTTTTGCGTCAATTTTTTTTTCAGCATATATATAGATTCTATATTTAATTTAAAAATAATGAGTTTTTATTCATTTCTTCGCTTTAATGACAAATTTTCAAACATTAAAATTAAATAGATGAACGATTTTTAGTTTTAATTATGGTTAGAAAGTTGTATTTATAAACAAGAATTTTCGTGTTAATTTTATTAATTTATTCATAATTGAACTCAACCCGGTTTGGTTCTGCATGCTCACTATAAAAATTGCGAACTGCATTATAAGAAAGTATGTCATTGCAGTGATCCATGAGCAACAGTAACCACTCACCATCAGATGGGCCGTGTGTTCATCAGCCAATGCTTTAAAAATATCAATATCAGTCCAGGAACGTTGTATAGCAAAAGTCGTGAAGCAAAAAGACAAAAAAGTAGTTTTTAATTCTTCTCATTCCAAATGTACATACAGTCAATGCGTAATAAATTTTATTTTTTATAAATAAAAGGCCTGAAGAAAGCTCCTTAAAATTAGGTCGTAGGTAGCGAGGCAGAGTCCACTGACATTGCAGAGGTCCATGAGCGACGGTAACCACTTACAATCAGGTGGCCCGTTAGCATGTCTGCCTATAAAGCAAAGAAAAACAGCAATTCTCAAATAGATTCTGTCATACCTAGCAAAATATTAAACAAGTAATTATTAAAACTCTATCTAATGCTAAAGGATGTTTTTATTCGTAAAGACTTGGAAATAAACGACATGAAATCCGCTTGCAAGTTTTTGCGGACAAAAAATTTAACGAAGTTTTTGTGTAGATGTTATTGATAAACTTAAAACTGACATATTATTATGATTGTTAAGGAAACAAGTATTCTTTAATTGTTCTATTTAACCTGTCTTTTTTTTCTTTTATATTAAAAGATTTTGTAAACCCTATGTAAAAAGCCTAATGCTGCCAGTGAGAGAGGAGTAAAGAACGAATCATAAAATAAAACTACGAAAATAAAAGTTGTGAAAAAATGTACAAAACGTCTGTATTCGGCAATGGGATGTTCGAAATTCAAAAAAGCGCGCGAACATCTATTCTCTATTACAATTAAAAAAGTATTTACGTAAAAGAGGTTTAAATAACAATTATTTAAACTATTTAAAGATGGCGCTATCTTCGAATCAACTTTGTTCTTTACTAGAATTAAATAAAATTTGAATAATTGATTCTGTCGCCTACACCCTACAATATCTCAATTTTGAAACAAATGAACTGAGCTTTGTAAATTGTATGCCCAATTGAGCAACAGATTACATATAGTACGGAAAGATATGAGTTGTATATGCAATCACACATACCCTCGCTCTCACGAGGCAAGCTATTACAACCGAACCTTGAACAGTGCGGTTTGGTAATTTGTTACGATTCACAGTTTAGTAAGCATGATTAGGTACCCTCATGTACTGTAACAACCCATTACTGCCCACTGCTGGGCTCAGGTCTCCTCAGAAGAGGGATTAGGCGTAGTCCACCACGCTTGCCCAGTGCGGATTGGGGACTTCAAATATAAAGTATTTTTAGAATCCTTTTGCGAAATGCACGTTCCTTCACAGTCTTAGCCAGTGCTCCTGTGAAACCAATCATGATTAGCTATAAATAGGTAATAGTAGTGGCACTTATTATAATAATAGTAACGTTTTGCCAAATGTCAGATATTGCGTGGATGTTAAGGAAATCTGACGCCAAAATAAAGGTTATAGGCCCGCTGCCAGTTATTTGGTAGATATATTGGTCGAGGATGGTACCCCTTATTAATATATGTACCTGTACTGTATCTTCCATATTATAATGACTTTCAGAAGCAGCTAAGTCATTCAAAACTCTTGTGCTTATTTTAATTGAAAGAGTTAATTGGTTAAATTTGCGAATCTCTAAAATTAATATGTATTAGCATTTGCATTTTCGAATGTCTAAAAGTTTAAATTCGGAACGTTCCTATTTAAAACTTAACACTCAGTTGAGCAATAAAAGGATGTAGGTACAATTTCTAATACCTACATTCAAAATTAATTTCATTATTCCAAAAATCCAAATCTGTTTATTAAAAGCAGGTTTCTAAGCTAAAAACAATATCGTACATTTGCGTGAGCAAAATAAAAAGGAAAAATAATAAATTTTGTGTATAAAAAATAAAAAAAACAATGATGACGTTCCACATACATTTGACGTCATAAGATTTCTTTGGAAAGAACTTTTATATTCCTAATTTAAATATTAATTGTATTCACCCAGTTCTTTGAATACAAATTAACCTTGATTTTATCTCCTAAAAATATAGCCTTTCTTATAACAAATTACAATTTCATAGTAAATGGAGCAGAACGAATATAATTTTCAAGAATAGTATAAATACTACCAGTCGATATTTTATAACATTTGCATGAGATAATGTCTGCATGTCCATGAAACAAAAAAACTTGAGAGGTGTCATGGGACACCCGAATAGAACGAAGTTCCTTTCGATTAAATGATATCTTATTTTTTTTCCAAACGTAACGCGCGATAAGGAACGTGTTTTAAAAGATTATGATCACAGCGCCATCTAGCGATAATCATCTAAAACAAAAAGTGTCGTGACTACTTTTCGTAAGATTTTTTCCGTCTAGCCCCCTTTCGATAACGCGCGAAAAGGAACTTCGTTCCAAAACAATTTGACAATCTCTTCGTTTTATAATCAGTTAAAATTAACTAAAGTAACAAGTTTCATTTATCGTTATGCAAATTTACAACCTTAACATAAAGCAAATTTATTCATTCAGGAAGTACATTCAATAACAAATTAAAGGTTGGTTTGTCTGTTACGTGATCCGATTAGAACTTATTTTCTATTGAAATCATTAATCATACGTGTGTCTTTCAAAAATAGCTATCTATATTCTATACAGAAAAATAATGTTTGTATGTCTGTGCATGTGTGTGGCCAAATTGGTCCAGGCGTTATCATTTTTATATTGTACATAGATCACGTATAGAATCTTATTTGTTGAGCAAGTACGTCGCCTCAGTGCTTGTTTGGCCAATCTGCACTCGAGCAAATTTTACAGGAGACAGCAAACAAGCACGGAATTTTCGTGAAGTGCCGTGTTGAGAAAAAAATTGAAATGAGATTTTTATTGTTTTAGAATTGAATATTTAAAAAAAATATTTTACCAGTCGGATGGAAATTTTATTCTTTATAATACCTACTGCATTAAAAAGTCATTTTCGTAAAAAAATGTCAGATTGGCCAAACACGCACTGAGGCGACGACTAGTAGAGTAAAATCATTGAGAGGTCACGCTTTCGGCGGGATATACCTCTCTAAATAATAATTTGTAAAGATTCACTATTAAGCAACATGCCTAAAATTAGTGAAGGAAAACTTGGTGAAGGAACCTGGTTTTAAGAAACTGTGCCGGTTATAACCAGATAGGTATAATATTTGGGACGATCACTTGTCAAATGAACCAAAAACATTAAAATATTATATTAAAACAGTATTATGGATGAATTTGTAAGTAAATTATAAAAGGTTAACTTTTTTTTACAAAAACGACTGACTTTTAATTATTTACAAGATGATGCACATTGCGCACAGTACCTACCTATCTTTAAGAACGTCACGAAACTAAAGTTTTGAAATGCTTAAGTAATGAAGTACGTAACACTCATTGTCGGATTGAAGATCTTCTCCCTTTTTAATTACGAAAGTCAATCAAAAAACAGTTTGTTATTATTCCGTTATTCTTTATTAGGTTTACATTGAAACAAACAATAAATTAACAACTTTTATTAAACCCAATTAAAAAGATTATGCCAAATCAATCCTCAGTATTCCGTGATGTACCATGCCAATTGCTCAGGGTTTCCGTGATAATGACCATTATGTCCATACGCTATACGATCACCTTCGCTATCTACCGCACGACCCAACTTCAGGGGCTGATTAAAGTGCTTGTTGACAATATAGAAGAGATTCACCCCTTGAGACTTTGCTGGAACCAGATACCACTTGTATCGGTCATCTGTGGGGCTGTTACCACCGAAAGCTGTGTGGTCTCCCATACCATCGGCGCTGTAAGCCAATTTCAAGTACTGGTTGCGATCAATACCGAAGATGTAGAAGTATAGGTTGTTGTCTTCCCAGAGGTAACTTAATCTCCAAGCTACTGGGGTAAGGACAGTGTCGTGGCCATCTCCGTAAGCTTTCCTATCGCCAGCGCTATCTGTGTTTCGACCAAGCTTCAACGCACGACCGTCCTGTCTATTCCTTAATATCACCAGCTGTCCATCTAAGATTCTTTGAACCTCTGAAGACAAGACCCTCGGAGCAATAAGAGACCCTCCATCTTGTCTCAATCTGTAGACGTACGCAAAGAAGTTCCTCTCGCTGTTCTGGAAGAGAGCATCGATCGCCTCTTGAATGAGATGGTGTTGGTTCTGACTGTCTAAGTCGAAGGTCCTCTGGATGGCTGATGCGTAATTTCCCGCTGCAATATCACCAACAAGGTTGGCAACACTGGCTGTGCTGTAGGCGTGGGTGTACGCGATGCCTAGGAAGGCAAGCGCAATAAGGAGTCGCATTTTGATCTGAAATGGCATATCACAGTTTAAAGTAATTAAAAATTAATTGGAAATCTTTGTCCAAGATGGGTTTTCTCTCGTTCGTTACGGATGCTAACTTATAAAGAAGATAGATAGATAGGTAAGGGGTGGGCCGTATAAAGTTTGCATTTTTTCATTTTTCGACTGTCATGTTGGCTGTGTGGCATGTTCGTCACTCTTCAACTTTTGGAAACAAAAATTCGTTGAGCATGGCACGGTAACGCTCGTCATTGACCGTAACGGCGGCTGGCCCAATGATGCCGCCGGACCAAAACCCATACCAAACCGTAACTCTTTGTGGGTGCATTGGCTTCTCAATGGTGACGTGTGGATTTTCCGACCCCCAGATGCGACAATTTTGCTTATTGACATAGGCCAATCATTTTTATGGATTTTTTTTTCACATTTCTTACAGTTTGGACTGAAGATTCACCACTTTGGAAGTCACTTTTCAATATTTTCCAATTTTGTTCAAGCGTATAGCGTCCCATTTCGTAAATGTCAAACCTTTAACTAAATTATGACCACAAATTGAATGACATTTGAGCTGTCATTCTCTAAATAAACAGTAGTTCAAAATGCAAACGTTAGATCGCCCCCCCCATCTATACTTATAATAAAATCGTAGAGAGGTCAATTCTGTACATTGAAAATATCAAAAAAACACTAGCAGGGGGTGTTTGGTTATCGATTCTGATGCCAAAAATGCAATTAGAATTTTTTTTGTCTGTTTGTCTGTTTATCTGTTTGTCTGTTTGTCTGTTTGTCTGTTTGTCTGTTTGTCTGTTTGTCTGTTTGTCTGTATCTTTGTGCACGCTAATCTCCGAACCGGCTGAACCAATTTAGTTGGGGTTTTTTGTAATGTATTATGGCAAGTCTCACTTAACATTTAGTCGTTGTTTTATCAAAATCGGTTCAGTATTTAAAAAGTTATAAGCGAAATAACGTCGATGGGTATTACATTCGGAGGGGCCAACATAAAGAGATCTCCAATTTATATGGTGAATCGTCGCAACTGGAGCTCTGACTAAAGTGGCCGGCGGAACCAGTGATATTGAGTAATTCGTATTTCGACTGGAAAGAGTGCCGAGCGCATAACGCGTCGCGCCGTCCCTACAAACCCCGTGCTGGGTTCTAGCCTCAGCCGGGGTTTGGACGATGAGTGTGAGCGGTTGGAGGTTTTAGTGCGGTTCAACTCCCACATATCCGGTGATTTCCTACAACTGAAAAAAAAAAAGTTAGTCTTTATTACATAAGCTCGGCCATTGAAAGTCCCATCCAAATCGACCCAGCCAATCATGTTTAGGCTCTACTGAAGCGTCCTGATGAGATCTTTGTGTAGAGGATGAATGTCAAGGTCTGATGATGGAGCTGGAAGGTGGCTATGGGAACTCCGTCATTAAGAAAGATAACCTCATCGTGTTTAGGCTCTAATGAAGCGTTTTGATGAGTTCTTTGCATAGAGGATGAATGTCAAGGTCTGATGATGGAGCTGGTAGGTGGGAACTCCGTCATTAAGCAAGATAACCTCATCGTGTTCAGGCTCTAATGAAGCGTCCTGATGAGATCTCTGCGTAGAGGATGAATGTCAAGGTCTGATGATGGAGCTGGTAGGTGGCTATGGGAACTCCGTCATTAAGCAAGATAACCTCATCGTGTTCAGGCTCTAATGAAGCGTCCTGATGAGATCTTTGCGTAGAGGATGAATGTTAAGGTCTGATGATGGAGCTGGTAGGTGGCTATGGGAACTCCGTCATTAAGCAAGATAACCTCATCGTGTTCAGGCTCTAATGAAGCGTCCTGATGAGATCTTTGCGTAGAGGATGAATGTCAAGGTCTGATGATGGAGCTCTAAGATGGCTATGTGAACTCTGTCAATAAGCAAGATAACCTCATCGCGTTTAGACTCTAATGAAGCGTCCTGATGAGATCTCTGCGTAGAGGATGAATGTCAAGGTCTGATGATGGAGCTGGTAGGTGGGAACTCCGTCATTAAGCAAGATAACCTCATCGTGTTCAGGCTCTAATGAAGCGTCCTGATGAGATCTCTGCGTAGAGGATGAATGTCAAGGTCTGATGATGGAGCTGGTAGGTGGCTATGGGAACTCCGTCATTAAGCAAGATAACCTCATCGTGTTCAGGCTCTAATGAAGCGTCCTGATGAGATCTTTGCGTAGAGGATGAATGTTAAGGTCTGATGATGGAGCTGGTAGGTGGCTATGGGAACTCCGTCATTAAGCAAGATAACCTCATCGTGTTCAGGCTCTAATGAAGCGTCCTGATGAGATCTTTGCGTAGAGGATGAATGTTAAGGTCTGATGATGGAGCTCTAAGATGGCTATGTGAACTCTGTCAATAAGCAAGATAACCTCATCGCGTTTAGACTCTAATGAAGCGTCCTGATGAGATCTCTGCGTAGAGGATGAATGTCAAGGTCTGATGATGGAGCTGGAAGGTGGCCACTGTCTGTCTGGCTAATCTCTGGAATGGCTAGACCGATTCGGACGGGCTGACTTTCAATGACTGATAGTTTATGTTATAAGGAGTAACTTAGGCTATAATAATTTTAGAAATTGTTGTTTTTTTTTAATTCTCGATGAAGTTCAAGGATGGTATTTACAGTGAGAAAAAAATCGAATAGTTGACATTTAATTGAGATTGGCGCAGACGAAGTTGCGCGGGGCAGCTAGTATATTACTATAATTTAAGTATAATGAAATTATTCGTACCTGTAATAGATGTGAAATGGACACAGTTTACCACAAACAACGGTATCAGAATAGATGTAGCTGGCTTATATACTTTTAATTAAGATTATCAGTGGGTTATCAAGAGTTAAAAGTCAATTAATATCAACAATAAAATTGAACTTGAATATAAATACACAAATATTATGCAATAGTTTATTCAAATTAATAGGACATTATCTATTTTCTATGAAAAGAGTAAAGTTATCAAATTATTTTTAACCAACTTCAAAAAAGGCAGTTTTTTTCTATCACCCATAACACAAGTTAAATCTTATCAAAGGTGCCAGTGTTCAATTTCGTATTGTGTTCATGTTAAATAAGTTTAAGATTAATGTGTTAATAATGATGTTCATTTTTGTGTGTTGTATATAAATAAATAAAAATAAAATTCAAACGAGTACCTATGTCGGCCTTCATAAACACTTGCATACTTTATAGTTATGCAAACACAAACAAAAAACAAGAAAAATTACAGCCAACTTGATTACCTCTACCTTACCTCTTTTAATTAGTAATGAAGCTTTCGTTATACCTAGGTAATAGAATTTTTAGTAAAATTCTAAAAATTACTGGTTAGTTTCTTTCGTCAGTTTTTCTCACGACAGTGACTTTAAAATATAGTATTTTTCCGAACTGGTGTTTTTTTTTTATTATTGCAAGATAGATTAACGAGCCTACTGCCCACCTGATGGTAAGCGGTCACCGTCGCTCATGAACCTCTGCAATGCCAGAGCAAAGAGGTACCACAAATATGCACCTATGATTCTTTATCTCCGTTGAAAATGAACTACTTCATTCAAATTATTTTTTGGAAAGTCGATCATAACATTACATTATTTACTAAAAACCAATTCTTTTAGACAGTTTAATTTGATATATTTGCATACACGTATAGATAACGTATGTTCTTAATTCGGCGACCTTACCTCAAGGTACCAGCATACTCAACGTGAATTTAAGTAACTGAGGCCGACCTTGTGTTGCTTAGACAAAAAACTATTAAGACTTAGTCATCAGTAATTTGCTTGCGATTCTAAATTTGTCTTCAGTAGTTAATGTGTCGGTACGTGCCGTACGTGATATTGAATGTTTATACATAATATGTGGAGGGGCGTTATCTATCATCTACCCACATAGGTTTAAGAAAAGTCCTGTATCGGTAGGCGATAGATAACAGCCCCTCATTGCCCTGACATTGCAGAGGTTCTTGAGCGACGGTGACCGCTTGCCATCAGGTGGACCGTAAGCTCGTTTATCTATCAAGCAATAAAAAAAATAAAAACTTTTCTTAACCCTCGTTTGAACATGTGCCTCACATGTCATAGCGCTCCGGGAATACCGCGGATGTGAGTCTATTCCAGATCGGAATGGTTCGGGACAAAAATCTTTTGAACCGTACAGTGGATGAACGCAGCAGTTCCAAGTAGGGTTGCCAGGTCCTCAGACGCAAAAGCCGGACAGACTTGTGAGTTTGTCCTGACATTTGGGTAAAAAATCCGGACATCTTGTTTTTTTTGTCCATTTTTTTTATAAAAAGTGTAAAACTAATTTTGTTTTGTCCTAACATTCGGTCGAAAAATCCGGACGCCTCACATTTTTACTCGTTCGGCGTGATTCAATCTCGTTCCGCGCGCGAATTTCGAAATTGAAAAATCCTACCTAAATCTTAACAGGCCGGATGCCGCTTATTTTGGCCGGACAAGCAATCAAAAATCCTACGTATGTCCTGCTTTATCCTAACACCTGGCAACCCTAGTTCCAAGTGAAGACGATGAATTTTACCCCTGCGTCATTGAGATCCGGTCCGTCGTAAACAAACACGCAACCTTGATTTGTCCTAATTCACATTTTAATAACGCTACAATAAAATTTTAAACTTGTTCCTTGAATTATTCAGATGATTAACTAGAATCAGAGACGGAAGAAACGGAATAATATAATATATTTAAATGCCTACTTGGAATCTAAAATTAATATATTATCAAAGAACCAAGATAATAACAATATTAAGAAATGCCTCGAGTTCGTTTATCCCGAGTTCGTCGCGATTATAAAGAATGTCGTAGTGCGTAACGCGTCATGCCGCCTCGCATAACTCCATGGTTGTTGCTAGCCGAGGTTCGAGTGAGCGGTTGGAGGTCTTAGTGCGGTTCAATTACCACATTTCTAAAAAAGTCATAGATGCACGTAGTACGACAGCGGCAGTGTGTAACGCATCGTTCCACTCCGCATAGCCCTGTTATTTAACATCTTATTTGTACTTAAAACTTATTATCATTATAATCACCAATAAAAACTTAAAACTAATTCGCTTGATTCAATTTTTTTCACCGTTGACATTGAGTCGTGCAAAAACTTTGAACATTTTGTATTTTTTTACTCAAGTATCTCGTCACTCGATCATTATATTGTAATGATATCATATTATTAACTACTTGCTGACCCGCGCAACTTCGTCTGCGTTACAAAGGGGTTCAAACAGTACTCGCAATGTCGTCGCGTTATTATTTGCAAACATAAAAGCGGTTATTATGACTAATCGGTTTTATTGTGAATAAGCGGTTTTTGTAGGTTTTACTAACACCTAAAAACCCGTAGTACATCATTTTGTTCTATTGTCAATAGTTTTTGCAGCGTACGCATAAATAGGTTTTCGATATTGCACCTCGTCTTACAAATTCGATATTTTCATACGGATCCCTAATTTTTTTCAAAATAAAATATAGCCTATAACCTTCCTCGATAAATGGACATTCCAACAGTGAAAGACTTTTTGTAATCGGACCGGTAGTTTCTGAAATTAGTGCGTTCAAAAAAACAAACAAACAAACAAACTCTGCAGCTTTATAATATTAGTATAGATTTTGATAATGTTAAAAGGTTATATTCGGCAATTTGTTTACGAATCTATTTCTAACGTTGTTATCTTCTTTTGACTATTAAATTATCTTCTATACAGAGCGCGGATTTAATTTGGTAGTATCATCTACTAATATTATAAAGCTGAAGAGTTTGTTTGTTTGTTTTAACGCGCTAATCTCAGAAACCACTGCAGCGCTAGTCAGATTTCAAAATTCTTTCAGTGTTGGATAGTCCATTTATCGAGGAAGGCTTATAGGCTTGTATCCCTCTGTGACGCAGACGAAATTGCGCGGGTCAACTAGTAATAATATAATATAGTATAATGCTATGTTTAGGTATGTATATTTATTTATTTAACTTTATACACATAATACTTTCATGCATTTTCAACGAGTTCTTACCACGATATTTAATTATTTGAGTTGTGTCGAGAAGTGAGTTCGAGTTCCAGTGGAACTGCCCAAAAGCGAACGAGTGCGAGGGTAGACAGATTTGTTTGCTCTTAAATCGACCCGCAGTATCCAGTCTTCTCAATTAAATTGAGTGGTCTCGATATTATCGATATAAATTAGTAATATCATCGATTGTCTCGATATATGGAACTTACTATATGAAACCACCACGGTCATCCACGGTCCGTTTCAGGAACACTTTTTTGCCACGCACCATCCGGCTATGGAATGAGCTCCCCTCGTCCGTATTCCCAGAGCGCTATGACTTGTCATTCTTCAAACGAGGCTTGAGGAGGGTCCTTAAAGTTAGGTCGTAAGTAGCGACCCCTCAATGTCCCCTGACATTGCAGAGGTTCATAAGTGACGGTAACCACTTACGATCAGGTGGCCCGTTGGCTCGTTTACCAACATGGCAATAAAAAAAAAAAAAATAATAAAATTATAAATAACGAGACCACTCAATCTAATTAAATATCGTGGTAAGAACCCGTTTACAACGCGTGAAACTATTATAGAAAACCGCGAGTGTTTGAATAAGTTTATTGAAAAGAACAATGCCCAAAAACAAGGGAAATGCGACATTTTGTTAATTTTGTGCAATTATTTGTTTTATATTTAAGTTATCACTGTCTGATAAGAGCAACAACCTTTGCTTTATATTGTTTGCACCAAGCCGTCTGAGCACGCTGGGATTAGGTACTGTCTCAAGATTCACATTCCTAATGATGCACGAGGATAACGGTAATTGTACTGTGGGTATTGATGTTATTAGGCCAAAGGGACATCTCCGACCGGGCGAGGTAGTGTATGCCCGGTCAGGCCGAAGCCCACTGTAGTAGATTTCAGATGTCGTATATATGCGAAGATTCTTGTAAATGTTGTAACCGCGAGTCAGGACCTCGCGCGCTATTGGTCGCCACAGTACCTTAAAATGAGATGTACCTATACTTATTTACGAAGTGTGCAATATCGTAAAAAGCTTAGAACATTCTTTTTTGGAACGAAGTTATCGCACGTTATCGAAAGGGGGCTAGACGGAAAAAAATCTTACGAAAAGTTGTCACAACACTTTTTTTGTTTTAGATGATTATCGCTAGATGGCGCTGTGATCAAAATCTTTTAAAACACGTTCCTTATTTTTGTTTTAGATAATTATCGCTAGATGGCGCTGTGATCAAAATCTTTTAAAACACGTTCCTTATCGCGCGTTACGTTAGGAAAAAAAAAATAAGATATCTTTTAATCGAAAGGAACTTTGTTCTATTCGGGTGTCCCATGACACCTCTCAAGTTTTTTTTATTTTCTTGAAGAAAAATACTTATGCTATATTAGCTATCTGTCAGTGAAAGTTTCGTCAAAATCGGATAATGGTTATTTTGTGTATACTGCATAATATAATTTCCTTAAATCAGAGATGAAATAACTAACGAAATTGAAATGAGAATAATTTTTTATCAGGGTAGGGAGAACTACCGGTTTTGCAGGTTAGATAATATCGTCGAAGAGTTTTAAATTTGTGTTGAACTTTTCATAAAAAACCCTTTGCAGGGCTACATTGCGCGGTTTATTTAAAGTTGTATTATAATAAGAATTGCCATATCGCAATGCGGCTGAAAAGTGCTGGAGTGGCGGCCACGAACCGGTAGGCGCAATGTTGGTAGACGTCCCACAAGATGGACCGACGATCTGGTCAAGAACGCGGGAGGTCACTGGATGCAGGTGGCGCAGGACCGGTCGATGTGGCGAGGTTTGGGAGAGGCCTATGTCCAGCAGTGGACGTCTTTAGGCTGATGCTGATGATGCCATATCGCGTACAGAGCTTTTTGGCTGTTATTTATACATTAGGCTTACGAAATAGTGTTGAAATCTACATTACTACGACTAATATTATTGTGTTAGCGGAAAAATACATTGCAAATCGAAACTCGATAAATGCCGTTCACTTTGATATAAATGTGCGTTGGAGGCCTTCACTTGACAAAAATACCGGTCCTAGATAATATGCAAACGAAATTTATATGCAATAAACTAGACTTCTGTTTCTCCAGACTTTTACACGTTAAAAATTATATCTAGCTAGGTGCGGCGAATTATGCACATTTTTTACAAGCTCTATGTTAAGTTACGCTGGATAAAATGAAATAAAATGAAAATTATTTATTAACAAAAAGTTTACATGCGCTTTAACATTATCGGCGACCCCCGCACTAGGACATGCCTGTATCGCGGGTGATCTGTTACTCTTACAATCACTCGTTAAACCAATATGGGATGCCAACGTCATTCATAGTAAAACTTAACATAATGTAATGGATGTATGTACTTATGTATAGATGTATGTTGGTTCGGATAGAATTTTGCGAGCTAAATTTGACAAACTTCTCGGTTTCCGATTGAGCTGAAATTTTGTTAGCATATGTATATCACGTGACAATGCAATAATATGATTCATCATGGATTCCTGAGCCCAGCAGTGGACAATAATGAGTTGTTCCAGTACATCTAACAATATGATGGCTACTATCCTATAGTGCATCATGGTTATTCTGATTTGTCCTTCATTGAAAGCTAAAACGTAATTAGATCAACACGTGTATGACAAGACAAGAAATGACAGTAAAAATTAAGTTTATCATTTTATTATTTAAGACTGCAGCATCATTGCTCTTAAGATAATACTTTTATTAGTTTTACTGACGTTCGGATTAACGATAACATGTGATTTTAGTTTGGTAAATCTTTGTATTTCTTACAGTTATGACCTACTTTTAAAATAAGTTTTTTTATTTATTAAGTTCTACCAACAAAGTAACACCAAAACACATACAAATAGAGAAGCAATCAAAGTACACCTGAGTAAATGTCACTTAAATAATAGGTACAAACAGCATGCTAATGGATAGTAACATCGGAATTTAAAGTTACACTAAGTACAAAGAAGAAACATGTCATATGAAAAGTAAATCATTGAATTATAAAATGAATATTGAACGATACAAAACACTAAAATATTATGAGTTAATAGAGTAATTAAAAATTGAGCGATAATACAAAAATAAAATAATGTTTTCAACGATCTATACTGTATTTATGTTGTGTTGATCTAGTACGCAGCAGCTGGTCAAGCCAAGTTCAAGAAAGAGAACAAGGAGCAGCACCGTGTGTAATATTACACGAACCATCTAGAGCGACTTTTCATGATTCTTTCTATATCAATAGACTAGCAAGTAGTTATTGAGCTATGTCTAAAAGTATAAGTTTTGGTGGATAAAAATGGTTATTTCTTTTCGGATGCACTGATTTCAATGATACTATGCTATCTCGATGTAGATGAAGACCTCACATGTTTTTAGAGCAGTTTTTTCCCAATATATTTTTACGGAATTTTGCACTATTTTAGCTGGTCTCCATTCTAGTCTAGTTGAATCACAATGGAATATTCCATTAAAATTAGCCACACAAGTTACTTATTATAAACGCGACGTCATAATATGTTTACGATTAATATAAGAGCACAAAAACTATAGGTACTGAGAAATAGAGAATTCGTTGTAAATAAGATTGAATCGGTTTTAAATGCCGGCTCATTTCCGTGTTAATAATACAAGTTGTTATTAATAATGCGGTTTGAATAAATAAGTTGATGTGTCTTACAATGGCCGTTAAATAGGTGTTTCTTTTTCACTACGGGTCTATCTTGTGTAGCACCAAAGTTTCTGAGAGTTCCTTCTGAATCCATTATCAGATCAGTACCATTTTGTCATAATGTCATTATCATGCGATATAGGTTTAAGAGAGTTATCAAAGAACGGTTATGCAGTAAAGCATATTATAAACTTAATGATTATATAAATGACTGCACAAAATGGGAATGAGGTCTCGTCCCGGCCATTTCAATTGATACATTTGTTAAAAACAAAAATATTGTAAAACAATATTAAAAAAAAAACAATATATTAAATTAAAAAAGACATGCCCGCTGAGTTCCCGCCGCCGGTTCTTCTTAGGACGGAGGCGTAATTTTAGCGAACTGGTGGTAGAACTTTTGATTTTACTTTTGACTTTCAAAATGTATGTGTGTCCACATCTACTTTGAAATAAATGATTTGATATTGAATATACATCTGCGTGTAAAATGTCAGCTCAATCGGAAACCGAGAAGTTTGTCAAATTAGGCTTGCACGATTCCACTCGAACTTACATAGTTACATCCAGTGCAAGTTATAAAGCTTGTAAAAAGGGTCACTGTGGAGTCACTACCTGCAATCTTCCTTTAAGGCTTCATGAGTAAGTCGTGTTGGCCGAGTGGTCGAAGCGCTTCCTTCCGTACGGGAGGTCGCGGGTTCAAATCCGGCCGGCTTGTACCTCTAAATCTAAATGTGAAACAGAATTATGTGCAATTTTTCACAACACCACTGGTTATAAACGGTGAAGGAAAACATCGCGAGGAAACCTACATATCGGAAAAGGGTTCTAAAAATCCTTTGAAGATATGTGAAGTCCCCAATCCGCACTGGGCAAGCGTGGTGGACTGTGCCTAATCCCTCTTCTGAGGAAACCTGAGCCCAACAGTGGGCAGTAATGGGTTGGTACAGAAGGATCCCAGATGTAAATTCTGTTTAAATGGTTAACAAATCGTCGCCCCAGTGCTTGTTGGCCTATCTGACATTTTTTACGAAAATGACTTTTTAATGCAGTATTATAAAGAATTAAATTTCCAACCTACTGGTAAAATAACTTTTTAAAAATTTAAATTCTAAAGCAATAAAAATCTCATTTTAATTTTTTTCTCAACACGGCACTTAACGAAAATTCCGTGCTTGTTTGCTGTATCGGTAGTTTTTAAAAATTTCAGTGCTTGTTTGTTGTATCGCAACTCAATTGACCAATCACAGCCGGCGTAGCGCCGTATCCGCCATTTTGTATGACGTCACAGTAGTTCGAAACACAGTGAGATTCGCATGAAATCACAATAAAAAATGAGAAATAGTTTATTAAATTATGTTTTTTTTTCATAAATTTGATTGAATATCATTTTAAAAGTATTTCTTCAACAAATCATAAAAGCAAAGATGAGCAGACATCGCTAAAAATAGAGAAATACGTATTTTTTTTAATTAACCATTGACTCAGTTGAATTTCAAACAGGGTGTTCTATTTAAAAACTTTAAACCAATTGTCAGGTTAAGACAAGTATCACGCCCGTTTTCCATACAAATAAATAAAATTCGAGTTTTCGAAATCTGTTTGTAAATTGTTCTGTACTGTGAATCCTGGATTCGGATGTTGGAATCTGCATCCAGGATCTTGAATATAGGATCCTTGATCTTAATCAAGATCTGATGATGAAGCTGGAAGGTGACTACGGAAACTCCGTCCATAAGCAAGATAACCTCATCGTGTTTAGGCTCTAATGAAGCGTCTTGATGAGTTCTTTAAGAGGTGAATGTCAAGGTTTGATGATGAAGCTGGAAGGTGGCAACAGGAACTCCGTCAATAAGCAAGATAACCTCATCGTGTTTAGGCTCTACTGAAGCGTCTTGATGAGTTCTTTGCATAGACATGAATGTCAAGGTCTGAATATGGAGCTGGAAGGTGGCTACAGGAACTCTGTCAATAAGCAAGATAACCTCATCGTTTTTAGGCTCTAATGAAGCGTCTTGATGAGTTCTTTGCATAATCATGGATGTCAAGGTCTGATGATGGAGCTGGAAGGTGGTTACAGGAACTCTGTCAATAAGCAAGATAACCTCATCGTGATTAGGCTCTAATGAAGCGTCTTGATGAGTTCTTTAAGAGGTGAATGTCAAGGTTTGATGATGAAGCTGGAAGGTGGCAACAGGAACTCCGTCAATAAGCAAGATAACCTCATCGTGTTTAGGCTCTACTGAAGCGTCTTGATGAGTTCTTTGCATAGACATGAATGTCAAGGTCTGAATATGGAGCTGGAAGGTGGCTACAGGAACTCTGTCAATAAGCAAGATAACCTCATCGTTTTTAGGCTCTAATGAAGCGTCTTGATGAGTTCTTTGCATAATCATGAATGTCAAGGTCTGATGATGGAGCTGGAAGGTGGTTACAGGAACTCTGTCAATAAGCAAGATAACCTCATCGTGATTAGGCTCTAATGAAGCGTCTTGACGAGTTCTTTGCATATACATGAATGTCAAGGTCTGATGATGGAGCTGGAAGGTGGCTACAGGAACTCTGTCAATAAGCAAGATAACCTCATCGTGTTTAGGCTCTAATGAAGCGTCCTGGTGAGTACTTTGTCCCTAAATTAATGTCAAGGTCTGATGATGGAGCTGGAAGGTGGCTACAGGAACTCTGTCAATAAGCAAGATAACCTCATCGTGTTTAGGCTCTAATGAAGCGTCTTGATGAGTTCTTTGCATAGACATGAATATTAAGGTCTGATGATGCAGTTGGAAGGTGGCAATAGGAACTCCGTCATTAAGCAAGATAACATCATCATGTTTAGGCTCTAATGAAGCGTCTTGATGAGTTCTTTGCATATACATGAATGTCAAGGTCTGATGATGGAGCTGGAAGGTGGTTACAGGAACTCCGTCAATAAGCAAGATAACTTCATCGTGTTTAGGCTCTAATGAAGCGTCTTGATGAGTTCTTTGAGAAGAGGTGAATGTCAAGGTTTGATGATGAAGCTGGAAGGTGGCTACAGGAACTCCGTCAATAAGCTGCATGCAAAGAACTCATCAAGACGCTTCATTAGAGCCTAAACACGATGATGTTATCTTGCTTAATGACGGAGTTCCTATTGCCACCTTCCAACTGCATCATCAGACCTTAATATTCATGTCTATGCAAAGAACTCATCAAGACGCTTCATTAGAGCCTAAACACGATGAGGTTATCTTGCTTATTGACGGAGTTCCTGTAGCCACCTTCCAGCTCCATCATGAGACCTTGACATTCATCTAGGGACAAAGTACTCACCAGGACGCTTCATTAGAGCCTAAACACGATGAGGTTATCTTGCGTGATGACGGAGTTCCTGTGGCCACCTTCCAGTTCCATTATCAGACCTTGACATTCATCTAGGGACAAAGTACTCACCAGGACGCTTCATAAGAGCCTAAACACGATGAGGTTATCTTGCGTAATGACGGAGTTCCTGTGGCCACCTTCCAGTTCCATCATCAGACCTTGATATTCATGTCTATGCAAAGAACTCATCAAGACGCTTCATTAGAGCCTAAACACGATGAGGTTATCTTGCTTATTGACAGAGTTCCTGTAACCACCTTCCAGCTCCATCATCAGACCTTGACATTCATCTAGGGACAAAGTACTCACCAGGACGCTTCATTAGAGCCTAAACACGATGAGGTTATCTTGCTTAGTGACGGATTTCCTGTGGCCACCTTCCAGTTCCATCATCAGACCTTGACATTCATGTCTATGCAATGAACTCATCAAGACGCTTCATTAGAGTCTAAACACGATGAGGTTATCTTGCTTATTGACAGAGTTTCTGTTGCCACCTTCCAGCTCCATCATCAGTCTTTGACCTTCATCTACAGACAAAATACTCACCAGGACGCTTCAAGCGCAAAAAACCCATCAATCAAAAATCGAGTTGGTCATATTTTAAAATAATATACATAACGGAACAAGCGAAATCGGCAGTAAAACTTATACTAATTAAAAACTTACATCCTATATCAACAATATTAGCACTTAGCACAAACAAGCACGGAAAATTATCACAATCCTTTGGTCAATCTTCAGTGCACGTTTGTTGTAAGTAAACATCCGAAAAATTTTTAGTGCACGTTTGGCCTATCGTCACACAAAACATGTAAAATACGCTAGAATCATAAACTATTGTATATTATTTCTTTATAAATCAATTTGTGGGTAGCTCGTGTATTTATATTAAGTTTCAAATTAAAAAATTAAACGTTATTTAATAAATAAAACAAAAAAAACGTCTCCTGTAAAATTTGCTCGAGTGCAGATAGGCCAAACAAGCACTGAGGCGACGAAATGTCCAAATATCGTCATTCGCAACATCGTACATTGTGATAGCTGATCACTCATGCGTTCTAGTTGATGAACCTTGGTTTCCAAGGTGAATGCTGTTTTGGTCGTGTTAAACGATTGATGAATAATATTTATTTGACGTCAAACTTGCAGTTATAATTGATAGTCTGTTTGTAATCCTGGTCTTCAAAATACAAGCTAGGTCTGTAAGTGTTATCAGTGTTTCTTTGGCAGTCTAGCTTAACCCTTTCAGGACAATAAGATGGCTGAGACTAAATATGCGAATACTACACAATATTTAAGTTATTATGTAAAGTAAGAGATATCACTAGAAAAAAATTGTAGGGTGTACAAAGTTAATTTTCCTATTAATTTCATGGGAAACATTTTAACACAACGTACCTACGTTAGACATTCATTAAAAAATATCGATTCAATAATAATCAATAACGATTTTTGTGGAAGGGAAAAATATTTCCCATGAGCGTGAAAGGGTTAAAACATATCTTATTGTATTTTTCTTATTAGGTACTTTATTTTTAAGCTTGTTATTCTTTTTTCTTAAATACGTAAATTTGTGATAGATGTTTTTCTGAACTGGACTTAGACGGTGGCTTTATTAAATTGAATATTCAATTTTAAAGTGTATGGAGTCCCAAAAATAAATACAAAAGTATCTCGAAAAACAAGTGGCGATCGATTTCAAAACATGATTTTCAAGTTACTGTTTTTGTCGTTTTTGTTTGAAGCTGACAGTATTATATTACAATCTTATGCATCTGGTTAATTTTCCAGTAATGTCTATAGATTATTGATAAAACAATATACAGGGTGTATAAAGACCACTTCCGAAAACGAAGGCTGGTGTTAGTACTAGTGAAATCTGTGATGTTTTTTTTTATTGCGTGATAGATAAACGAGCCTACGGCCCACCTGATGGTAAGCGGTCACTGTCGCTCATGAACCTCTGCAATGCCAGGGCAATGTTAAGCTTTTTGCAAAAAAAAATCGTCTGAATGGACCGGCTTATAATCACAGGTATCACTAGTACTTCCACCAGTTGTCGTTTTCGGGAGTGCTCTTTATACACCCTGTATAATAATAAGGTATCGTTTCTTTATATATTTCAAACTAGGTGACCCGCGCAACTTCGTTTGCGTCACAGAGGGATACAACATAGCCTATAGCCTTCCTCGACAAATGAACTTTCCAACACTGAAAGAATTTTTCAAATCGGACCAGTAATTCCTGAGATTATCGCGTTCAAACAAACAAACTCTTCAGCTTTATAATATTAGTATAGATATACTTTGCTGAAAATTAAATCACAATACTACATTCATATCACAATTAACACCTTACCATACAAGATGATATCTTTGCACCTTACCAAAGATAGTCAATATCACTTTTATCATCTCTTTGCACCTTACCCAGTGATCCATGAATGTCAGTGATGTCGCATTGTATGAATCAGCCATGACCCGCCCACATTTTACAAGAAGAAAAATGGACGAGATTAGTAACAGAATGGTACCCGCGAGACAGGAAACGGAATAGAGGTAGACAGATTAAGAGATGGGAGGACGACATAAAGAAAGTGGCAGGTCCAACATGGTCTCGTAAAGCAAGGAACAGAGAAGAATGGAGCTCTTTAGAGGAGGCCTTTGTCGACAGACAAGTTGCAGAAGAATAAGTACCGTTTGCCGATAATTACAGCTACAGTAAATTAGTATAATAAGTAGAATAAATTAGTTTAGGTAGTAAGTAGATTAGTAGTAATGTAAAATAACAAGCAACAATAAAGGCTTTTTATATTTATATTTATTTATTATATTAACTTACACTGGATGTAACTATTTAACTTTGTATGATCGGGTGGAATCTTGCAAGCTAAATGTTACAAATTTCCCGGTTTCTGATTTAGCTGACAATTTGCACGCTGATGTATATCGCGTGACAATGCAATGTGACAAAATGGTACTGATCTGATAATGGATTCACAAGATGGTCATAGGAACTCTTGTGCTAAAAAGATAGACCCGTCGTGTTTGGGCTCGTTTTACTTGTAATAGCACTTTACTGCTACATGATATCCAGGATCTTTAAAGTTTGTATTTAAAAAGTTTTTTTTAAATATATGGTTACTAATATCTTTCCAAACATTGTCATATTATAAGCTGATTTTAGTTTACACACAGACACATTTAAACCTGAACGAATTTATAACAAACATAAGATAATTGCAAACATTTCACGCTGAAATTACAAGCGAAAAACATCCTTTATTTAATGTTGTTTTTACATCTCATCAAATGTATATTTGTGATAAAACGCAATGTAATTAAGATGTGAATTATTTAAATTTTAACTGACAGGCGTCGCTTAGTTTGTTCTTTGTCGTGAAAAGAATGTATGCTTGAATGTATCTTTTGTAAAATTTAAAATAATTATTCTTATTTAAAACGTGGGAATAAAACAAAGTGCGTAGGCAGGTTTGCTACGGTTCAGTATTAGGGATGGGCCGAAATTCGTTTTATATTCGGTTTTCTGAACTTCGGCATTCGGCCGAACATTCGGTAAAAATAAAAAATTCGGCTGAACTTCGGTTCGATTTCGCCGCGTTTTTTCCATCCCTATTCAGTATCTTCTTTTTTTATTGCCATGTGGGTAAACAAGTCAACGGGCAATCTGTTCGTAAGTGGTAACCGTCGTTGTGGGTCTTGGCCTCCTCCACAGTCACCACCCAGGTGTTTCGGTCCTTAGACCTTCTCCAGTTGGGCGGCCGTTTTAATGTCTTGATCTTCTAGCGTTTTTCTGTAATACTTCGGTATAACCGGTAGACAAAACAGCAATGAGAACAAACTATGCTTCTCAACTGATGTTATAATAAAAAATGGGGAACCCATTTTAAATCCCGATGGTGCTTTAGAGATTGGGCTCTCCGTGGACCAGTTTCTGAACGTCATGACATGTCCTTCTTCAAACAAGAGATTGTATCACTATATGTGTGTCGTTAAGAAGGACAAATCATAACAGAGAACACCGAACTACACGAGGTGTAATCGGCCCGCACCATGACCAGACGTTAGGGGACACGCGGTCTATTAGACCCCATCTCCTTTAACAAAGTTATGCTCTCCGCACTGCAGGAAAGTTCACGTTTTTCCTTGCCAACACAACAAGAAGCAGATGGGATCATTTAGGCCTCGTTTATCAGCAAACGTGTTAAAGAACTCTTCTCTCTTTTAAAAAGGACAAGTCATAGTGGGGGACACTGACCAATGTCCATTTCTTCAACTGATAGCCTGTTTTAATTAATTTATTTATTTTGAAACTTGGACACGTTGTAAATTTATGTATTTATCATTATTTCCACGGAAAAACCTAATGTTAAAACATGATGTGTGATGTTTTAATAATAGCCATTTAAAATATATTTTAATTATAACTCAGTATTTATAAGTAAGCATATAACAAGTCAACTAGGAAAATGGACACCTTTAAGATAAAAAACGCACCATCTGGCTATGGAATGAGCTACCCTCTTCGGTGTTTCCCGAGCGCTATGACTTGTTCTTCTTTAACCGAGGCTTAAAGGAAATCCTTAAAAGGTAGGCCGTAGGTAGCGGCCCCGCAGTGTCCAGCAGTGTCATGAGCAATGGTAACCGTTACGATCAGGTGGCCCGTTAGCTCGTCTGCCTACAAGGCAATAAAAAAAAAAAGTAACAAAAATACTTGAATAATGCTTGAAACACAATACAATAACAAGGGTGTTTTGGTATCCATACCAATCTTATAAAATTATTTAAAATTAAATTCACTATTACAGTCACGAAATTCAAGACATGAATTTGTCAATGTGAAGAGTCCCCGATGGGAATCGAATTGTATGAAGCCTTCGCTACTGCTAACCGATTAGCTGTGGTCAATAACTTACTTAAAACAATGATGTTTTAAATATTCTATATTCGTTCCTTCTAAGATATTTCCATAATTCTATTAATATATTTTTTGTGGGTACATTTGTGTGTTTGTTAATCAAACGAAATTGAGTTAAGTGACTAGGTCATAATAATAATAAAAATCTGGAAAATTAGAATAGTTAGTCGATAGTTTTCAACTATAAAATACACGAAATTAAAGTACCTACAACTAAAACATCATTTGAAAAAAGTAAATTAGTTTTTTCTTTGGAGATAACGAGTTTTAAAACTCTACACTCTTTTTTTCTAAAAATAATAATATTATTTTTTATTAAGTAAACACAGATGAGCGGCGCGACGCGTCGTCCCTCAAAACCCCGTGCTGGGCTCTGGCCTCAGCCGGGGTTCGGACGCTGAGTGTGAGCGGTTGGAGGTTTTAGTGCGGTTCAACTCCCACATACCCGGTGATTTCCTCCAACTGAAAAGAAAAAAAAAAGTAAACACAGATGAAGCCACAAGCGTAAACATAAAATAAGAACAATAACTCTAAAAACTTTGTAAGCATTTATTTCAAGACATTTGCATAATAACTACCAATTTTCGGTAATTGTAAGTTGCCAAAACAATATTGTTTTTATGACAATGAAAATAAGAGTCATTATCGTATGCTGTAAGCGTGACTGTGTACCAAATTAGTATGATTGACATTGCTATTGTTACATACGTTATGGATAGTAATAATTGATTTCCATATATTATTAAAATAATAAAAGAACGAATTGAATGAACACAAGGAACAATTAAAATTACAGTAATACGTAGTACTACTGCAAATAATAAGAAATTTTTTGTATAATCTATACATGTTTTCAGAGAGCTTCTCTTCACGAGCTATACGCTCGGTCTACTAATCGCCCGCCCCGAAACCTTCAGGGAAAGGGACGCTCAATACCCCCACTAATAAAAACGGAATCTCCTAATACTTTACTTACTATTGTACATGTGTGAACCGCGGCTTGTTTCTGTAAGATATTTATGTTAATGTCAGAGTCTAGTATTTCACAATATTTATGCAGGGATTTGGCTATTACTCCTGTGGCTCCTAATCTATACTAATATTATAAAGCTGAAGAGTTTGTTTGTTTGTTTGAACGCACTAATCTCAGGATCTACTGGTCCGATTTCAAAAAATATTTCACTGTTGGAGGAAGGTTATAGGCTATATTTTATTTTCAAAAAAATTAGGGATCCGTATGAAAATATCGAATATGTAACACAAGGCGAATAATCGAAAACCTATTTATGCGTACGCTGCAAAAACTATTGACAATAGAACTAAATGACATAGTTTAGTCACAATAACCGCTTTTATGGTTATGAAAAATATTTTTTGTCCCAAGATTGAAGTTAACGTTAAATGAGTATCGTTATATTAACCCCTATCCAAATTAAGATTTTGTTATCAAGAGTATTAATGTAGAAGTAAATTCCTTTTTTTTTATTCCAATCGGACTTTGCGAGTACTGTTTGAACCCCTTTGTAACGCAGACGAAGTTGCACGGGTCAGCTAGTAAATTTATATAAAAAAACAATTTAATACAAGCTTTTAAGTTCTTGGAAATTATGTAGCTGTAAAGTGCCAAGACAAGTAAAATGAGCTCAAACACGACAAGTCAATCCTTTTTAGTACAAAGAAGAGTTCCGATGACAACCTTCCGAATCCATCACCAGATCAACGCCATTTTGTCATATTATTGCATTGTCACACGATCTACGTGCAAAGTGTGAGCTCAATCGAAAACCGTGAAGTTTGTTAAATTTAGCTTACAAGTTAATATAAAGCTTGTAAAGATAAGCAACTTCCATTTTTGAAGAATAAGTAGTAGTTTTCTTTTTTTTTATTGCCATGTAGGCAGACGAGCCAATGGCCCATCAGATAGGAAGTGGTTACCGTCGCTCATGAACCTCTGCAATGTCAGGGGACACTGAGGGGTCGCTACCTACGACCTAACTTTAAGGACCCTCCTCAAGCCTCGTTTGAAGAAGGACAAGTCATAGTCATATATGTAATCAGGATATAACTGCTGGAAGGATACGTTCATGGTTTACAAATAATAATGCGATCAGACTTTGTCTTGACTATTTCATAGCAAACAATATTCATTAGTTCAAATAATTTACAAGCTACGAGACTTGAATAGCCTGTGAATCAGTTTATTATGTTACAAATCACGAAAAACCAATATAATCTTGTTTTGAAATGTTTAATATGCTATTCGAGGATATAGTTCGTGAAGTACTAATTTGTTTAATACCTACATATTAAATGTTCGTGATTTGTTTAGTTGAAAATATAATGCTTAAGAAAAGACCGTTCGATATTTCCCAGACACGTTGAGATGTCCTTTTAAACGATATTTGAAAAGAGTTCTATACAGAAGGCCAAAAATGTTGCATGATGTTGCAGAGGCCGATGTGCGATGGTAACTTAGCATTAGCTAGAACGTTTTCACAACACCACTGGCTAAAAACGGTGAAGGAAAACATCGTGAGGAAACCTGCATATCGGAAAAGGGTTCTAAAAATCCTTAGAAGATATGTGAAGTCCCCAATCCGCATTAGGCAAGCGTGGTGGACTATGTCTAACCCCTCTTCGGAGGAGATCTGAGCTCAGCAGTGGGCAGTAATGGGTAGTTCGTTATAACGTAACGCTCGTCTAATTATATCAGGACCAACTTCCATTTCAAGGAGGAGGTTTTAGTGTGACTCGCTGCGGGGTAAGTGTAAGTCTTGGACGGGTCCTGTATCTTATCCGTCTGTATTTTATGAAGGCGGAACTTGGGTATATCTTGTATCCAATTACAAACATTGCAAGAAACAAAATTAACATTAACTTTCTATTCGACTTTCACTTTGCATTTGGTTATAAATATTATCTAACCATCATATCGACAATAGTGAATACATAATAGTGACAAATACGATAATGATCACAATGTGTCCCCTGACAATGCAGAGGTCCATGACCACCGCTGTACGTAACCGCTTATGATCACGTGACTCGTTAGCTCGTCTGCCCACAAGGTACTTTTTTTTTAAAATGCTGGATATCAAGTAGCAGTAGAGATGTAGAGTGCAAGCTAATACAAGTAAAACGAGCCCAAACACGACAGGTCTATCTTGTTTAGCACAAGAGTCCCAATGACCACCTTCCGAATCCATAATCAGATAAGTGCCATTTTGTTATATTAATGCATTGTTACGTTACGTTACATCTGCGTGCAAAATGTCAGCTCTATCGGAAACCGGAAAGTTTGTCAAAATTAGCTTGCAAGATTTCACCCGAACTTACATAGTTACATCCTACATCATAAACGGTTGGAAGTTAAAGCCCCATTTTCTTTCACAGATGGGTTGCGGAAAAATCTTCAGATCGCTACGGCGGTGTAAGCAGTTGGATGTCAATGATGAGAGCACAGAACTATCCAGATGCCTTGGTATCTTCGACCTGACGTCTCTGGGAGTCGGCAGTACTCTCGGTCTAGGAGTGTACGTGCTGGCTGGTGCCGTAGCCAAGACTGTAGCAGGACCAGCAGTGGTTGTCAGCTTTTTGGTGGCGGCCATCGCTTCTACCTTTTCTGGTAAGTTTGTTTCGACGGTCCAGCTGATTATTAAGGGTTCTTCCACAACGACTGCCAAAAACATACTGTACTGATAAACCCTAGTCTCCTCTGAGAACAAGTATAGTCTACCACCTCTTAATGTGGATTAGGAACTTCACATAATGTCGAAGAGTTTTTAAACCTATTACAGTAGACTACAGTCCTCATAGTCGTAAGCTGAACAAAAAATCTGACAAAACTATACAGGCTAGGAATATTGGATACACATATTTAATGTGTAGTTTGATGATGGCTCAAAGCACTAATAGTCTGGTAGTCCTTTAGTAAAAAAGAGGTGATGAGCCTACCGCCAATACTATTCTTAAAACAAACTTTACATTTCAACAAAAATTACCAAAGTATCCCCAAACTATAAACTATGTCTATGTGACCAAGTTAAATCAACTTATTATAAAACCACTCCATATAATAATTTATTGCCCAAAACCTTTCTAAACAGCTTTTATGTTAACACATTCTGCGACAAAACAGTTTTATGTAATCTTCTAACTAGGTCGCCACTGCGAGCAACAAAAAACTTGTTTGACCTCGTTTTAAGAAAAACAAGTGTGAACCGATGAACCTTAATAGCATTTTAGGCAAAACGAGTAACATAGTAAAACCTCTACAGCTAGCACATAAAGGATAATTTTGGAGGACCACTTTTTTAAGATATAAGGTCTTATCTCTAACCACATAACTAGTTCCCTACAAGTTAGGTTAGCATTAAGAGCATCTTGAGATAGCAAATAAGATGTCTTACCTAATAACAAACGAAATACCTACCTTTTCACTTAGAGGTTGTGACTTGAAAGAGAATAGCAAATGGTGAGAAAGTAAAATCGAAAATCTAGAAGCTGGTCGAGTTCCTAAGATTGTGAGCATGGATAAAGGTTCACCATTTAAACATTTTGCAAATGGTAGCCTGACAACTAGACCTACCCAATATATGGAAACGTTATTCATTTGTTTTTAGAACTAATTAACGCCTTCATCCCCAGGGTTATGTTACGCTGAATTCGCGTCTCGAGTCCCGAAGGCAGGTTCAGCCTACATCTACAGCTACGTGAGCGTCGGCGAGTTCATCGCGTTCACAATCGGCTGGAACCTTATCCTGGAGTACGCTATAGGCACAGCCAGCGTCGCTAAAGGGATGTCTGTCTACATTGACTCGCTCTGCAATGGGACGATGGCGAAATCTCTTACGGCTGTAGCACCAATGAACATTTCCTTCATGGCCGAGTATCCCGATTTCTTTGCGTTCGCTCTGGTGGCTTTGACGAGTAGTAAGTGAATTACATAATTATACTATAGCTATTTTATTAGGAGATATTCTCCTGTAATTGCAACACGACCCAACAAGTTTAATTTTGTACAGGTAAACATTTTCAATGTCGATTCAATAGATCCAGAAATCACTTCTGTCACCAGCTTAAAGACTTTGTTTAGGTGGCGGCCGTGACCATTAGAAATTGTTCTCTATGTTCGGTAGGGGATGTCTTGTGGCTATGAATAATGATGATGATCACCAATTTACAATAAATATTAGTACATTTACTAAAGAATATCCCATACCTTGTATATGTGTATCTGTCAAAACTCTATGTCTAGTAGCTGCTGATGATAATGTTGGTGCAGTATATTAGAATTTGATTGCTTTCATTAAAAAACGATCAAACAATCTTTTGTGAACTGTGATTCTTTGATCTATACTTAATTACCTTAAGATGTTAATTGTTTTTTCTAGTTGTTCTTGGTATTGGAGTGAACGAATCAACTAAAATGAACAACGTCTTCACATCCCTCAACATGTTGACCATTTTAGTTGTGATCATCGCTGGAGCTATCAAAAGTAAGTATTCGTAATTTATACGACGTGATTAATTAAATTGAATCCAGCAGTATGAGTTTTTGTGACTTTACGTAACTATTTTTTTTTTGTTCTGTAATTGCCATCAGTCGGACACGACTTTAATCAATTATGCTGAATTAATGTTAAGCATTTGGGTCTCCAGCGTCTCAGGACCGACACCTATGTATGTGTCTTATAGGACACGTTTTCGTTTGAGACGTGTAGAAACTTGTTAGTCGTCTAGAAGTTTGGCAGTCAGTGGCTTAGGTTAGATAGGTCAGTGGGAATACCGAGGTAATTATGTATTTCTTCGTTGCGGGCGAACCAGGGCGGATTGGCTATTGTGCGTAAGATAGCATTCTGCGCTCTCTGAAGATGCATGACATTGGTGGAATTATTATATTATAGTTATATATCGTCTTTATTTTTTTATTTGTACAAAAACACCGGAAATGTAAAATCACATTCAAATGTCTTCTAGCCTACATGAGTCTAACTGTTAGGGAATGAATAACCGTAAACTCTACCATTCAATTTATCACACAGAGCCTGATTTTACGTTTTCCAAAGGCACACGATCGCAAAGGCAAAATAAAAAAAAAAAAAAAAAAATGTAACCATTATTTATGCCAGAAATGGATTAACACCGGACACAATGTAACAATTTACCCAAAAGTGCAATTGATAATATGTGTACATGTGAATATTTGGTATGCTGAGGATTACTATATATATAAGGATTCATTAACATTATTGTAATAATACAAAAATGTTTAATGAATTTGGTTTTATTATTACCCAGTAAGTGCAAGTGTTTTGACATCTGGATACGACTTTTTAGTTCTTCAGTAGATGGTTAATCCAAAGTGGATCTTAGATTGGTGGGACTAAGTCACTTCTTCAAACAATTGAAATATATGGCCACGAACCGGTAGCCTGGCTAGTAGGACTAGACAGGACCCAAGAAGTTATTGGGTGTAAACAACTCAGGACCCATCGTTGTGGCGATGATTGGGGAAGACCTAAGTTCGATAGTGGACATCTTCGGACTAATGATGATGATGATGATAATAGAAAGTGAACACCAAATCAATTCAACTAAATGATTTTCCAAATCCATTCCAGGTGATCCCTTGAACTGGACCATTCAGAAGGAGGACATTCCCCCGGAGTACGCGAGTCAGGCGGGCGAGGGCGGGTTCATGCCGTGGGGCATGGCGGGGGTGATGGCGGGTGCCGCTAAGTGCTTCTTCGGGTTCGTCGGGTTCGACTGCGTGGCCACCACGGGAGAAGAGGCCAAGAACCCGAAGAGAGACATCCCGCTCTCTATAGTCCTATCTCTGATCATCATCGTCTTGTCGTATCTGTCTATCGCGACGGTGCTGACTCTGATGTTGCCTTATTATAAGCAGGTGAGGAGGCTTTTAAAATTTGAAATCTCTTTGACGCATGCCATACGCCAATAATAATAGGACCACAACATCGCTTACTTTCCCATAATACCCTCTACTCAATGAATACTATTCTAATCCGTAAGTGATCCAAGTAAAATAGTGGAGCAGGCGGAAGCCTAAAATCAGTTTTGTAAACGGAGACGCTCCTCCATTGTCCTGGTTCCTCATATATTTCGAAGATTTCATCTGTCTAGCGGTCAAAAGAGCTAGAATCTCACTTGAAACTAGCTTTCAACCAACGAAATTCTCCTTCATATTTTTATTTCTATGTTACCAGGACGCAGACGCCCCATTCCCCTATGCCTTCGACCAAGTCAATCTACCAGTCATCAAGTGGGTAGTAACTGTAGGAGCTATATTCGCTCTCTGCACCACTCTCATTGGGACCATGTTCCCTTTGCCGCGAGTGTTGTACGCTATGGCAAGTGATGGGGTCATATTCAAGCCGATGTCTAAAATCCACCCCAAGACTCAGACGCCTCTGGTTGCTACTGCTGTTGGTGGATTCCTTACAGGTATGTTTTGTAAGGATAAGATTTTACCAATAAAAACAATGTAACAAAGCAGAAATGTTAGAAGTTACTAAAGAACTTGCTGAACTAAAGATTGAAGAACACACAACATACAGTCTTCCTGGTTGGGTCTAAGAGGGTTGAACTACTTCACCATTCTTGGAGTGAGCCCATCGTGAACAAGTGAATGGAAGATGCTTAAATTCTTACAGAACTCTTAAGTCTTATTTGAAAAAAAAAGTTGGAATTACTTCTCTTATTAATTTAAAGAAGCTATACTAATTTTAATTCTGTCTTTCCAGCAACCATGGCGTCACTATTCAACTTGAATCAACTTATCGACATGATGTCCATCGGTACACTGCTCGCCTACACCATCGTAGCAACAAGTGTCCTGATACTCAGGTAATTTTATATTGGAGCTTTTTAGTAATGTTATAAGGGGAAATGAAACAGAACTGACAGACTACCTACTAATGATATGAAATGTTGCAATTCAGGTATGAACAAGAAGAAACTCCCTTAGGCGTGGTGAAGCCAGGAGAAATCTCCGGTCCAGTTTTGGACCTGAAGGCGGTGTTCCGGCAGCTCGGCAATCTACTTGGTCTCAAACGACCCACGCAACTATCCTCAAACATCGCTAAAACTTCGATCTGTGTTTTCTGTAAGTTTGTTTTTTATTTCCCTAGTTGATGGATGTAAGATTCCTCTTAACATGTTCGCTGCGATACGAGGTGTTATCGGCCCGCACCATGACTAGACGTTAGGGTGATACGCGGTCTATTAGACCCCACCTCCTATATCATAGTTATGTTCTTCACATCGGAAGTTGCCGTTTATCCTTGCCGCAGGAAAGTTGCAAGAAGGGTCATTTAGGCCTCGTGTAGCCGTCATCGTGTTAAAGGAAGGCCTAAGAAAAGATGATCGTCGACTGTGTGAAGGATGATTATGATGGTTTGTGGTGTGACAGACGATATATGTGTACAAAGATTTTGAGGAAGACCCACTTTAAATGGGCCAAAGCGAAAGAAGACAACGCTGGATTTATAGATCCAAAATTATACACTGTCTCTTGAATTAGAAATTCCAACTGACATAAATGTTTCTCGTGGTGACTACGTAATTGTCCACTAATTGTTTAGTTTGTCCTTTATTCGCCCCAAGTCAATCCCAGGTATGAACAACAGCAATAAAAGGCTTAGACGAAAGAGATTTATTAAGATTTGGAATGACAATGACAAGTTTCTGCACGATACACATCACCAGCCTATACACGTCTACTGCTGGACATAGTCCTTCCCCAACTCTCGCTACCTGACCAGGTAGTCGGCCCATCTTGTGGGAGGTCTGCTTACGTTGCGCCTACTAGTTCGTGGACGCCAATCTTCTAAACTATCACGAAACACATAATACAGCCTAATAATATCTGTAACTGTTACAGTTGTGGTAGCTCTGGTGACGTGCGCGGTGTTCCGTGCGGGTGTGGGGGGGTCGGGCGGCGCGGTAGTGATGGCCGCGCTCGGGGCTGCACTCATCGTACTCCTCGTCGTGCTGTATCGACAACCCAGCAATGACGTCACACATCTCTCATTCAAGGTAAAAATATGAATAATATGTCTTCTTAATATGACATATTATTTTCTATGTAATTTCGAAAACCAACAACTCTTACTTAAAATGGGCATTGAAGATTCCAAACAACAAATAATCAGAAGCATCATTGGCTTTTCTTTGCCAAACGCAATGTACATCGAAAAGATCAGCTGACTACAGGGTCAACGCTCTCGTGCGTTTACGAGACGACTGCATTGAACACTTTTATTACTCGTTCATTACGGGTTAAAAATTGATTTACTCTGTGACTCTCTTAGAAATATATTTTTTCATGTAAAAAGATTGCGTGTAAATTGTAATTGTGAAAAACAGGGAGCGAGAATTAAAGAAAAGAGAAATATAAAGATATCGGAAGGTGTCCCTTAATCTTTTAACCCAGTATTCCCTCTTTTAGTCTTTTTTAAATAAAAAATGTATGTATTTACTTTATAGGTACCTCTAGTACCCCTGGTTCCGTACCTGAGCGTGTGTATGAACGTGTATCTGATGGTGCAACTGGACCTGCAGACGTGGTTACGATTCATCATATGGCTAGTTATTGGTGAGTTTAAAAAACAAGAAAGGACGTTGTGTTCTGTGGCGAAGTTATCATATAAGTCGATTCCTTTCGGCTCGTGTTGCAATGTTTCTATTACAAATCAAAAACTTACAAATTCTAATCCATGAGAAGGTTGAATTATGATTCAGTAGAAAACATCATTATAATATTAGCTGCCCTCTTAAGTAGGTGTGTAGATAAGTGCTAATATCGATATCTAGGCACTAAATCCATACCAATGCTCATCAAAAAAAAATTCGTTTAGTCCAACTTTACTTTGTTTGGCCATTTTTTTTTAGTAGGAAGAAATCACAGATCAGGAGATATGTGGGAGTTGAACCGCACTAAAACCTCCAACCGCCCACACTCAGCGTCCGAACCCCGGCTGAGGCCAGAATCCAGCACAGGGTTGAGGGCCGTCGCGCCGCCCCCTTGAAATGGCCATAGCCTACTTTTTTTTAATTTATGCACTACATACTTGGTTTATTGGAACTATACAGGGTGATTTGTTAAATAAGGTACATATTGCAGGAGGGTGATGAGTACTCTGTTCTAATACGGAATATTACAAAAAATAGGTAAAACTCCAAAAAAAAATTTTTTTTTCGTGTAAATTCGACAAAACTGCCTCAAACATAAACAATTTCGGCTAAAAGAGTGTTGACGACCTCAAGTGATCTCGCGCACCCCACACCTCCACCACGCCCATCAGCTGTCGAAAAACCATCATTTTGCAAGAATTTTAGATATTTTTAAGTTGCGATTACTAAGGCATTAAGCCATATTCTTTGGTAATAATATTTTTACTGGTCGTATTTAACCATCAGCTACCATGACCTTCAATATGTACCCTCACTAAGAAATCACCCAGTATAATTAATTTATAATGTGAACCACCATTTCTTTTTCAGGTTACCTAATATACTTCTTATATGGAATACGTAAAAGCACTCTCAATGAGCCCGCCAAAGTAGACGAAAAGGACAAACATATCGATACGACGAAGTTCTGATCTTTACCTCCTTAGGATAAGGTTCAATATTGATTGAACGACAAACGATTGATTAAAGGTGCTAATGTAAAAGTGATAGTTGGCAAAGCCATTCAGTGTGCCGATTTAATTGATTGCTTTAGGAACTCTGTTGTTCTTAAACGATATTTTTTTAACTAAATTAAGGTTCGTGTTTAGTTTAAAATGACTTTATTCTTATGCTCGAAACATCTGGAATAAATATCGTCTCTATTTGGTGTTTCCGGAGAGCTATGTCCCTCTTTAAACGAAAATGCTGCATAATGAGTGATGGGTAAAGGACCCTCAATGTCTTGGCACAACTGCGAAAGCAAGAACTTTCATCGAGCAGTGGCGTACTGGTATATTTCAGTTAGGATATGCAGAAATGTAAATAAAACCTAATCTTTTACAAATGTATATATTTAAAATCAATTTTATTACACTTTTACGCTCGATACACACAAGTAATAGGCATGATAAAAGTATTTTAATTAAATATACCGCATTTACTGTGTTTTTGACGTGACAACGTCTTATAAATTGGTTTGCCGGGTGACACTTCAAGAAAATGCGTTACGCTCCGCTTACGTTATGCGCTCACAATGAGAGCGAGTGAGAGGCACGAGTGCCTTTCACTTTCTATGTCTGTCTCTCTCGCTCTTAGGCGGGCTAACCATGCCCGAGTCGTTGTCACGTAAAACTTTCGCCCGTATACCGACTTTACAGGCAACCAATTTTTTTTAAATACCAATTTAATAGACGCAATGAGTATGGACTGTACGCCAATGCCATTGAGTGAGCCATAGACTCCTTTCTTAAACCTCGTTTAAAAGACCATGGTCACACTGGAACAATTAATTAAATCGGCACTTGTGTTATTTGATAGTATGATATTAGCCATATTCAATATGTGATTTTCAATGTGATGTAACTTGTTGGACTCAAATGTATGTGTATTTATGTAATTTTATATAGTTTAATTTTTATGACTTATAGTTGCAAATATAAAAATAGTATTCATTGATTTGAACGTAATAGTATTGATAATGATGAACAAACAAAATATGTCACAAATTTTATATATTAAATTAATTTGTATATTTTTATACAGGGATGAATGTGATATGTTTTAGTAAAAGATTATTATTTAGTACATTTATTAGTATTTTTGTAACTTAGTAAATACAATAAGCTAAGTTTAATGACGTAATCAATAATAGAAATAACTGAACAGTTTACCCTATAATTATAGTGATTTAACCTAACTTTAATTGAAGATACTGAACAAAAAATAATTTGATACAAATTGATGGCTTATAAACAAGATATTTCTTTAGTAATTTTTGTGCCCTCTTTGACATAACATTAGGGTAAACTGCCCATTTGACACATCTTTATTCTCAAGTTTCAGTGATATAAAACATTAGGGTAAACTGCCCATTTGACACATCTTTATTCTCAAGTTTCAGTGATATAAAACATTAGGGTAAACTGCCCATTTGACAAATCTGCTTATTGTCAAGTTTCAGTGATATAATCACGTTTTATATTTAGACGCCTTTTACAGGATTTAAATAATTTACTGTGATCTTAACGAAATTGAAATAAAAGAACAAGAATCAAAAGCATGTTTTATTTCTGCACTACAATAAATACATATAAAATACTACTGTTTCCTTAGATCTAGTAAAAGCAATTATAAAATAGAAATGTCGAAAATGAGATTATATTTAATACATAATAATATTGGAACGAAGTTCCTTATCGCGCGTTGTGGGCTAGACGGAAAAAAATCTTACGAAAAGTTGTCACGACACTTTTTTTGTTTTAGATGATTATCGCTAGATGGCGCTGTGATCAAAATCTTTTAAAACGCGTTCCTTATCGCGCGTTACGTTAGAAAAAAAAATTATAAGATATCTTTTAATCGAAAGGAACTTCGTTCTATTCGGGTGTTCCATGACACCTCTCAAGTTTTTTTTACATACAGGGTGGATCTGTAACTTTGGACAATTTGATGTGGGATGAATGACCTGTTGAAATAAAACTTAGAACCACACCCTGTATACAGGGTGGATTTGTAACTTTATACTAAAGTGGGGTGGTAGAACCACTTATTTTTGGAGTTGGTTCGACTTTTTTTTTCAATTTCAAATGGAACTCAGCCACGATAGTCGTAAATACACCATGCAAATTTAGAAAAAAAAGTATAACCGTTTTTCAAAAGAAAAAGTGTTTCACCTAATTCAGTAGGAATATAGTTACAGATCCACCCTGTATACTAACACTATAATTTCTATTGTATTTGGCAAGTAAACAAACGCACCCGATTGTAAGAGGCTACTTAACGCTATACAGGATGGATCGGTAACCTTCTAGCCGAAATAGGATGAATGTCCGGACAAAATTCAACATAGAACCACTTTTATTTTTGGAATATATTTTTTTTATTATCAAAATAATAAGGTGATAGCAATGACAGACGTGCATAGGCACACCTCCAGGAAGGTAACAGATCCACCCTGTATATAGCTAGTTACTAATAGACATCCTTAGAATTTGATAACGATATAGTATGTCCTGATTTCTAGATTTTATTTTCAATCTTTAGGATGTGGTTTTCGTAAATGTTATAGGAACTTAATTATTGGAACGAAGTTCTTTATCGCGCGTTATCGAAAGGGGGCTAGACGGAAAAAAATCTTACGAAAAGTTGTCACGACACTTTTTTTGATTTAATTGATTATCGCTAGATGGTGCTGTGATCAAAATCTTTTAAAACGCATTCCATATCGCGCGTTACGTTAGGAAAAAAAATATAAGATATCTTTTAATCGTAAGGAACTTCGTTCTATTCGGGTGTCCCATGACACCTCTCAAGTTATTAATAAATATCGCGTAACAATAATTTAAATAACTCCTCACAGCCTCTCGAGATTTAATACTGAAACGCCCATTGCTCATCTTAAACTACGAACAAATACTTTGGTCAACATTTGTATTTATGAAAACATATTAAGTACATACATGTTAAATACTTTTGATTAGTAAAAATTATACATAATAATGAAATTATACATAATAATAAAATATGATTTTCTACTACTTTTATGCATTTTCAACGGGTTCTTACCACGATATTTAATTCGGGTTCCAATCACTGGATACAATTACATAATCCTCAGGTACTATCTTCTGAACGTCGTTACGTACCAAGGATGGTTAAAGAAGCTATCGAGATTTCAAGATATAACACTTTTAACAGGGGTGACGGCTTCAGATTATCGAGGATGTGGAATCCACAACAGTCACTCGCGAGTTCATGCTCAGAGAGTCTTGTAGATACAGTGAGTGTGGTGTGTCGTGATGTGAGTCGAGTTCCAGTGGTACTACCCAAAAGCGAACGAGAAAGAGGGTAGACAGATTTTTTTGCTCTTAAATCGACCCGCAGTATCCAGTCTTCTCGTGATCATGACGTTTGCAACAACAACGAAATATCGAGACAACTCAATTAATTAAATATCGTTGTAAGAACCCGTTGAAAATGCATACAAGTAGTATAGAAAACCGCGAGTGTCTGAATAAGTTTATATGATTTTCTGTCTAAAATTAGCCAATGAGATAATTATTAATAAAAAATAACTGTTCTTAAGATTACATAACAGATCATACTAAAAATTTTAAACTTAATATTAGTTCTAAATCATAATATTAAAAAAAGCAAATAGGTAAATACTCCAGTTAAGTACAATTAATATCTTAATGTATAACAGATCAATGTTATTTCACATTTTAATACATTTGGTTAATGAGATTTGAAATTTTTACATTTTACTATATTTGTAACTTCAAGATTTTTTAAGTAAATATTGATATGAGATTTCAGTAATGAATTTTAATCCAATAAGGTCAACTCTAATTATAATTAAATATAAAAACTAATGTCATCGTAAATTTTATAAATAATAATTACGCGCAAAAAACTAATGGTGTAGGGTGGAATAACCAAATATGATCACGAGCCCAGTAAATGTTTAAATTTATATTTCTCAAAAAAATATATTTCAATTATTTTTATCGAATGAAGCATAAAAAAACAAATATTACACCAACAATAACTGGTTACACCACCCTACTAAACTACAACTACCCTCAAATGCTAGATATAAACGAGATGACAGTACTACTGGGACTCACCGCGTCCTCGGGAGCCTCGGGTCAGCCGAGCGCGTGCGACAACCCACTGTGGTGGGAGAGTAGGGCGGTGTGACCATCTTGCTCGGTCTGTTCAAGTTGGATAGCGTCTAAAGTTCGACGACGCTCGGCGCTGTGCCACATACCGTATGAGAAGTAGATTAAGAGACCTGGAATAGATAGACATAGACATGCTTTATTTGTGATGAAAACAATACAAAAAACTTTCATGCATTTTCAACGGGTTCTTACCACGATATTTAATTAATTGAGTTGTCTCGATATTTCAACGTTGTTGCAAACGTCATGATCACGAGAAGACTGGATACTGCGGATCGATTTAGGAGCAAACAAATCTGTCTACCCTCTTTCTCGTTCGTTTTTGGGTAGTACCAGTGGAACTCGAACTCACTTCTCGACACACCACACTCACTGTACTGTAAGTGAGTTTGAGTTCGACGTTTGCAACAACGTTGAAATATCGAGACAACTCAATTAATTAAATATCGTGGTAAGAACCCGTTGAAAATGCATGGAAGTATTATAGAAAACCGCGAGTGTCTGAATAAGTTAATACAAAAAACACATATTTGAAATTTACAAAATAATAACAATGGTTTTCATCAGAAACTAGTCGAGACTCAGCTTAATGCGCGATGTTCACTTACGATGACGACTTGATAGATGTCAAGACAAAGGCTTGAAGTCTTTAAAGGTAGATTTTAGGTAGAGGTTATCCCTGACATTGCAGAGGCACATGAGCAATACAAAAGATTTTAATAAATTTAGTGTGAGGTCGAAAACTTGACGGCAGTTGGTAGATTTCTCTTCTTGTCGCGAAATTGGCAGCTGTTTTTGATGTACCTAGTAATCCTAATGCAAAATGCGAAGACGTGTCACACAGTTTATGCTCAGGACACCGGAGTTCAGTAGAAAAAATCCGAAAAAAAAACTTGAGAGGTGTCAAGGGACATCCGGATGGAACGAAGTTCCTTTCGATTAATTAGTGGGGAATTGTAAGATATATATTTTTTAAGTTATAATAATTAGTTTAAAACGTCTGTCTCTCTCTATCTCTTTCACTAATTATTATAACTTAAATAAAATATTTTGATCACAGCGCCATCTAGCATTAATCTTATAAAACAAAATAAGGAATTGTTTTAAAAGATTTTAATCACAGCGCCATCTAGCGATAATCATCCGAAACAAAAAAGTGTCGTGACAACTTTTTCATAAGAATCTCCGTCTAGCCCCCTTTCGATAACGCGCAATAAGGAACTTCGTTCCAAAAACCTTTTCAAATCCATATCAAACAATATCAATCTCGTATAATTTAATATGCTTTCTATGACGAATATAACATAAAATTTTACGCATTCCAATACAAATATAATAGTGCCGGAACATGCACATTTGATATCCAATATTTAATTGAAACCAGTCTCTATTACCTTGATCATAAAGCACACAATATTCTAATTATCTGTAATTGTTTAAGGTCAAACGCATTCAGTTTTATGAAAAGCAATAATTGTTTTTGTAAATTTGATACGATCACTTTTTTATTGTTTCCGATAGGTATATTTTTCAATTAGTGAATAAACAATTTATGCGTGCCCGCACACCTAAAATAGTATTGTCAATACTTATGACAGAAGTAGTGATGGAATTTAAAAGTCATTACAATTTAAAGAGACTGTTAGAAAAAAATAGCAATAAAAAATAGCAGCGTTTGAGTAGCATGCGCTAAAAATCTTTTGGATATTGAAATTATGTTATTTGTATATACTTCTTGGTGCTTACGTCAAGTGAGTTCAGTTCTATGTATTGCGCTAAAAGTATGAAAGAAATTTGAGTTAATTCATTGCATATATTATAAGTTATAAGACCACCTGAATAATAGATTTACGATGTTAAAATTATTTTTTTTTAACATTATATGATTTTGGAACTTGATCCTAACATATAATTAAGTTTTTCAAGTATTATTTATCCTAAAACATGCACGTGCTATTTTTGAAAATGTGCTTTTAATTAACACTTTCTTTAACATGCTATTTTTTTAGTATGTTTTCCCATCCCTCGTTCGAAATTATTGACAATACTATTGTAGGTGTGCGGGTACGCAATGACCATGGATTTAAGAGAGTTTATACTCAAATTACCAAAGTTTTTAGGAACAGGATGAACAGCGTTGTAAACAGCAAAAGCTCCGTTCAACACGATTCCCGCCGGGTTATGAAATAATTGGAACGAAGTTCCTTATCGCGCGTTGTGAAAGAGGGCTAGACGGAAAAAAATCAAAAAGTTGTCACGACACTTTTTTGTTTTCGATGATTATCGCTAGATGGCGCTGTGATCAAAATTTTTTAAAACGCATTCCTTATCGCGCGTTACGTTAGGAAAAAAAATATAAGATATCTTTTAATCGAAAGGAACTTCGTTCTATTCGGGTGTCCCATGAAACCTTTCAAGTTTTTTATTTACTTAGTATATCTTATAACAAACCTTAATTACTGTAATGGAAGTAACAGATGTTTAACTTTAACGAGACAGACTCATGTTTGTATTTGAAAGAAAAAAAATATCGTATCAATTTTCTGACCACAAAAAACTTTCGGAAGCAGTAAAACCGGACAATTCACGGAAGCGTAGAGTAATTAATCAATTTTTTACAATTATTTGTCAAGGTAACCACCGTTTAGCTTAGTACCATAAATAAAACGCTAATATAGAATGCTCATTCAGTAAATTGTATTATTTTACTACAATATACAGGGTGATCTAAAATACCACAGTTTAAAACAATCAATACGTTTAATATGCTTAGGAGTCTAGAATCAAAAAACATAGACTATATTCGAATAGAATCAGGAATTCACATGAATTGGACACCCTGTATATGAAGTCAAGTATATAAAGGTAAAAGCGGTCTCAAATAAAAATATGCTGTGACGTCATTTAAAATCTTCAAATCGAATTGCCTCCTGGATTGTATTTTTTCAAAACCTGCAAAACATACGGGTACGAAACGATGTGACTATTACGACCCCAGAGATGGTCCAGATGGTTAAAATGTTGCGGTTCAAGGACCTTGTGGTCTCTCACATTGGACAGACTCTGTTTCAAAAGCTCCATATCCTTCAGTGTCGAGATTCTATCGTTCTTCCCTGATACCAAGACTGTATCGAATTTCACCTTCGACAAGTTGTAGGTAGGTGGTGTAAAAGCTTTGTAAATGAACAGATTTTTAGCAGTTCCGTAGTCGTACTGAGCGAACGACCTGGAGCTACCTATTTGCGCGAAATGCACCAGATTCTTCCTCGAACTACCAGCCGGGAAATGGCCCATCATCACCCTGAAGAAGTCTGGGTCCATCTCGTCGGATTTCAATCCTATTACCGGCGCTAAAGCAGCTCCCATGCAGAGCTCATAGCTGAACGGCAATTGGGTACAGACCATGTTCATAATTCCTTTAGTCAGGGAATAGAATCCGGAGATTTCAAACAGATCAAACAGGACCAGGAACTTGTCCATGACATTTCCGAAGGTGATCAGCGTGTTGATTGGTCCGTTCGTGTTTTGGAGGTGACATATCGGCGCTAGTGCTATGAAAACTTTAATTTTATCGTTGTACTCTGGTCTGGTTGCCCCCAAGACAAGAGTCATGGTAGTCCCTTCAGAAAACGCTACAATGCTGAGCTTTGGTTGCCCAGTAGCTGACAGAACATAGTCTATGTTGGCAGGCAGATCGTAATATCCAAATTCGTGGACACTGTAATCCCAGTAAGTGGTATTGTCGTCTGGGTTTAACGTAGTATGGTTCCTGGAGTACCTGCTCCCCCTGACGTTCATCGCCCACACGTCATAGCCTTCAGCAGCGGTCATTAAAGCTATAGAAGTATTCCCTCTCATGACCCAATCAGTCCCAGTACCAAAGACCCCGTGTACGAACATAACAGGCCTGGTTTTGTCGCCAGGTATGTTGAAGAGTTTCAGTATATACCCATCCTCGGTGACGACTTCATGCTCTTCAGTTGTGTATCCATATTTTTGGACGAGTTCAGTAAAATTCATGAGCCCTTCTTCGGGAACGTGGGTCAAAGTCGCGGTGATATTTCTCACCTGCTCCGACATCACTCCATTGATTGTTGTAATTGCGACTAATACGATGAATCTCCACATTTTACGTTGTTTCGATCGTATGTAACGATCTTATTTGACAATTTAGTTTGAGAGCACATATTTATACATAGGTTTTTATCAGTGACTATTCTAAAAGTCAATTTATTGATGGAACAGTTTGGAAATTGTTGATTTTATTAAATCAGGGTACCCGCAGTCGAAATAAAGCCTCAATTAAGCCTATTTGAAAGTGTCTAATTTATTAGAACTATATGTATGCAGTTGACCCGCATTTAGAAAGATAAAGTGGCATAGTAACAACCAATTGCTAAGTAATTTCACTGAAATTTCCTTTCATAAGTTCGCAAGGTTAATTGTTAAGATATTGCATCTAATCCACTTGCATAAAACAAGTAAAAAGAAAGCTAAATTATTTGTTAGTCTGTAACAAAATATGTATAGTCTATGATTTCCTCTGTGTTCTCTATGAATAAAGTTAGTCGTTGTCAAGCCACTAGCGTGTATCATTTATAGGTTATGGGCCCAGCACGCTTCCACTGCGTTACTCTGCTTTATATATACTTTATATATATGCTTTGTAAACTTTTGAATAACAAGTTTTCAAGATCCTAGTGCTATACTAAAGTGCCAGCTAAGACAAGTAAAACGTAAACATGATGAGTCTATCTTAAATAGCACAGGAGTTCCAATCCGACTCCATCAGATCAACTCCATGGTACCATATTATTGAATTGTCACACGATATAATATGCGTACAGAATGTTAGTCAAATTTAAATTGAGCAGATTCCACCTTTACATAAAACAGGTAAATAAAAGCATTTAAAAAACAAACTTTGTGCGGTAATCATCGTCTAACACTGGATTCCACATACAGGATAGTTTGAAGCCGAAAATAAAGCGGAAAAATCTAGTTTTGAGATGGCAGCCGATACTGTCAGTGTGGTATGTCGAAATGTGAGTTCGAGTTCCAGTGTTACCGGCAAACGAACGAGAAAGAGGGTAGACAGATTTGTCTGCTCTTAAATGACCTACCCGCAGTTCTTCAGTCTTACAGTGATCATGGCGCTTGAAACAGTGCTGAAATATCGGGACCTCTCAATTACAAAATAATCGTGGTAAGAACCCGTTCAGTAATAGTGTAAGTGATGTAGATAACCGCGAGTGTTTAAAGAAATTTGTGCGGTAATCTTTTGAAACACTCTGTAGACACGAAAAATGATGAAGATGTCACCTTGACATTCGCCGTTGGCACGTTGACCCACTAAAGACAAAAACTTAAATTCCACAGATCTCCAACTTCCATTCAAATTATTATAAAAATTTTTGTGCGTAGTTTCACACGCAATTTGTCGCAAAACGTTTGCGGTAGGAAATCAACGTTAATCTCAAATCTTCCACTTTCTCCGTTAAATAAACAACGTGAGGTATTGTCTTTGTAGTGTTGTATTTATGTTATCGTCAGAGGCGTCTAGAGTCACTTGCCATCAGGGTCAAAGCTATAAGGTGTAATAGATTTTAAAAACTATATGACATTAATTACCTTAAATATAGCAAAAGATTAAAAATGTCAACCTGCTCATTTATTTCTTTTGAAAGCATCTAAATATTTACACTTGACAGGATAATACTATTTCGCCTCGCAAAAGGATATTGCTTTTGATATATCTTTCTCTAATAATGGCTTATGCCATAACATACTTTATTTTTATGTTGTTGAATGACTTTATGAATACTACTTTTATGAATACTGTACTGTAACCCATTACTGCCCACAGCTGATCTCCTCAGTAGAGGGACCAGACAAGTCTAAAGATGAATGTGTTAACGCAAGTAAAACAACATTTTCTCCAAATAGCTCAACGTTGATTCATTCTTTGTCTTAAGGACATAAATTCTAATTTAAAGCGTTAAATCGCTTTCACTGCATAAAAACCGCGCGTGGGTATAACCTCTTTACCGTTGTATTCTGACAAACAGCTGTGGGAAAGCGCTTTCCATTTTAGGATCAAGATATTTTGTAGCGTCGCCAAGTTTGTCGCGATAGAAAACATGAGTGAAGGTGTCCTTACTTATGAGGCAATGTTTACTACTCTAGTGATATAATATCTTGAGTTCATTCATGTTGTCAGATCGTCAGTGCTTTTATTTTTTACTAGCTTTTGCCCGCGACTTCGTTCGCGTGGACTTCAGGTTCGTCCCGTCTAGATTATTATCAAAAATTGTAGCCTATGTGTTATTCTGATGTATAAGCTATATTGTGGTAAAGTTTCATTCAAATCCATTCAGTAGTTTTTACGTGAAAGAGTAACAAACATCCATACATCCATACTTACAAACTTTCGCCTTTATAATATTATGACAGATTAGATTACTGTAGTGCACAAAATTTAAAGAAATAGATGAGGTAAGGTTAAGGTATTAATTATTCTGAGAAATGTTGCAAAATTGAGAGCAATTAACTCGAACCGAACTACTCAAATCACATTGTAGAGGTACATAAGCACCGCTTACCATCAGGTGGGCCGTAATATCCGTAAGAAGCCGTATCTATCATGCATACATATTATAATAGTAACGTTAATTACTGTGCACATTTATTTGTTATTCTTCTTAAATACAGTAGTACTAGAAATATTTATAATATTAATAAAAAAAAATGTTTTACTTTAAATAAGACGTGTTGACCTCCGTTTTAACATTGAAGGTAAATGTAACTTGTTTTTTTAATGTACTTTTATGTACTTCCTTCCGCATATAAAGCAATTTCAATTTTATTACTTTAGGTAGTTAAAGACTCCATCCGCAAGAAGACTTGTATATTTTACTTTCATGCATTTTGAACGGGTTCTTACCACGATATATAATTGAGTTGTCTCGATATTTCAACGTTGTTGCAAACGTCATGATCACGAGAAGACTGCGGGTCGATTTAAGAGCAAACAAATCTGTCTACCCTCTTTCTCGTTCGCTATTGGGTAGTACCACTGGAACTCGAACTCACAACACGACATACCACACTCACTGTATCTATAGAAAACCGCAAGTGTCTGAATAAGTTTACTTTGCCTTTTTTTTTAAGTTTGTGATGAAATGATTTTTTCTTCTCAACGTCAATGAAAAATTATGCTTGATGTCAAAAGGCTACCACCGCACCAGTTCGAAAAAAATAAATTATAGCCACCGTCCCGAGAAAAACTTGCAAGAAACTTAGCGGACAAGTCATTATCGTATTTTTTTTCTGTTTAATTGGGTAGTATTTATTGTAAGTCTGCTGCCACTGCTTGGGCATAGCTGGATGGAAAGAGAAGAAGAGGACTCGCAGAGATGGCAGGATGAGATAGTGGAGGTTGCAGGTCACAACTGGATGTCACGGGCTCAAGAGGGAAACGAGTGGAGCAAGGTTGAGGAGGTCTTTACTCATCGAGAGGTCCCTTTTATTTAATCTAAGAAGAATTTATTTCATTTTTATTTTGTTTTAATTTGTTTAATTTTAATTTGATAATGTAATAGTACTAATGTTAATTAATTTTTGTTAGCGTAAGGGAAATAAATGGCTTTATTATTATTATTATTTAGTATTTGTTGACTAATACCAGTATAGGAGGAAATAGAGGGTAATATTGCGACGACCCCATTTAAATAGTATAAGTAAAAGCAAGAGACAGGGTACAATTTTGATTCAAAATTCAAGATCAAATCCTCATCATTTCAGAAATAAATTTAGCTTGAAACATTTTAAATAATGATTATGATAATACATTTTTAAATATTTTTTTTATTATTTATTCTGTATTCATTTATTTACACTTATTTTTTACATTATATTTTTAAAAAAATTAACAAAGGAATAAAATTTAAAAATACAATATAAAAAACAGAGGCCCACTGAAGACGAGGTCTACGACCCAAGCCATCAGTGGTCAGGGCTCAAAAGAGAGGAACCTCCTCACAATACGTGTCGTGTCAAGAACGACCGCCTTCTGAATCAAGCCCTTTACCCGGCCGGGGAGCGAAAGCTTCTCTAGATGACGGTCGAAGCTTTTCGCTATTAGACCGTGCACAGATACAACGATCGGAACAATGATGGTCGATTCAACACGCCACATGTCGGTCACCTCGTGGGCCAAGTCCAAATATTTTAGCTGTTTTTCTTTTTCTGCCTTCACAAGGTTCTCGTCATGCGGAATGGTGACATCGATCAGCACTGCCCGATGCGCGTCCCGATCTATTATCACTATGTCAGGCTTATTTATTATTATTATTTTATAATATTTGATCGCATAAATTAAAATATGAAATATTTGACGTATTTATGATTTGTATGCTCAACAGAGCTGATTACAGCTGAACAAATATGTAAATCAGAATAATATCTTATGTTATAACATGTATATCACAAATAAATGAATTGAATTGAATTAAAAAAAAAAATACTAGAATGCTAATGAAAACGAGAAATACAGCTTTTCTTACTACTTCGTTTATAAGTAGATGTATAGAGGTAAGTAGAACTAGAGTATAGTGACCCGTAACGCGAAAATTAACTAGATTTTTCAAATTGCGAGTCAGAATCTTAAGCTCTATCTTTCTGACTCTCATCTCGAGAACTGTAAACCCAGGAATGTAAATTTTGGATAATTCAAATGTAATTGATTTTTTTTCTGGGATGACGGAAAATTTTCACAAGGTTTGCAGTTAACTTAAACGCATCAGTTCTACTATTAAATGTGGCTATCCGACGGCCCAACTGATACTAATGGACAACCTACTTTTAAACAAACATTAAAATACCGAATGATAATAAAATTTAAATCATAATTATGTAATTTTTAATTTCAAGGATTCTTACTCGCATAATTACTTTGCAATATTATAACATATATTACAACAATAATACGATAATATTTCAAATGTAGGTTCCGGCCCAACCAGAAAGGACTTGGAATCTCACTTTCCTACGTCATCGCTCCTTTTGTGGGTCAGTACACATTCCAGCACACATTATGAGCCGCTAATAAATCTTTAGAAAACCGGTGTCCATGGAAACCGCAAGTTTTACCAAATAACGGTGCCATTAAAACATACGCGAAAATTAAGCTTAAATCCCGCAAAAACTATACGTTTATTTTCACATATTAAAAGCGTTAATTTACGCGCAAACGATTGTGTAATCTAAAGGCAGCGGGTTAAGTATCATAATCGATTGCCAAACCGAATTAGTTTGCATAAAACAAAAAAATCGGTTCTCGCCATAGTTACGGCGCGCGATTCGATGTGTGTGCACACATTACGAATATATTCGTCATTTTTAATTCGTAAATAATGTCGATTAAGTATACGATTTTTCTCTTCACTATTCTCGTGGTTATCGATAAGCCGGCGACTTTATCGATAGACGTTAGTTCAACTCTAATAGGGTTGCCTGAAGACGCGAGACTGAACTTCACGGAGCTGGCCAAGAAGTACGGATTGGATGCAAGGGAATACGACCTCATCACTGAAGATGGATACGTATTGAAACTCTTCAATATACCGGGAAACAAAAAGCGACCGGTTTTGTTGGCACACGGAATATTTGGGACAGCAGACATCTTTTTACTCAGAGGCCGAAACTCTTTGGCCTACATCCTAGCAAAAGAAGGATATGACGTTTGGGCTTTAAATGTGCGAGGATCCAGATATTCCCGGAAACACTTAACCCTGGACCCAGATAAGGACAAAGAATTCTGGGACTTCAGTTTCCACGAACACGGCTTCTACGATTTACCAGTGAACATAGACTTTATATTACAAACAACAGGTCAGAGGCAGCTCAGCATCATAGGGATATCTGAAGGAACGACCATCACTTTCGTACTGGGGACCACGAGACCGGAATACAATGAGAAAGTCAAAGTATTCCTGGCCTTAGCACCTGTCGTATACTTACAGAATTTGGAACTACCGTCCTCAATTTTACTGCGATTCAGTGCCGAGATAAACGACCTATTAACCGCGTTGGGTCTCGAAGAGCTATTCGGGTACAACTCGATATTCAAGGCGATTTACAACATAGTCTGCGCTCAAAGAATCGGATACGACCTGTGTTTGAAGATAGGGTTCTTCCCAGTCACGGGGGCTGACCCGGACGAGTTAGAACCTGAGTTCTATAGAGCTACTATAGGACAGTTCCCTGATGGAACTTCAAGGAAAAACCTGGCTCATTACACGCAAGTAGGCAGGAGAAAAGTTTTCGCCCAATACGATTATGGAACTCGAAGAAATATTGAAGTCTACCAGTCTTCTATACCTCCAGAATACGACTTGAATTTGTTTACAATCAAAGTGGTTGTCATTTGTGGTAAAAACGACAAGCTCTCCACTTTGAAAGATGTCCAGATTTTAAGGAAGAGATTGCCCAACGTTATAGGATATAGAGTTCTGGATTCAAAATCGTTTAACCATTTAGACCACGTATGGGGCCGAAATGTGCACAGGGCATCATATCCTTTTTTGTTCAAAATGTTGAAAATGTTTAATTGACAGTGTTTAGTGATATTTTAGTACAAAATGTGAGTATTAGTAAATGAAAGCTAAATAATTAAATACTGAGGAAACTAAGTGCCAGAGATGTTGTTTTGGGTCAAACCATCAAAATGTTGGCCGAACATCTATTAATCACTTGGTAAATATACACAAACATTTGTCAATTATGTGGTATATTTGATAAGCGGAATATTATTTAGGGCTTAAGGTCTAAATGTGTAACTTTATAATGTATGTTTTCTTACCAACAATTCATTTATTAGAAAATAATATAATGAAGATTATGTGTAGATTACTTGATAATATTTAGTGCTTTTTACATGATATTTTAAGTTAGTTTGTTATATTATTTCTTTAATCTGTGATGTTTATGTCTGACCGTAATTAACTACAATAAGTTTTAGTGAGGTAAAAAACTTTATTATGAATAAAATAAGTTGTAATTAAAAATTATTGTGTGAATTTTAAATTGTTGTCTGTATTGAGTTTAACATATTGTATTATGTATATATTATACTGAAATAAGAAGAAAAAATCCTTACTTATAACTTATTCCTTAAAAAAAAAAAACTCACACACATATTGAAATTTTGTCCACAAAAATGTTATAATTTAAAGTACCTATAGCTGAAAAAATCGTCTAAGATTTTGATGAAATTAAAATAGGACCCCACAACGATTCTCTATTTCACAAATAATAAAAAAAATATTGCAGTCAACGTCATAACCATTTGCAAATTCGGTCAAAAAGCTAACATAGAGATTGTTAAATGTTATAAAAACAATAAAAAAATGTTGTTTGAATACATATTAATACGTTAATATTTAAATTGATAGATTACAGTTTTAGAAAGTTTGAAATACTAGTTCTGATAGAATAAGTATTCCAATAAATATAAATTTATTAGTTCAAACGTTTTTATTTTAAAACGATAATGTTATTAGTGTAGTAAGTCGTGGTGGGGTAGTGGTCGAAGCGCTTCCTTCCGTTCGGGAGGTCGCGGGTTCAAATCAGGCCGGCTTGTACCTCTAAATCTAAATGTGGAAAAAGATTTATGTGCAATTTTTCACAACACCACTGGCTAACGGTGAAGGAAAACATCGTAAGGAAACCTGCATGTCGGAAAAGGGTTCTAAAAATCCTTTGAAAATATGTGAAGTCCCCAACTGGGCAAGCGTGGTGGACTATGCCTAATCCCTCTTCTGAGAAGACCTGAACCCAACAGTGGGCAGTAATGGGTTGGTACAGACGTACAGAATGTTATTAGATTCCAAATTCCAAAGAAGAGAAACTTAACGGTATTGTCAACTAGTAGATTTTGCGTTATCCCTACTAATAGGGGGCGGCGCGACGGGAAAGAGTGCTGATGGCGTAACGCGTCGCATCATCCCTCATAACCCCGTGCTGGGTTCTGGCCTCAGTCGGGGTTCGGACGCTGAGTGTGAGCGGTTGGAGGTTTTAGTGCGGTTCAACTCCCACATACCCCGGGGATCCGGTGATTTTCCTCCAACTAAAAAAAAAACCCTACTAATATTATAAAAGCACTTTCCCGCTGAAACCTCTCAACTGATTTTGATAAAATTTGGCACAGACAATCTTTAGACCCTGAGAAAGAACATAGGCTACCTTTTAAAGTAACGCAGACGAAGTTGGTTCCTGCTAGTTTTGGATAAATTAAAGTGTTTTTGTTTTTCAAAATTATTAAATTTAATGTACATTTTTGGATATGAAATGTTATCAATGTCATCTTAAGGTCGAATTTTAAATAAAATTGCACAACAGTTTTCTCATAACTTATATACGAAACCGGTATATTAGTATAAAGTATATTTCATTGTCAAGTTGTAAGATTATGAAAACTGGTTCTAAATTTTTTTCAACAGGTCATTCAACAATAGGGGTGTGCTCAAGAATTATTCGTTCCGAATCGAATACGAATATTCGATATTCGAAGATTCGAATTATTCGATTCGAATTTCGAATCGCCACATATCGGTCAACACGCCACATATCGGTCACCTCGTGGGCCAAGTTCAAATAATTTAGAAGTTTTTCTTTTTCTGCTTTCACAAGGTTCTCGTCATGTGGAATGGTGACATCGATCAACACCGCCCGATGTGCAACCCGATCTATTATCACTATGTCAGGCTTATTGGCAACAATAGTCCTGTCAGTGATAATAGATCGGTCCCAGTAGAGCGTTACATGACCATTATCGAGCACTGGCTGAGGCTGATACTGGTAATAAGGTACAGCGGCTTCAACAAGGTCGTATTTCAGAGCAAGTTGTTGGTGGATAATCTTAGCTACCTGGTTATGCCTGTGCAAGTACTTGCCGTTAGCAAGACGAGAACAACCGGAAACGATATGCCTAATAGACTCTTCCGGACGGTGACATGCCCGACAAATGTGGACCGTCCCATCCTTTAGAATATATTTACGGTAGTTGTTCGTCATGATAACTTCGTCTATTAATTGCAAAGACAAACCCTTCAGTCTCTCCGAAGAGGTTACTGTATCGTAGCCAGGATACGGAGGCTGACTTATCTATATCGGGACCCGTAAGGGCTTGGTAGAACCGACCGCGTAGTTCCTTGCTCTTCCATTATTAATGTTATTATTATTATTGTTTAAAAAGTAGTTTCGTTTTTGCCTGGTCTGGTTAATAAGGAGAACGGTTTAATTTTTTGTTTTGTTTGATTAAATAACTAAGGACTTTTGAGACTGATAGTTAAAAATATAAGGTTTTTGTTTATCATTAATGATTACTTTTTCTAATTCAAATAAATGACTATGAGCATCGCGCGTTATCGAAAGGGGGCTAGACGGAAATTCTTATGAAAACGTTGTGACGACACTTTTTTTGTTTTAGATGATATACGCTAGATGGCGCTGTGATTAAAATCTTTTAAAACAATTCCTTATTTTGTTTTATATGATTAATGCTAGATGGCGCTGTGATCAAAATATTTTACGTCTGTCTCTCTGTCTCTTCTAAGAAGACTTTAAACTATCTAATTATTATAACTTAAAAAAATAAAATTTTATTAAAATTCCCTCACTAATTAATCGAAAGGAACTTCGTTCCATCCGGGTGTCCCTTGACACCTCTCAAGTTTATTTTCACTGTTATTACGGATATGTTTTTAAATTAATTTCTATTATGGCAAGTATTCGTATTAGTTTAATTAGTGCCGAATGTTCGGCATTTTAACCGAAATTCGGCCGAATGTCGAAGTTCGGTTAAACCGAATGTAAAACGAATTTCGGTCCATCTCTACTTAATACAGTTACAACAAGTACACACCTGCCGCGATCCAGACCCCGAACCTCACCCAGGTCATGTAGTCCAGGTTCAGCATCAGGTACACGTTGATGAGGATGCTCACGCCGGGCAGCCACGGGACCAGGGGCACCTGACACACAACGCACTCGATTGTACTCATTGGGTATTTGACTACATTTTAAATAAATAATTGTGATCATCGTAACAGATAACACCAAAAACAATAATTTACTTTATGGCAAATAAAAATGCAAAAAATAAACTCCTGTTCTCGTAGCTTGTATGTGACGTCATCGTGTCCAATGTTCAGCGCCATTTTGAAAACAGTGTTATTCGTGCCGACTTGCGCTGTCTTCAATCCTGACCAGGTCGGCGGTCCATCTTGTGTGTTGGATCAAGATAATTTAATTTGCAGATGGTTTCAATGACTGGGTGAGGGAGTACATCACCCTGTATAATCTAGTATTATGCATAATTCTGGAGTGGCGGCCACGAACCGGTGGGCGCAATGTTGGTAGACTCCCCACAAGATGGACCGACGACCTGGTCAAGATCGCGGTAGGTCACTGGATGCAGATGGCGCAGGACCGGTCGATGTGGCGAGGGTTGAGGGAGGCGTATGTCCAGCAGTGGACGTCTATAGGCTGATGATGATGATGATTCATAATTCACTATTCAGTAGTATAAATGACTAGATGACCCCCGCAACTTCGTCTGCGTCACAAAGGGGTTCAAACAGGACTCGCAATGTTGTTATTTGCGCTGCTCGCGTTGGGTATATTTTTTGCGTTTTATATTCGTCATAAGTTCTCAACGAAAAATCCGATTGGAATAAAACAAAAAGTAATTTACTTCTACATTAATAATCTTGATAACATAATACTACTATACTAATTTAGATTAAAATAGTATCGTTATACCTATAAATCCATAACGATACTATTTTAACGTAATTTAAATCTTCGAACGATTTTTTTTTCTTGAACATAAAAGCAGTTATTGTGACTAAACTATGATATTTAGATATATGCTCTCGCGGACTTTTTTTTAGATCTGCTTAATACCTAAAAACCCGTAGTACATCATTATGTTCTATTGTCAATAGTTTTTGCAGCGTACGCATAAATAGGTTTTCGATTATTCGCCTTGTGTTACATATTCGATATTTTCATACGGATCCCTAATTTTTTTGAAAATAAAATATAGCCTATAACCTTCCTCGATAAATGGACATTCTAACAGTGAAAGAATTTTTGAAATCGGACCGGTAGATCCTGAGATTAGCGCGTTCAAACAAACCAACAAACTCTGCAGCTTTATAATATTAGTATAGATGACTCACCGAGAAAGCCAGCTTCTTATCAGAGACAGGTTGTCGTGAGATACAATACAGGGTCCCCACTACGAGGCCGGCGCACAACGCGAACAGCAGCACGTACGAGGCGTGTCCCGCTAACACGAGGTCGCCGTATGAGTTCACGCACCACATCAGGAGGAAACACCATACACCTAAACAAATATATTGTTACTATCAATAATTACGGTTTTCACACACAAAGTTGTTGAGACACACGTATGATACAAAATATATGTTATACAGGGTGGATCTGTAACTTTGTTTCAATTGAAATGTGGTGAATGACCTGTCACAATATAATTTGATAGTCATATATCATATATGACGGGGTGATAACAAGGGAAACCAACCTATTCACCGTGCGGGTAGTTGGAAGTAGAGACTTGCTATAAATACAGGCGTTGGCCGCTGTTATTATTCATTCGTGTCTGAATTGTCGAGGCGAACGGACTTCTCGGATGTAAAAGTAATAAACTGTTAAAGCCCGTTATTTTGAAGTTTTTATTCAAAAGTATGGATCATCAAGTGGACATTGTGACGTCATTCCTGATAAACCAAATGAAGATCGACTATTTAGAACGTCATTACACCTCAACACACTATTTACGCCGTTATATACGATATACAAAAAAATAATCGACTCCAAAAATAAAAGTGGTTCTAAGTTGTATTTCGACAGGTCATTCACCCGACTACAGCTGGAATAAAGTTACAGATCCACCCTGTATATATTAAACTGAGAATTAAACCAAAATTGAACTGTTTGGTGTAGATTAAAGTGGAGTATTTACCGTATAGAGTGACCAGTGCCGTGACGGTGGAGGCGGTGCGTCTGGTGGGGGAGGAGGGCGCGGCCACGCCCAGCACCGACCTCAACGTTAGAGGCTCCAGCTCTTGTGCGCGGTTGGGAGATGACTCGTACCTGAACATGATATTATACATTACTAATTTGACACTAGTAGGCTATTCAATACCCCCCCTTTTTTTGGAAATCGCCATAGTTTACCAGTCTCGTAGGTGGGGTAAATGGAAGTCAGACCGCACTAAAACCTGTCGCTCACACTCAACGACCTTTTTTTTTTTTAGTTGGAAGAAATCACTGTATATGTGGGAGTTGAACCGCACTAAAACCTCCAACCACTCACACTCAGCGTCCGAACCCCGGCTGAGGCCAGAACCCAGCACGGGGTTTGGAGGGACGGCGCGACGCGTTACGCGCTCGGCTCTCTTTCCCGTCACTCCGTCCCCGCCAAATGTAGCATAGCGTAAAATTAATTAATTAAGATTTTGTGGCACTGAGCCCGCTTAAAATCCGCCAAATAACCCAAGAAAAATGAAAGAAAGTATCGTATGAATTACCACGTTAGTCAAACTAACTATAATTTAGAGCTAAAGTAGAATCATACCTCAGTAGTAAGACACATGAAGCCACCATGGAGTACGCCAGTAGTGTTCCTATAGACATCATGTGGATCAACTGCTCTAGCTTGAAGATCATTGCCAAAGTACCTGGACAAAACATGAATTTGTTGAGTATAACTCATACTATATTTAGTGAAATGAAATACTTTATTTTCAACATTGATGACGTACTCATTCTTGTTGACGTCAAAAGTTAAAAACTACCACCAGATCGGACACAAAAATAATAATTATAGCCACCGTCCTGAGAAGAACTGGCAAGAAACTCAGCGGGCATGTCTTGCTTTTTGTATAATGAGCTTTTTTTTTTAAGTATTTGTATAGTATTATACAATTGTCCATTAAATATACAAAAAAAAACGATTTTAATTTAAATTGGCACACCGTGAGCAGTCTGGTCCAACTTGAGAGATAGGATAGCTTAGATCAAGGTCTGATGATCGAGCTGGAAGGTGGCCACAGGAACTCCGTCAACAGCAAGATAACCTCAGCGTGTTTAGACTCTAATGTAGCGTCCTGATGAATACTTTTAGAAAAGTCCCGGGAACAATTCCTATGCGACGCAGACGAAGTTAACGCAGAAACGACGCAGAATAAGTTAAGACGCGGGTAGCTAGTAATAAATATAATCCTCACCAGTCAAGAGTCCAGCGACCATCGTCCCCACCAGCGGCGTCTGGTACTTCTCGTGCACTCGCCCCATGAACTTGAACAGCAGCCCGTCCGACGCCATCGCGTATATGATGCGGGGGAGGGGGAACACTGCTCCCATTAAACTGGGGGGGAAACGGTATTTTTTATATTATTATGTTGTTTGTATGTTTTTAACAGAAATTAGGTGGATGATTAGTAAATTAAAAACCTGACAGAGGCATTATAAAAACCTCTATCTGAAATCTAAAGCGAGCTCATACTCAGAGGGTCTTTTTTTTTTTTGGACGGGAGGAGATCGCCGGACTTCCACTCGCCCCGCGAGTGGGGTATGTGGGGGTTGAACCGCACCAAAACCTCCCGCCTCTCACGCTCGACATCCGATGTAGTAGGGGTGACAGGACGCGTTCGCGGTTGTCGCTCACGTATCGCCCCGTTACTCAAAGGGTCTACGACATTCCGTTATGAAGATTATTTACGAAGGGTTTCAATTATTTGATGGGATGAGGCAAGAACTTCTCCCATATTATAATGTGTTGGTAGCAATGTAATAGGTTAATAGTATTTTGTTATGTTGGTAACACTTCCTTTTTTAATATATTGTCATGGCTGATGGCGTGTATTGATTATTACTGTCTAATATAAATAATAGTTTGCTATAAGTTTACGATTGTTTTGTTTCATTTCAATATAATGACTTTTGTAAGATGTCCCTAACTTGTCAGCAAAAAAACGAACTTGAAATCTTCGTATTCAAAGAAATTAATGATATTCAAAAATAAAATAGTGTCGCATTCGCAAAAATGACGCCAACGTTTTGATAAAATTTGAGTTGATATTAAATCTGACAGAGCCTATGAAAAGGTCTCTTCTCGACAATTCAATGAGCGCTGAGTCCATCACCATTTGAAAGGGGAGGGTACCTCTCTCCCTCTCTCTAGTAAATTTCGATGTTATTGATTTGTCAGTCAAACTTTTGAACTTTTTGTTAAAATCAATATTCACAAATACCCAAATACCCTACATAATTATTAAACATAGAACCATGCTCTTAAACCAGTGGTGTAATTTATCAGTTTTCTTCTCGTAACATTAAGCAAACCGAATTAAAGTCTGTTAAACTATACTTGTAAATAAAACATACACAAATGTTAATTACCTCGAGCACAGCGCACATATCGCCCCCACACTGACGGCGTACTCCGCCCAGCCCCAACCCAGCTCGCGGAACAAGAACGGAAACGGGGCTTTCTCGTTCTAAAACCATAAAAAACGCTTTTACATACAATCTATACTTATAATAAAATCGTAGAGAGGTCAATTCTGTACATTGAAAATATCAAAAAAAAAACTAGCAGGGGGTGTTTGGTTATCGATTCTGATGCCAAAAATGCAATTAGAATTTTTTTTGTCTGTTTGTCTGTTTATCTGTTTGTCTGTTTGTCTGTTTGTCTGTATCTTTGTGCACGCTAATCTCCGAACCGGCCGAACCAATTTAGTTGGGGTTTTTTATAATGTATTATGGCAAGTCTCACTTAACATTTAGTCGTTGTTTTATCAAAATCGGTTCAGTATTTAAAAAGTTATAAGCGAAATAACGTCGATGGGTATTACGTTCGGAAAGGCCAACATAAAGAGATCTCCAATTTATATGGTGAATCGTCGCAACTGGAGCTCTGACTACAGTGGACTCTGATTGCGCGGGGCCACGAGGTATAAGGAGGGCGTAATGGCGCGGCGGACGCAACTTCGTCTGCGCCACTCTCAATTAACTATCAATTTTTCGATTTTTTCTCTCTGTAAAAACCAACCTTGAACTTCATCGAAAATTAAAAAAAAAAAACAGTTTTTAAAATGAATATAGCCTAAGTTAGTATTTATTACATAAGCTCGGCCATTGAAAGTCCCATCCAAATCGACCCAGCCAATCATGTTTAGGCTCTATTGAAGCGTCTTGATGAGATCTTTACGTAAAGGCTGAATGTCAAGGTCTGATGATGGAGCTGGTAGGTGGCTATGGGAACTCTGTCAATAAGCAAGATAATCTCATCGTGTTTAGGCTCTAATGAAGCGTCTTGATGAGATCTTTGCGTTGAGGATGAATGTCAAGGTCTGATGATGGAGCTGGAAAGTGGCTATGGGAACTCCGTCTTTAAGCAAGATAACCTCATCGTGTTTAGGCTCTAATGAAGCGTCTTGATGAGTTCTTTGCGTAGAGGCTGAATGTCAAGGTCTGATGATGGAGCTGGAAGGTGGCTATGGGAACTCCGTCTTTAAGCAAGATAACCTCATCGTGTTTAGGCTCTAATGAAGCGTCTTGATGATTTCTTTGCGTATGAGATGAATGTCAAGGTCTGATGATGGAGCTGGAAAGTGGCTATGGGAACTCCGTCTTTAAGCAAGATAACCTCATCGTGTTTAGGCTCTAATGAAGCGTCTTGATGAGTTCTTTGCGTAGAGGCTGAATGTCAAGGTCTGATGATGGAGCTGGAAGGTGGCTATGGGAACTCCGTCTTTAAGCAAGATAACCTCATCGTGTTTAGGCTCTAATGAAGCGTCTTGATGATTTCTTTGCGTATGAGATGAATGTCAAGGTCTGATGATGGAGCTGGAAGGTGGCTATGGGAACTCCGTCAATAAGCAAGATAATCTCATCGTGTTTAGGCTCTAATGAAGCGTCTTGATGAGATCTTTGTGTAGAGGATGAATGTCAAGGTCTGATGATGGAGCTAAAAGGTGGCTATGGGAACTCCGTCAATAAGCAAGATAACCTCATCGTGTTTAGGCTCTAATGAAGCGTCTTGATGAGATCTTTGCGTTGAGGATGAATGTCAAGGTCTGATGATGGAGCTGGAAAGTGGCTATGGGAACTCCGTCTTTAAGCAAGATAACCTCATCGTGTTTAGGCTCTAATGAAGCGTCTTGATGAGTTCTTTGCGTAGAGGCTGAATGTCAAGGTCTGATGATGGAGCTGGAAGGTGGCTATGGGAACTCCGTCTTTAAGCAAGATAACCTCATCGTGTTTAGGCTCTAATGAAGCGTCTTGATGATTTCTTTGCGTATGAGATGAATGTCAAGGTCTGATGATGGAGCTGGAAGGTGGCTATGGGAACTCCGTCAATAAGCAAGATAATCTCATCGTGTTTAGGCTCTAATGAAGCGTCTTGATGATTTCTTTGCGTATGAGATGAATGTCAAGGTCTGATGATGGAGCTGGAAGGTGGCTATGGGAACTCCGTCAATAAGCAAGATAATCTCATCGTGTTTAGGCTCTAATGAAGCGTCTTGATGAGATCTTTGTGTAGAGGATGAATGTCAAGGTCTGATGATGGAGCTAAAAGGTGGCTATGGGAACTCCGTCAATAAGCAAGATAACCTCATCGTGTTTAGGCTCTAATGAAGCGTCTTGATGAGTTCTTTGCGTTGAGGATGAATGTCAAGGTCTGATGATGGAGCTGGAAGGTGGCCACTGTCTGTTTGTTCTGGCTAATCTCTGGAATGGCTAGACCGATTCGGACGGGCTGACTATCAATGGCTGATAGATTATATTATAACGAGTAACTTAGGCTATATTTATTTTAGAAATAGTTGTTTTTTTTAATTCTCGATGAAGTTCAAGGATGGTATTTACAGCGAGAAAAAATCGAATAGTTGACATTTAATTGAGATTGGCGCAGACGAAGTTGCGCGGGGCAGCTAGTTTAAAATAAAGTTAAGATAGAGATGAGACGATGATTGTGACGTCTCAATTTGAAAAAATAGACTATATGTTGTGGCCTCCTCGCCGGCTGTGATAATATAATATACAGGGTGTTGGTGGCCGGTGAAACAATACTTTGAGGGCTTAATCTATATCACATTTCAAATCATATACACATACTTTTGAAACGGAGATGAATACTTTATTTTCCCACACAAAGTTGAAAAATTATTATTTTGTATTATTTTTGACAACCCTACCCTGACCTACATTCAGCGTGCTATATCTATTTTCACGAACACAGGCGCATGTATCCTGTTTAGAATGTGATTTTTGTCCCGTCATCATCATCATCATCATCATCAGCCTATAGACGTCCACTGCTGGACATAGGCCTCCCCCAAACTTCGCCACATCGACCGGTCCTGCGCCGTCTGCATCCAGTGACCTCCCGCAATCTTGACCAGATCGTCGGTCCATCTTGTGGGGGGTCTACCAACATTGCGCCTACCGGTTCGTGGCCGCCACTCCAGAACTTTTCGGCCCCACCGGCCATCCGTTCTTCGCACAATGTGTCCTGCCCATTGCCACTTCAAAGATGCAATTCTTGCAATGTTCCCGTGTATTATTGCAATGTTCTATGATACAGGAGGTGACTAGCCGGCTTAAGTCTTTAGCTGTTGGTGTAGGTCAGTACGGTAGGGTTGATCATGCACTAATTAACACGTAGTTTTGATTAGTTCTAACTCATGATATATTATGCCTAGAAAACCCAGATTTGGTGGATGGCTTCTACATCAAGTATACTATTTGCTGTGAAAGTATTGTTTCGTCGGATTTTAACACCCTGTATATGAACCTCACCTGCATGTAGTAAGGCAGCACGAGGGTGAGCACACACGACACGCCGCAGTACGCCAGGAACACCACCAGCAGCGACCCCACCACCGCCGCCGGGATACTGCGCTGAGGGTTGCGGGCCTCCTCGCCCGCCGTGGCCACGCAGTCGAAGCCTGGACACAGAATATACACATCTATACATATCATAAAATGTCAAGCTAACGCAACACACAACGATGGCGCGATTCAGAATCCATACACATGATATGATAGAAAAGTTAGCTTTATCCGAGATAAAACTCAAAAACTACTGCACAGATTTACTTCAAACTCAATCTATACGTACCTATGAACCCGTAGAAGCAGACGGCGGCCCCCCGGATGACCCCGGCCACCCCGTACGGCGCGAACCCCCCGCTGCCGTAGTCGCGCCCCGCCCCCCGGGGGACCGAGCTCTCGGGGATGCGCCAATTACTGGTGTCCGCTGAAAATACATCATCATTATTTATTTATTTATTGGGATTGCATGGTGGACTATGCCTGATCTCTCTACTAAGGAGAGCTGGACCCAGCAGTAGCTAAACTTGAGTAAATATTCTAATGTAGACGATGAGGTATTGATAATAATGGATAAACTTACATAGGCCTTACTTACATTTAGCCCTTTATACAATTAAAAACTTGAGAGCTGTCATGGGACACCCGAACAGAACGAAGTTCCTTTCGATTAAAAGATTTCTTATATTGTTTTTCTAACGTAACGCGCGATAAGGAACGTGTTTTAAAAGATTTTGATCACAGCGCCATCTAGCGATAATCATCTAAAACAAAAAAGTGTCGTGACAACTTTTAGTAAGATTTTTTTCCGTCTAGCCCCCGACACAACGCGCGATAAGGAACTTCGTTCCAAAACCACAAATAAGTTTATAATTAAAAACATCTATTACTAGTGTCCTAAGATCTATTTTACCTTTCAATGATCCAGATATGATGACAAACAACACAACACACAGGTTGATCCCGGTGCAGACGTTGTTGAATTTCGTTGATTCCTTCACACCAAATGATAGGGCAACTGAAAATAATAATAATTTCATATGTGGGTAGTTCGAAATAAACATTTCTACTTCAAATAAATAAAAAATAAATTTATAATCTATAAGGTGGAGTTTTGAAATGAAAGATGAAGTACTCCAAATAGTGAGTATCTCTGAAAGGAAACATTCCTTTATCAAAATTTATAAAAAAAATATTAAATTATCTTGGCACACCAAGAATCGAAACAGCTAGAATTTGAAAAAAATCACACCCTGAACTTAAATTGAATCAATCGAAAGGGTGACTAATGAGGGTTGAATCTCTATAAAACTAAATAAAATAAACACAAAAATTATAGATTATATGAAATACATAAAAATGAATTGCTGTTCGTTAGTCTTGGTAAAACTCGAGAACGACTGAACCGATTTGGCTTATTTTAATCTTGAAATATTTGTAGAAGTCCAGGGAAGGTTTAAACGGTGAGAAAATACCAGGGATTTTTTTTTTGTGACACAGACGAAGTTGTGCGGGTCAGCTAGTATGAAATAAAAATCACTAAATTCAAAGACATTAAATTGCAACAAGTAATCCTTTTTAAATACTAGTCAGATCATCATAACATTAAACTAAAAAATAAATCACTACAAACATTTACAACTTCTAAAATTGGGTATTAAATATCAATTGGGTCGATCACCCTAAACAACCTTTGTTTGAGCCGCATGCTCAAATTTACTATCGGTGTAGAGGTGGGAGCTCAAGGGATATTTCACTCATGATCGGTGCACCCTTGTGCTCATTGGCCTGTCGTCTGGTGCTTGCCGAAGCGCAGAGTGTTGGCGCTCTGGAACCCAGACACATTCGACCTCTTTTTACGTACACACGATGTGTCACGTATCATAAAGAATAAATTGGGAAATATGTCATAATTGAAATAATATTGAACAATATAGAAAAGTAGCGAGAAGTGATGGTAAAATTGTGATTTCGAACTATTAAATATAAAGAAAATCGTTGTCGACGGTCGCATGAGTGTGCCATTGGTGATACTACTGCAGGAAGGCAGCACTGGACACAAGGACATTGCTTCACAGGTGAGTGTACTAGTTTCATAGTGAAGTAATTCCTTGAGCTCTCCTCTTATCGCGACCCAGGGTATACGGCTCACATAGGTTTGGGACTATTTACACGCCCCAAGCCTCCCCAACCTTACTATTTCTATCACACCTTATTTCACAACAATACAACTCTACTACAATTTTAGCTACTGCGACATACTTGCCACAAATAAACAAACCAATTCTGGTTCCTAGTTGATTATTTCTCCCGTTACTTACCAGAGAAAGCCATGATGACAGAAAAGGCAAAGATGTCCGGATAGTCAGCCAAATGCGGCGAGTCCATCGGCATGGCCGCCGCCAGGGGCGCTGAGATCGCGTTCTTTAGTAACGAATCTAGGTATTCACTTAGAGCCTTCACTACTGATGCTGCACCTGTTGTGGTAATGTAATAAGGGAATAAATTTTAAGGGATCTACGTATACTGGTATAACCAACAATAAAAAACTTGAGAGGTGACATGGGACACCCGAATAGAACGAAGTTCCTTTCGATTAAAAGATATCTTATTTTTTTTTTCCTAACGTAACGCGCGATAAGGAACGTGTTTTAAAAGATTTTGATCACAGCGCCATCTAGCGATAATCATCTAAAACAAAAAAGTGTCGTAACAACTTTTCGTAAGATTTTTTTTCCGTCTTTCGATAACGCGCGATAAGGAACTTCGTTCCAATGACGAAAAACGTCTTAATATTAGCTTATATTCATATCCTGAAAATAATATTTTTTCAGATATAGTACCTACAGAATTGATATAAGTGCTAAGTTCTAAAGTGCCGAACATTGAAATGGGTTTGTAAGATTGCGTTTTGTCACTAGTACTAGTATATGTAGGACCCGTGGTCATGAAATGAAGTAAATCATCGTCCACTTCTGAACATAGGCCTCCCCAAACCTCGCCAAAACGACCGGTCCTGTGCTGTTTGCATTAATATAAATATAGTATTTAAAAAAAAACAAAGATAATTAAAAAATGCCCGCTGAGTTTCAGTTTCAGGAAACAGGTAAATTGAGCAAATTGGAGGTAATAACTTTTTTCGCCTTGATTTTGATAATGTATAAATAGCTTAACTTTGAGTCTCTTTTGAGAGTACATTTGAGTTATCCTCATAACTACAAATAAATATTTAATAAGTAAAACACAACGATAGGTATTAATAAAGTCGTGAGGAAAACCGCTATCAAATTTCGTTATCGCTAACGTTAATGTAATAGTTTTTTTTATATTATTAAAATAGACTTTAGACATAAAATTATTACTTTTCTAAACAATACTCTCAAAGAAATCAATCGCTGTGAAATAATTCTTACACATCTTCATCAAACTACGAATTATTATATTTTTTTGTTCTTTTCCACATCTCTTTTAGGAGGGTACCAGCCTTGTGGATGAGACATGCGGGAGACGAACCGCACTAAAACCTCCTTAGTATCCGAACCCTGTATAAGACCACATCCCAACCCTAAGACTTGGCACTACATCATTCTTTACCATTGCACTCCCAAAACTCCCATATCACCCTGCCGTCTAAATACGTTGATAGCATAACTTACCTATAATATACTCCAGTATAAGATTCCACCCAATAAGAAACGCTATGAACTCCCCGACACACACGTAGCTGTAGACGTAGGCTGAACCAGCTTTTGGTACTCGAGCACCGAATTCAGCATAGCATAAGCCTGCCAACAAATGGACAATATAAAACTCGACCTATGTAAATTCGTCTGCGTCACAAAAGGCTGTCTGTTAACCTGACTGATGTTACTATAATGTTTCATCATCATCATCATCAGTCTATAGACGTCCACTGCTGGACATAGGCCTCCCCCAAACCTCGCCACATCGACCGGTCCTGCGCCATCTGCATCCAGTGACCTCCCGCGATCTTGACCAGATCGTCGGTCCATCTCGTGGGGGGTCTACCAACATTGCGCCTACCGGTTCGTGGCCGCCACGAACAGAACTTTTCGGCCCCATCGGCCATCCGTTCTTCGCACAATGCGTCCTGCCCATTGCCACTTCAAAGATGCAATTCTTTGGGCTATGTCGGTTACTTTAGTAGTAGCTGGCTGCTGAACTAATTAACCTGGTTAAACTTTATGGCCGGTTTAAACGGCCAAATTGTACAGTACTACTAGAAACTATTTGGTGCAAGTCTCGTGAAAATCAGTCGATTCAGAAATTGTTTTGAACAAAAAGACATACCGACTAAAACTCACGCACTAAATTGATCATAATTGTTAGCATCGCGGCGAGATAAAACAAAAACAATTGACGATGAAGTGGCTCAGTGCTATAACAATTTGTTAGAACTGAAATTCTTCAAGACAGCCATATAATGTCCATATAATGTTTTCTAGGACGTTAGCAGAGCAATTCAAAATACCTATATCGAAAAGGTTTAATTTGCCGTTAAACATAGTAAGTTTCCGAAGATAACTGTCCGAAACCATTTAACAGGTCTTGGAACACACGATTGTGAAATATGTATCAGACGTATGTATCACGAGTCGTCGAAGCGCTTCCTTTCGAACGAGAGGTTCAAATCTGGCCGGCTTGTACCTCTAAATCTAAATGTGAAAAAGATATATGTGCAATTTTTAACAACACCACTGGCTAAAAACGGTTAAGGAAAACATCGTGAGGAAACCTGCATGTAGGAAAAGGGTTCTAAAAATCCTTTGAAGATATGTGAAGTCCCCAATCCGCACTGAGCAAGCGTGGTGGACTATGCATAATCCCTCTTCTGAGGAGACCTGCGCCCAACAGTAGGCAGTAATGGGTTGTTACAGGACTTCGAGAAGCTATCGAATCGTAACCAATTTGACTGATGTTTCTGTCAGTGGTTACCGTAGCTCATGAGGCTGCAATTCCAAGGCATTAGAGACCCGTTACCCATCACCCTCTATACAGAACTTTTCTTAAACCTTAAAGAGTGACATGTCATAGCGCTCTTAATACACCGAGGACGAAGTAACATACCTTTTTTTTATTTTCAGTTGGAGGAAATCACCGGATCCGGATCGGAGTTGTACCGCACTAAAACCTCCAACCGCTCACACTCAGCGTCCGAACCCCGGCTGAGGCCAGAACCCAGCACGGGGTTTTGAGGGACGGCGCGACGCGTAACGCTCTCGGCACACTTTTCCGTCGCGCCGCCCCCAAGTAACATACCTAAAAATCTAATTAATCTTACCAGCAAAAACGCTAGCCACAGCAGCCAACAGGAAAGAGATGACCACAGCAGGTCCTGCGTAGTTCTTAGCGACGTCACCAGCTAACACATACACTCCCACACCGAGAGTGCTGCCGACACCCAAGGCTGTCAGGTCAAAGGCTGACAAGACCCTGGCGAGACGAGCTACTCCTTCCTCGGCTGCTTTGCGACGGGATAGCACCCTGTATGCAAGGCGTGCCACGTGACTGGCACCTGCTTTGATACCACCTGGAAAGAATTGACTTGAGATTAACGGCATAGAAACGTAAAACCTTGAACGAGTCCAAGTAGTCAACCATTATTGTCTTGCTCCATGAGTCGAATTCTCGATATTACTTAGGTTATTGGTCACCACAGTATCTGTATTAGTTAAGCAAGATTTTGGCAGACTTGCACACCAGACATTTCATTACTAGTGACTAGTTTCCGACTCCATCATTGGATCAGCACCATACTGCCATATTATTGCATTGTCACGCAAAATACGTATTGCCTAACAAAATTTCAGCTCCATCGAAAACCTGGAAGTTGGTACTATTTAACTTGTAAAATTTCACCGAACTTACACAATTACATCCAATGCAAGTAAAATAAACGCTTTTAAAAAATGATTTCGGCGCATCTAATGTCTCTTGTCATTTCAAATACCGATACTTATACTAAACTATTAGTGCTATAATTTTTTTCAACAATAGTGGATATCAGGTATCATTTTACAGTAGACAGAAACCGCCGCGAGGCTGGTAGGGGTGACAGGACGCGTTCACGATTGTCGCTCACGTATCGCCCCGTTATCAGGTATCATAGAAAGTATGACGCTGGGCAAAAAGTCATGCCTTTCACTTTACAAAAACTTAACAATAATACCAATCACCACCACAATAACACAACGATTTTAACGTTTTTTTTTTTTCGCGAAACGAACTTTACGTAGACATTTCGAACCGACCTATAGAATTGAGGTTTTTCTATTCAATTATATCATTCCTTTTGAAATGCTCATCTTTAAAACTTAGAGAGTAATAATTATTTTACTCTTATTTATTAAAAATTAGCTTCTTAAAAAATGTATCTAACGACATCTAGCTTTAAAGACTTGTGACTAGGAATTATTAACCTAACTATTATAATACACTAATTAAACTTCTTAGAGACAAATTACTTGATATATTTTTAACATAAAAAATAAACTTACGCAATATAAACCACATAGCGCTGGTTGTTCTCGCGAATATATTGATGATACTGGTCAAAAGCAATGACAAGACAAGGAACAATTTGTTTTACAGTACAAATAACTTACAGTAGTGTTTATTTCATTTTAGTGAAAACACAATAAAAATATTTTAAAAGCATATTTTATTCGAGTGAAATAAGCACACGAATATATTATATCAACTTACGAAATGTAATTTGATCTTGTTATTTTAAGTAGATAATTATTCTACCAAAAAATCAGTGGCCGGTTCTTGTAGCAGATTCTTAGCTTCTCGGCCACTCTTAAGTAATTTCATAAATCTCAATAAATGGAGGATTTATTGATGTAGCGAATTTGTAATTATTATTTAAATAAAAAGTTTCCGGATTCCAGTTTCCAATCAAAATCATGTTATATGTGTGTGTATGTGTGTGTATGTGTCTAAGATGTGAACTATTAATAAAATATGTAATGTTGTATCACTGTTATATTTACACTGTGGCACTGTTCTGAAATTAATTGATCATTCAGACATCAAATTGATATGTTCAATGTTCTCAATGTCCCAATTGATTGAATGACACTCTTTGTGTACTTCACATATATTTAGTACACATGAGTACATGGTTTTTCATATACTTGTTTTAATCAGAAAGATATTACCTAAATTACTACAAGATTCGTCTGGAATGAATTTATACTTTTATGATTTTTTACGTAGAATATAGTCATATTTTACAACTCTTAGCTGAACTATACAACTCTGACTGTACCACGAAATGAACCAATTTTTACTTCATTTTAATTTTAGAATTGTTATATTACATTCTAGAAGCTTCTCTTATGAAGTTCTTGATGAAAAAACATCTTGTTAATTAATTAACCCATATTTTAGAAAAATATAATTTACAACAGTCACTCGCAGGTTCATGCTCAGAGAGTCTTGTAGACACAGTGAGTGTGGTGTGTCGTGATGTGAGTTCAAGTTCCAGTAGTACTACCCAAAAGCGAATGAGAAAGAGGGTAGACAGATTTGTTTGCCCTTAAATCAACCCGTAGTATCCAGTCTTCTCGTGATCATGATGTTTGCAACAATGAGACAACAATTAATTAAATATCGTGGCAAGAACCTGTTGAAATTGAATGAAAGTATTATAGAAAACCGCAAGTGTCTGAATAAGTTTAAAAAATCCTATGCCGCACACATGTTAGAGGTAATTCCTTCAAAACTAGACTCCTCTGACTCTACTTTCAAGCCTTGAACCTTGTATTGTGTCAGGACAAAGAAAAGACGTCAAAAAATTATTACTACACACAATAAACAAATGTTAACACAGGTGCATTGTGTTTGCAATTACAAGTAATATGCGGAAACAATACATATATATTCAAATTATTAGCAATTAGGATGACCTTGTATTAATATAAATTGAAACATAAGCTTAAATTTTTTACGGAATTTAGAATAGTTTTTAGTTAATTTATTTTTATTGCATTATAGATAAACAAGCTTACGGCCCACCATTGCTCATGAACCTCTGCAATACCAAAGCAATGAGGAACCGTTATCTATCAACTACCCATACAGGACTTTTCTTAAACCTCATTTGAAGAAGGACATGTCATGAATATGTTTTGTGTAGAATATGGTTATAGCAGAAGACGGTGACTGTGTTTTGTCCAGATCAAAGAGTGATGTTTGATTATCTACCATAAAGTGAGTCAAATAACATTAAGGTAAAAAAAAAAAAAATAGCGACTGTTATTAGAAGAAAGCTCTTATTTATTTTAAATTATACCTATATAAATATATTAAACCAGCCAGAGAAAGATTACACTATTGTCAAACATATCAAAATTAAATATCTTATTGTAAATTTTCTTTAAATATGAACAATTAGTTGTGATATAGAAAAAAAAAATATTTTATATTTCATTTTCATGACATTTTTTATGAGCATATTTTTACCGAGTATTGCATTTTAATTCATTAAATATTTCTAGTAATAAATGAAATTAATACCAAATCTATTTGGCAAAACCTACTGAACATTACTTTTATAGCAAAATGTATGTTTTTAAATAGATTTTATGACGAAATATATTTTGTGAATTCCAGCGCGACAACGTGGCTTAGTATTACCTTGATCTGCACTATTTATGCGAAATAACAAGTCTCAAATTACATTTCAAGAACAGCTCGGATGACGCAACTTAAAACTTAAGAATATTAATGAAAAACTCACCATTTTGAAAAGATCCTTTCACAGTAGAGTCTTCGTCGCCAAAACCTCGTATAGTTTCATAATTTCCGAGCGAATTTTCAGCAGGATAAGACATTTTCAAAAGCCGAAACTTTCAGTACTAACCTATACAAATATTTAAATATCACCGCATTTATTAACAGAATAATACTCTTGTCAAGATAAATTACATTAAAATCAGTTTATTTCTTAATTAAATGTGTTCTTCGTCAAATAGATATAATTTAATTAGTTTTAAAATTTCATTTTACACATGTTCAAAATCACATTCAAATTGGAATTGTTGGAATTGAAAAGCATAGTGAGGTCAGAAATTGGATTTGTCAAAAATGATCGATATCTTTGAATTGATTTTATAAAATCGATTTTTCTGAAGATGAAACAAAGGTTGTCAATATTTCCATGCATATCAATCCTTGCATTTAAAAATACACATCAAGTTTACAAGGGTGACCTATACCACTGTAATAAGCCCTGTTTAAAAAAAAAGAAAAAAATAAAAATACACATACATTTATCTAAACCAATATACCAACCATTTTTTCAACTAAAGTTATTGTACTTAACTGAATTGAGATTACATACCTGAAATATTATTAATTTCACCGATCGTAAAACAACCGTAAAACAGCAAGGTTATCATTCTAACGTAGCATCATACGTCATAATATAATTTGCTGTATGATAAAGTTTCTGGTGGTGTACAAATTATTTGTTTTACCACCGAATCATTAAAATCGATTTTATGATTTGAAATTTGAAGTTCTTCCCATCATTACAAATTGACAACAGTAACTGTCACTGTCAATTTTATTATTTTTCGATGCCTGAGAGACGAAGAAATCTTAATTCATACATTCTCTTATTAAAGTGTAAAAAAATAATAAAGTTATTAAAGGTATTACGTTTTTAAAATCACACTGAAAACGTTTTAATTATTGCAAAGTACTCAAATTTACTCTTTTATTCTAAAAACATTTCTGAGATTATAGGTAGTAAAATATTTTATACCAGAATCGAAAATCGCAGTGCTGCTACTGTCTCGAGATTATAATCTAAATCCTTCATAATACAAGATTTCACTTAACTAATAATATTATTTATAGACAGTTAATGAGAAAGAATGTACAGGAACTTGTACAAAACCATGAACTAAACCAAAACCACGTTTTAAATCCACATATATTTTCCGGGGACTATGTGAAAATGCCAGGATTGCTAAATATTATACAACAGCTTCTTCAATTTAAAAATCCACCGTCCTACTGAAATCTGTCGGATCAGCTGTTTCAACCTCAGATCAAAATTCGTGCAATTCATTAAAAAAAACATCGAAATCATTATTTTGGGCGATTAATTTAACACTAACAATCTAGTTAACCTAGTTCTGAATTCCGGGACGTGAAGGCTAGAAACAGGACAAGGTCGTTCGGAAACCGGTTACTATGCAAACTATATACATGCATTGCCCAAACACTGAATTTGCATGCACTAAAACTAGGTCACCTGTATTGACAAGGGCATGTCATTGTCACGAGAAACACTATGCACTATCCTACACTCTGATTAATAAATCATCAATTTTATATTTGGATTAATTCGCTAAATTTCAGTAATTCACTGTTCTGTTTTTTTAGTTGGAAGAAATAGCTAAACTTCACTTGTCCCGCAATGTGGGACTTGAACTGCACCAAAACCTCCACACTCACACACTCAGCATCTGAACCCCGGCTGAGATGATAATCCAACACGAGGCTATGGGCAGCACTACGCGTTACGTACTATGGCATTTTATCGTCACGACATTATTTTCCTCAGTTGCCTCAGCTATAAAATTTTACTCTAGATGGGCCGCTAAAAAAAGTGATGTTAATATAATAAAAAAAGTGTTATTATTATCAAAACTGTGTTCCTAGTGGGTCCTACATTAACTCGCCAACTTCATTCATTCATTCATTCTTCAATATCATTTTGGTCATTTACCGTCGGCAGTTACCGTCATTTGTTTTTACGTGTGTTGGACATTGATTAAGTGTGTTTAGTTAGCACTTAATATCTTTTTTCAGACTGCTAAAAATTAATTGATTAAATACTGACGTTGTGGAGATTCGAAATCTTTGGGATCTTTTTCCCTAAAATAAGAATTTTTCGAGCTCAATTCAATTTGAACAAGATCTGTCGAGTTATCTTAAATAACTAAAGTTCTTGTTAGAATGAAAATAACAAACGATTTTGTTGAAAACTTTTATTGTCTGGAGTCGTTAGTTCATAAGTATTCTTTGTAACAATTACTCAAATACCTACTCCTTCCATTTTTTTTTGAGTTGTTGAGAATCGCCGGACGTTGACGTGGAATGGGATATGTGGGAGCTGAGCCGCAGTAAAACCTCCTACCGCTCACACTCTCGCGACGGGAAAGTGTACCGAAGTGCGTAACGCGTCGCGCCATCCCGCATAACCCCGTGCTGGGTTCTGGCCTCAGCCGGGGTTCGGACGCTTAGTGTGAGCGGTTGGAGGTTTTAGTGAGGTTCAACTCCCACATACCGGGATCCAGCGATTTCCTCCAACTAAATAAAAAAAAAACCGCTCACATTCAATTACGCACTACGCCATTCTTTCCCTTCGCGCCATACCCGAAATACTCATACCATAAATATTTTTTAATGAACTTGTAGAACTTTTCAGTATATTAGGTATGTATAATGGATTGAATATTAATTTGCCCCTATTATTTATTTTTGCACAAGTAAACGACCCAACTAATGGAAAGCGGAATCTAACTGTTGCACGTCACCAGAAGATTGATTGGTTTGAGGTTTCTTAAAAATCGTTCAAGGTTTTCATGATATGTGGAAACAAATAATCCTTCATGTTCTTACCCCATAGAAAATCAATATGATTAAACAACAACCTATCCATGTGTCTAAATTCTACCACATTTGGCAACTTCCTAGCCAATCTTTCTACGTTCTTAATTGGCGTCAAATTATCATTAAGACCAACATACAAGGCGACTCTTGTGGTAACTTTTTTCAAACTGTAATTTGGAGCTATCTTTTTACCGTAAACTTCCAAATTATCCACACCATAGTCGAAATGTTTGAAGCGATGGCCCCGCGCGATTTGTAACAAATGTAGTGCATTTTTCCTTGACGTTCCCGCTGGGAAATGCTTGATTGCTTTGTAGTATATATCTGGAGTAAACTCTTCTGTGTCGTAACCAGCTAAATCAAAGAACACTGAACCACATACTTTATAACCTATCACTTCTTTTGAACACAGGTCATCCATTGCAATTTTGTACGGAGCGTTTTCCCTCAATATTTCGTCGTCGTTAAACATTTTTAACACTTCGTTTACAACTGGCCCGAATTTCACTATAAGATTGAAAGGTGGCTTGTTATAATTCAGGAAAGATATCGGGCCTAAAGCGATGATCACATCTAACCTCTTATTATACTCTGGTCTCTTAGCACACAGAACATAAAACACTGTATTTCCAAGCGAATGTCCAATAGCTTTTAGTTTCTCAACCTTATTCTTATGTAGAATAAAGTCAATTATTGATGGTAGGTCGTAAAAACCCATGTCGTGGAAACTGAAGTCCCAATACTCGTTGTCATAATCTGGATTTAAGTACAAATGTCTTCTAGAATACTTGACTCCTCTTAGACTTGCGATCCAAACATCGTAGTCTGTTCTAGCTAGTGTCAAAGCCAGTGAATCATTGCCACTGATCACGAAAGTGTCTGCACTATCCAGAAAGCCATGGACCAGCAAAACAGGCTTGTTTTTATCTCCCGGGATATTAAATAGTTTCAAAATATATTCATCTTCGGTGATGACTTCGTGTTCGTCCATTTCCCTTCCATATTTTCTTGAAAGCTCCGTTATATTTAGTACTGCATCTTCAGGTATATTGTACAAGAAGCCGAAGGCATTGGAAGGAAGTATTGTAAACAACAGTATTAATAACATTGGTACGACGTAAAGAATGGTACTGTAATGATCACAGGCCATTGAGTGTACAAACAGATATAACTCAACTATTTGTTTTCACATGAACTAGTCAGTCCTGTGATTTTGCTTTGTAATTTTAACCTTGATGAGTTCTGCAAAATATTTGGATTTATTTCAGTTGCCTTTCGGTAATGTGGAAAACCCATGTTTTCCTCTATTGCTAGACTCTTCCATCGTAAACTTAGAATGTGAGTTACTGTGTGTAGGAAATTCTATACGAGAATTCTCATCTTGAATTCTCTTAGGTTTGGAAGAGTCAATTTGAACCTAACTAAACCACTTAGTCTAGACGTGAAATGTGAAATGTGCATTTTTGGCAACAAATTTAGACTGTTAGTATAGTACCTAGTCAGCATAGTCATAAGATAAACTAATAGAAACAAGCAACAAACACAACAATATTATAACATACAGTGTAGATAAATAAATCTTTGTCAAGTGTGGAAATGATATAAGTGCTAATTTATAATAGTTAACCTTGGTCGATCAGTCATTGATACCTGTTTAAATAATGAAGTACCTTCGTACCGACTACTTAGTATACTTAAATAATTATAATTAAGAGGTACATACTAGGCAAGAGCGTGTTGCCTTATACTACCTAAAGTGTCTTCTAAAATGTTTACAAAAATCGTACTATAAAATAAATGTTTTTTTTAAATCTAAGATACATAAACGAGCCTACGGCCCACCTGATGGTAAGCGGTCACCGTCGCTCATCGTCGGTCGTCGTCGTCGTTTGATTACAACTTAAATTCTTGATTTTGTACCAACGTTTATCACCTAAATGTACCGTTCCCTAGTCTATGCATCGTCATGTTAAAGGAGGGACTCTTTCTGACTTCCTATAACATTTATTGTGGCGACCAATAGCGCGCGAGGTCCTGACTCGCGGTTACGACATTTACAAGAATCTTCGCATATATACGACATCTCAAATCTACTACACTGGGCTTCGGCCTGACCGGGCATACACTACCTCGCCCGGTCGGAGATCTCCTTTTGGCCTAATTCCATCTATCCCCACATTTATCTTCTACAAAAACCAACATCTAAATATGATACGGTAAAGCAAAAGAAAGAAAGAAAAAGAACCAACATCCTCTGAGAAGATTGCATCTCAAACCTCAGTTCTCTTTACAAATCAACGGATAATTGTAACATTAAAACGTATGATGCAAATTAAACACAGTATTTCACCAATTATTTTATTTGGCACAAACATTACACTGACACAAATAGAAAAGAATCTTAACTACATAATTTACATTGACAAGCATCAGCAGCCATTTTGTGTTGATTCAATTCAAAATGTCGTCTTTAAACGAGCGGGCGAAACGCGCACAGTTTGAAGTAGCACACGACTTGGGAACCTGTAAATACAAATCATATTTGAAAATGTAAATTTCTTTACATTTATACAGGGTGATTTCCTAGTGAGGGTACATATTGAAGGTCATGGTAGCTGATGGTTATATACGACCAGTTAAAATATTATTATCAAAGAATATGGCTTAATGCCTTGGTAATCGCAACTTAAAAATATCTAAAATTCTTGCAAAATGATGGTTTTTCGACAGCTGATGGGTGTGGCGGAGGTGTGGGGTGCGCGAGATCACTAGCGGTCGTTAGTCAACACTCTTTAAGCCGAAATTGTTTATGTTTGAGGTAGTTTTGTTGAATTTAGATTTAAAAAAGAAAAAAATATATTTTGTGATTTTACCTATTATTTGTAATATTCCGTATTAGAAATGAAATGAAATGAAATGAAATGAAATTTATTTTTAACAAATGACAAAAAACAATAAAGATTTTCAGTGAACCCCGCACTAGGATAACCCTGTGTCGCGGGCGATCTTTAAAATTGTACACAATACTGTTTAACAAACAAAACGCCAACGTCAACCGTAAAAAACAAAAAGTAAAAGTAAAGCAAAAAAAAAAGATGTAAAATAAAAGTAAAATAAAAATAACAAACCAATTGGGTGATATTCGAAATATTGCATTAATTCAGGAGTGTGTGTGTGTGGGTGTAAGTGTGTTTGTAAATGCGTGTGTGTGTGTGTGTGTGTGTGTGTGTGTGTGCGTGTGGTGTGTGTGTGTGTGTGTGTGTGTGTGTGTTTGTAAATGCGTGTGTGTGTGTGTGTGTGTGTGTGTGTGTGCGTGTGGTGTGTGTGTGTGTGTGTGTGTGTGTGTGTGTGTGTGTGTGTGTGTGTGTGTGTGTGTGTGTGTGTGTGTGTGTGTGTGTGTGTGTGTGTGTGTGTGTGTGTGTGTGTGTGTGTGTGTGTGTGTGTGTGTGTGTGTGTGTGTGTGTGTGTGTGTGTGTGTGTGTGTGTGTGTGTGTGTGTGTAAGTGTAAGTATGTGTGTTTATGTTAGGTAGTGAGCTTTAGATGTAAGTGAAACATTGAGATGAGCTGGAATTAAAATCCGTAGGTCATTAGGGTCTGCGCAAAAGAGACTCTGTGTCATCGTAATCAAGTGTGAGGAGCCATTTCCTCACTCTTACCTTAACTCCGTACAATAAACAAGATAGGTCGCAGTACCTGAGAGCTCTACTATATAAGAATGGAAAAGCATAGTGACGGAATCTTTTCGCAAAGTGTGTTCTTGTCTTGGGAATGTGGCATTTAGGTTTATGGCGGCGACTACTCTTTACAGGAGATAGAAAACGAATAACTTTATGGTAGGCTGCAACTACTCTATGAACATAAAGTTGCCGAACAGACAGAGTACCCGTCTCACTGTGAAGAGCTCTAGAGGAATACCTGAAGGGCTTCCGAAACATAACTTTAAGGACGGATCTCTGTGCTCTTTCCAGGGTTATAAGGGTAGTTTTAGGAGCACCACCCCATGCCGTGATACAGTAGCACAAAAGTGATTCACAGAGGGCTGTGTAAACCATCATTAGGGTATCTTTATCAGCACCATCGCGCAGGAGTTTCATGGCGTAAATCACTTTTCTGACTCGACCGGCGAGAGCAGTGATGTGATGTTTAAAAGAGAGACTTTCGTCTATAAATATACCCAGATACTTTAGGTGGTCCACACGTTCTACTGAAGCGCAGGAGCAAAACTTATTCGATATGTCACCACACCTGTGAATTTTTATGTTTAGTGATCCTGGAGGACTAGAAACTTTAGTTTTATAGAAACAAAGGTATTTGGTTTTGCTTTCATTTAGCATGAGTAGATTTTTACTTAGCCATTTAGCCACACGAGATAAGCCAGACTCCGCGCTTCTGCATGCCTCGTCCCAAGTATTTCCCTGAAAGAGAATGGCTGTGTCATCAGCATAACAAACCACTTTGATGCCATCTTCCTTCGCGAATAGACTCAAAATGTCATTAATGTAAAGGAGAAACAGAGTGGGACCTAAAATACTGCCCTGTGGCACACCAAAAGAAAGTTTCTCAACGTTGCTAACAAGTCCTGCCACACCAAGACACTGTCCTCTGCCCTTGATGTAACTACTGAACCAGTCCAAAGCAACCCCTCGAATTCCCATACGTTCCATTTTTCTCAGGAGAATATCTGGTGCGACAGTGTCAAAGGCCTTAGCGAGATCAAGGAAAACACATAGGCATTTGTTTCCAACATCCAGGCTTGACACTACGTGATCGAGAAGTTCATTAACAGCATCTTCAGTTGATTTGCCCTTGCGGAAACCAAACTGAGAAGAGGCGATGATGTCCTTGCCTTCGAGGAATTGAACCAATCTTCTATTAACAAGTTTTTCTAATATTTTAGATAAAACGGGTAGCAGGGAGATTGGTCTATAACTCGATGGATTGCTTCTGTCGCCATTTTTGAAGATAGGTGTAACCTGAGCGACCTTCCAACATTCAGGAAACTTACCAGTACAAAGGCTAAGATTAAAGACTTCCGTGAGAGGACCTACAATAAAACTGCCTATCTTTTTAATTAAGGTGTTGGAGATGCCATCCCTTCCTGGAGCAGTACCATCTTTGAGTGACTTAATTGCGGACAGTACCTCCCGACAGTCAGTCGGAGCCATAAAAAATGAGTCCGAACAGGACGAAGAGCAGTCAACAACACTCGCTAGCTCTGCCACCGTCCCGCCCAACGCACCAAGAATAAGATCCGCTTGCCTCTTGCCAACACTGACGAAGTACCGATTACATTCGTTAACAGAAATATCATGTGACTGACCAGGCACGAGGAGATGCTTTGCATCTTCGGACTGTTTATTTAAGTCACAAATAGTTTTAATGGCTTTCCACATCTTAGAAGAGTTGCCCCTACACCCAATCAGAAGTTTGTTATTATAATTAGATTTGAGATTTTTCATTAGGCCCAAAAGAAAGTTACGGTATCGAATATATTTCTCATGCAGTTTCTGGTTTAGAGGTTCTGTTTTAACTTTTAGGTGAAGTAAGTCTCGATATTTCATTGATCTGAGTAGACCAGGTATGACCCAGTCCTTAAGGGCACGCTTTCGCCGGCTCAGAGAAAATGTATGCTTTTTGATTAAGTTATCTATAGTATCTGTCAAATTTTGAGCAGCGGAATCAGGATCTAATGACCTCTGCACCAGAGTCCAATCACAGACCCTTACCCCCTCGATCAATCCCCTATAGTCAATAACACGATCAGGCCCACGATAAGGCCGACCGCTGGGCAGAGCCTCATATTTCACACCGGCCATAACAAGGTCATGATCCGTTAGATGCGAGTACTATTAGAACAGAGTACTCATCACCCTCCTGCAATATGTACCCTCTCTAACAAATCACCCTGTATAAAGCTGACCTGCGCAATATCGTTGGCGTCGCATAGGAATTGTTACCGGGAATTTTCTAAAATTAAAATTAGCCTTAGTTACTCCTAATTACATAAGCAACCTGCCAGTAAAAGTCCTATCCCAATCAGTTCAGCCGTTCCAGAGATTAGCCGGAAGAAACAGACAGACAAAACAAATAAAAATATTGTATATTTAGTTATGTGAACCGCATGCACGTAGTAGAAAGCAGTTATTTTAATATTACAAACAGACACTCCAATTTTATTAGAATAGAATAGAATAGAATAGAATAGAATAGAATAGAATAGAATAGAATAGAATAGAATAGAATAGAATAGAATAGAATAGAATAGAATAGAATAGAATAGAATAGAATAGAATAGAATAGAATAGAATAGAATAGAATAGAATAGAATAGAATAGAATAGAATAGAATAGAATAGAATAGAATAGAATAGAATAGAATAGAATAGAATAGAATAGAATAGAATAGAATAGAATAGAATAGAATAGAATAGAATAGAATAGAATAGAATAGAATAGAATAGAATAGAATAGAATAGAATAGAATAGAATAGAATAGAATAGAATAGAATAGAATAGAATAGAATAGAATAGAATAGAATAGAATAGAATAGAATAGAATAGAATAGAATAGAATAGAATAGAATAGAATAGAATAGAATAGAATAGAATAGAATAGAATAGAATAGAATAGAATAGAATAGAATAGAATAGAATAGAATAGAATAGAATAGAATAGAATAGAATAGAATAGAATAGAATAGAATAGAATAGAATAGAATAGAATAGAATAGAATAGAATAGAATAGAATAGAATAGAATAGAATAGAATAGAATAGAATAGAATAGAATAGAATAGAATAGAATAGAATAGAATAGAATAGAATAGAATAGAATAGAATAGAATAGAATAGAATAGAATAGAATAGAATAGAATAGAATAGAATAGAATAGAATAGAATAGAATAGAATAGAATAGAATAGAATAGAATAGAATAGAATAGAATAGAATAGAATAGAATAGAATAGAATAGAATAGAATAGAATAGAATAGAATAGAATAGAATAGAATAGAATAGAATAGAATAGAATAGAATAGAATAGAATAGAATAGAATAGAATAGAATAGAATAGAATAGAATAGAATAGAATAGAATAGAATAGAATAGAATAGAATAGAATAGAATAGAATAGAATAGAATAGAATAGAATAGAATAGAATAGAATAGAATAGAATAGAATAGAATAGAATAGAATAGAATAGAATAGAATAGAATAGAATAGAATAGAATAGAATAGAATAGAATAGAATAGAATAGAATAGAATAGAATAGAATAGAATAGAATAGAATAGAATAGAATAGAATAGAATAGAATAGAATAGAATAGAATAGAATAGAATAGAATAGAATAGAATAGAATAGAATAGAATAGAATAGAATAGAATAGAATAGAATAGAATAGAATAGAATAGAATAGAATAGAATAGAATAGAATAGAATAGAATAGAATAGAATAGAATAGAATAGAATAGAATAGAATAGAATAGAATAGAATAGAATAGAATAGAATAGAATAGAATAGAATAGAATAGAATAGAATAGAATAGAATAGAATAGAATAGAATAGAATAGAATAGAATAGAATAGAATAGAATAGAATAGAATAGAATAGAATAGAATAGAATAGAATAGAATAGAATAGAATAGAATAGAATAGAATAGAATAGAATAGAATAGAATAGAATAGAATAGAATAGAATAGAATAGAATAGAATAGAATAGAATAGAATAGAATAGAATAGAATAGAATAGAATAGAATAGAATAGAATAGAATAGAATAGAATAGAATAGAATAGAATAGAATAGAATAGAATAGAATAGAATAGAATAGAATAGAATAGAATAGAATAGAATAGAATAGAATAGAATAGAATAGAATAGAATAGAATAGAATAGAATAGAATAGAATAGAATAGAATAGAATAGAATAGAATAGAATAGAATAGAATAGAATAGAATAGAATAGAATAGAATAGAATAGAATAGAATAGAATAGAATAGAATAGAATAGAATAGAATAGAATAGAATAGAATAGAATAGAATAGAATAGAATAGAATAGAATAGAATAGAATAGAATAGAATAGAATAGAATAGAATAGAATAGAATAGAATAGAATAGAATAGAATAGAATAGAATAGAATAGAATAGAATAGAATAGAATAGAATAGAATAGAATAGAATAGAATAGAATAGAATAGAATAGAATAGAATAGAATAGAATAGAATAGAATAGAATAGAATAGAATAGAATAGAATAGAATAGAATAGAATAGAATAGAATAGAATAGAATAGAATAGAATAGAATAGAATAGAATAGAATAGAATAGAATAGAATAGAATAGAATAGAATAGAATAGAATAGAATAGAATAGAATAGAATAGAATAGAATAGAATAGAATAGAATAGAATAGAATAGAATAGAATAGAATAGAATAGAATAGAATAGAATAGAATAGAATAGAATAGAATAGAATAGAATAGAATAGAATAGAATAGAATAGAATAGAATAGAATAGAATAGAATAGAATAGAATAGAATAGAATAGAATAGAATAGAATAGAATAGAATAGAATAGAATAGAATAGAATAGAATAGAATAGAATAGAATAGAATAGAATAGAATAGAATAGAATAGAATAGAATAGAATAGAATAGAATAGAATAGAATAGAATAGAATAGAATAGAATAGAATAGAATAGAATAGAATAGAATAGAATAGAATAGAATAGAATAGAATAGAATAGAATAGAATAGAATAGAATAGAATAGAATAGAATAGAATAGAATAGAATAGAATAGAATAGAATAGAATAGAATAGAATAGAATAGAATAGAATAGAATAGAATAGAATAGAATAGAATAGAATAGAATAGAATAGAATAGAATAGAATAGAATAGAATAGAATAGAATAGAATAGAATAGAATAGAATAGAATAGAATAGAATAGAATAGAATAGAATAGAATAGAATAGAATAGAATAGAATAGAATAGAATAGAATAGAATAGAATAGAATAGAATAGAATAGAATAGAATAGAATAGAATAGAATAGAATAGAATAGAATAGAATAGAATAGAATAGAATAGAATAGAATAGAATAGAATAGAATAGAATAGAATAGAATAGAATAGAATAGAATAGAATAGAATAGAATAGAATAGAATAGAATAGAATAGAATAGAATAGAATAGAATAGAATAGAATAGAATAGAATAGAATAGAATAGAATAGAATAGAATAGAATAGAATAGAATAGAATAGAATAGAATAGAATAGAATAGAATAGAATAGAATAGAATAGAATAGAATAGAATAGAATAGAATAGAATAGAATAGAATAGAATAGAATAGAATAGAATAGAATAGAATAGAATAGAATAGAATAGAATAGAATAGAATAGAATAGAATAGAATAGAATAGAATAGAATAGAATAGAATAGAATAGAATAGAATAGAATAGAATAGAATAGAATAGAATAGAATAGAATAGAATAGAATAGAATAGAATAGAATAGAATAGAATAGAATAGAATAGAATAGAATAGAATAGAATAGAATAGAATAGAATAGAATAGAATAGAATAGAATAGAATAGAATAGAATAGAATAGAATAGAATAGAATAGAATAGAATAGAATAGAATAGAATAGAATAGAATAGAATAGAATAGAATAGAATAGAATAGAATAGAATAGAATAGAATAGAATAGAATAGAATAGAATAGAATAGAATAGAATAGAATAGAATAGAATAGAATAGAATAGAATAGAATAGAATAGAATAGAATAGAATAGAATAGAATAGAATAGAATAGAATAGAATAGAATAGAATAGAATAGAATAGAATAGAATAGAATAGAATAGAATAGAATAGAATAGAATAGAATAGAATAGAATAGAATAGAATAGAATAGAATAGAATAGAATAGAATAGAATAGAATAGAATAGAATAGAATAGAATAGAATAGAATAGAATAGAATAGAATAGAATAGAATAGAATAGAATAGAATAGAATAGAATAGAATAGAATAGAATAGAATAGAATAGAATAGAATAGAATAGAATAGAATAGAATAGAATAGAATAGAATAGAATAGAATAGAATAGAATAGAATAGAATAGAATAGAATAGAATAGAATAGAATAGAATAGAATAGAATAGAATAGAATAGAATA
>AP028260.1:1078975-1113975 GCA_030269945.2 Trilocha varians
TAGAATAGAATAGAATAGAATAGAATAGAATAGAATAGAATAGAATAGAATAGAATAGAATAGAATAGAATAGAATAGAATAGAATAGAATAGAATAGAATAGAATAGAATAGAATAGAATAGAATAGAATAGAATAGAATAGAATAGAATAGAATAGAATAGAATAGAATAGAATAGAATAGAATAGAATAGAATAGAATAGAATAGAATAGAATAGAATAGAATAGAATAGAATAGAATAGAATAGAATAGAATAGAATAGAATAGAATAGAATAGAATAGAATAGAATAGAATAGAATAGAATAGAATAGAATAGAATAGAATAGAATAGAATAGAATAGAATAGAATAGAATAGAATAGAATAGAATAGAATAGAATAGAATAGAATAGAATAGAATAGAATAGAATAGAATAGAATAGAATAGAATAGAATAGAATAGAATAGAATAGAATAGAATAGAATAGAATAGAATAGAATAGAATAGAATAGAATAGAATAGAATAGAATAGAATAGAATAGAATAGAATAGAATAGAATAGAATAGAATAGAATAGAATAGAATAGAATAGAATAGAATAGAATAGAATAGAATAGAATAGAATAGAATAGAATAGAATAGAATAGAATAGAATAGAATAGAATAGAATAGAATAGAATAGAATAGAATAGAATAGAATAGAATAGAATAGAATAGAATAGAATAGAATAGAATAGAATAGAATAGAATAGAATAGAATAGAATAGAATAGAATAGAATAGAATAGAATAGAATAGAATAGAATAGAATAGAATAGAATAGAATAGAATAGAATAGAATAGAATAGAATAGAATAGAATAGAATAGAATAGAATAGAATAGAATAGAATAGAATAGAATAGAATAGAATAGAATAGAATAGAATAGAATAGAATAGAATAGAATAGAATAGAATAGAATAGAATAGAATAGAATAGAATAGAATAGAATAGAATAGAATAGAATAGAATAGAATAGAATAGAATAGAATAGAATAGAATAGAATAGAATAGAATAGAATAGAATAGAATAGAATAGAATAGAATAGAATAGAATAGAATAGAATAGAATAGAATAGAATAGAATAGAATAGAATAGAATAGAATAGAATAGAATAGAATATACTTTATTGTACCAAAAAACACCAATTAATTTAAAAACTGATACAGCATATAGTAGTAGTACAATATAGGCGGCCTTATCGCTATAGCGATTTCTTAGATGTAAATGATTCCTGAGATAGGCCATCTTATCGATGCTATCACAAAAGATACGGCTTGAGATGTCGCGGTCACCGATCTTTTTTTTTTTGGAACGATGTTCCTTACCGCGCATTGTGAAAGGGGGCTAGACGGAAAAAAATCTTACGAAAAGTTGTCACGACACTTTTTTTGTATTAGATGATTATCGCTAGATGGCGCTGTGATCAAAATCTTTTAAAAGACGTTCCTTATCGCGCGTAAAAAAAAGGAAAAAAAAATATAAGATATCTTTTAATCGAAAGGAACTTCGTTCCATCCGGGTGTCCCTTGACACCTCTCAAGTTTTTTTTTTTGTATTACCATGTAGGCAGACACTTCCTCTATGTCACAAAGGTACTCTACATTCTGCTACAAGTACTCTTAAGACTTTTACTGCCAGCGTGGTCAGTGCTAATCGACACGACTTTGAAAGGACAATAAGTTTTTTTCTTGGTAGTTAACGTATTAATAGAATGTGTTTCCTCCAATGTGCTCATGTGGCTTAGAAATAGGGTCATTACACCATATATTTATTACCAGTCCTAGGTGCCGGATTTCATTTCCCTATTAATATGGACTAGTACTAGCTAACCGAAAGTCGTGGTGGCCGAGTGGTCGAAGCGCTTCCTTCCGGACAGGATGTCGCGGGTTCAAATCCGGCCGGCTTGTACCTCTAAATCTAAATGTGAAAAAAGATTTATGTGCAATTTTCCACAACACCACTAGCTAAAAACGGTGAAGGAAAACATCGTGACGAAACCTGCATATCGGAAAAAGGTTCTAAAAATATGTGAAGTCCCCAATCCGCGTTAGGCGAGCGTGGTGGACTATGCCTAACCCGTCTTCGGAGGAGACCTGAGCTCAGCAGTGGGCAGTAATGGATTGTTGCAGTACAGTACAATACTAGCTAACCTACTCTACGTCACAAAGGGAAAACGTTGTTAAAACTTTACGCACTTTTACACCACTCGACTGAATCTCATCAAACCGTTTGTTCGTTTACCTACAAACGCAAGTAAATCCTTACCGACATTCTTTCCCTTCTTAATCTTCCACTTGGGCTGTGGTTTCACTGGGTGCGTCTTTCGTATCTTTCCGTTCTTCTCTCGTCTCTTGTCCATCTGATCCTTGATTTCTGAGCTGTTGGGGTTCAACTTCCCGTCCAAAGCACTCCAAGTTGACCTAAGAATAAAATTACAACTTAAGTTCGTGATAATCTTAATAAAATTTCTTTATATTCAATTTTTTAGATAAGTTGACACTGGCCTTCCCAACTTCATTTGTACATGAAAGAAATTGTCGTTGCTTATCAAAAACGTAAAGAGAGAAAAATAGCAGGGTAGGTATCGAATAAGAATAACCTATATCGCTAAATAGGATGAACGACAAAATTAGGGACCGCTCTTCACGAAACATTCCGTCAAACTAGGTAGGTACTTTTAAATTCCAACAATTAACACACAGAAGAATAAGTCCCCATCTTCTTGGCTTGATAACTCTATCCACGCTTACGTATTCTTCTATGACACTTTTAGTCTTAAGGAGGGTCCTTAAAGTTAGGTCGTAGGTAGCGCGACCCCTCAATGTCCCCTGACATTGCAGAGGTTCATGAGTGACGGTAACCACTTACGATCAGGTGGCACGTTGGCTCGTCTGCCTACATGGCTATAAAAAAAAAATAGTACGCAAACTAAAGCCGAGTTAGGATCACGAACGCCATTGCTTACCCAGTCCTCAAGTCCGGTCCATCAGTAGAACTAGTCGCCAAAGTCTTCAGCATCTTGTACATAAGCAGCTCCTTCACCGGATCGTCACTCGAGATGTCTGTGTGACCAGTGTCGATGTAGTTATCATCCTGTTTAGAATATTAATTTAAGAGTGTAATTAAATTAAGAAAGGTATACCTAGTAGTTTGAACGTGGCAACTATCTATTACAGTTTGAATAGTACAATTTTGACGTAGTCAGACATGCGATGAATTGGGATGAGGAACGTGCTGAGGTTATAAAGTAGATGGATGGAAGTAGAATAAATAGTAAACTATCTGAGTGCATATTAATTTACCTTAAAAATAGAAATATACCACATTTCTTTTAGTAAGAACACAACTAAAACAACGTCGTTCCAATCAAAGAAGGTTATTACAAAACGAAGGTTACATAATCATTTAAGTTTGATAAATCAAGATACCTTATACAAAATAAAGAACTAAAGTAGTAGTAACCATTCTCCTCATTCGTTCAACCCTTCAACACGTATAAAAACAGTATATTTATTTAAAAAATCAACAAACTCACCAAGAAGCTATCAGGGTTGATCTCAGTCAGGATGCCGTCATCGTAGACCTCTGCTCGAGTTCTTATGACTACTAAGAACCAGATCGCTGCGCTGAGGAGTCCAGCTTTGCTTTGCATTCTAAGAATACACAGAGGAATTAAATGAAAATCGAATAAATCCAGTTGCAAAACGTATTCAGTTTTACATCTCATAAATCCTCAAATTTTCTATTTAGATATCTTTTACAACAATCTATCTTCGGGGTTTAGAAAAAGTCCTGTGGTAGGTGATGGATGCTCTCAATGCCCTGGCAATGCAGAGGTGCGTGAGCAACCATAACCGCTTAGGTACGAAGGTCTCGATCAAAATCACTACATTTAGTTCCACACCTATAATTTTGAACGATCATTAGATATAAATAACGCAATAAAATGAAACTATGACTTGTCCTTCTTCAAACGAGGCTTAAAGAAAGTCCTTAAAAGGTAGGCCGTAGGTAGCGGCCTCGCAGTGTCCGCTGACATTGCAGAGGTCCATGAGCAACGGTAACCGCTTACGATCAGGTGGCCCGTTAGCTCGTCTGCCTACAAGGCAATAAAAAAAAAATAAAAAAAAATGTCATAAAATCCAAAAAAACACCCGTCCCTCCAAAACACTATATCCAGAATTCTCTGCCATAATATACCTACTGTTTATTAGATTATGCTATCCATTAGTATCACTCTATTTCCTAATGTAATAATTTTCCTGAAACTTTGTCAGTGAAAAAACGTGACCAAATTAGACGTTATTAATTTACTTTATGATTAACTATCTGGAAAATGAGCGCTTAAAATAATAACGGTTTCATTAAATTAAAGGGTCTCGTCAAATATTAATATCTACTTGAATTTCCACGGCTAATTAACTTATTAGTTAAATAAGAAAGAATAACAACGACTTTAATAAAACCAGTTAGTACTAACTAACAGTAGCGGTGGTCGAGTGGTTGAAGCGCTTGCCTTCCGTGCGGGAGGTCGCGAGTTCAAAACCGGCCGGCTTCTACATCTAAATCTTAATATGAAAAAGATTTATGTGCAATTTTTCACAACACCACTGACTAAAAACGGTGAAGGAAAACATCGTGAGGAAACCTGCATGTCGGAAAAGGGTTCTAAAAATCCTTTGAAGATATGTGAAGTCCCCAATCCGCATTAGGCAAGCGTGGTGGACTATGCCTAATCCCTCTTCGGAGGAGACCTGAGCTCAGCAGTTGGCAGTAATGGGTTGTTACAGTACAGTACAGTACTAACTGTAGACTTTAATAAAATATAATTTTGGTTATAATGCAGAACTAGGTCCTTATTTCAGAGGGCCAAAAGTAGTGTATGGAAAAGAAGAAATAAAAATTCTTGTCAGAAACATTTATTTCATTGAAAATTAATTAATCATATTAAAACAATAGTGTTACAAAATTATCGATTCCTTTAGAAATTTCTATAGAACTTCATTGTTCCATTATTAACCAGATTGTTTTGTTGTTTATATTAATAATACCCTTTTCATTCAATGATACTCTAAAGTACTCTAAACGTATTGTATTTATTGAATGATAACAATTTAATACATTGAAAACAGTACTTCACTAATAATAATTAAGGTCACTAAAAATAAATAACCTTTATTTTTATATTGCCTATCGCTCATGGGTCTCTGCAATGTCAGGGAATACTGCGGAGACACCATCTACGATCTACCCTTTTTTTTTTTGTTACGGGAGGAAAACGCCGGAATTCCATTCACCCCGCGAGTGGGGTATGTGGGAGTTGAACCGCACCAAAACCTCCCACCGCTCACGCTCGACGTCCGATCCCCGGCCAGGGACAGAACCCGGCACGACGCTGGTAGGGGTGACAGGACGCGTTCGCGATCGACGCTTACGTATCGCCCTGGCACCCCCGGACGCCGTACGATCTACCCTTAAGGACTTTCCTCAACCTGCGTACCTACCTAAGTATTACCAGAGGAGTGCCATTTTTTATTGGCAGGTGAGGTAATATGCTTCCTAATTGTAAATGGTTACTGTTGCTCATGGACATCTGCAACTTTGGACTTACGATCTGTTTCAAGTGAACCTATTCTTAAATACTATGAAATTAATATTTGTATTATCAGCTTTTATTCTTTATCTTTCTAAATATACCTATAAACAAAAATTAAAACGAATTAAATTCTTAATACTTGTGATTTAATTTCTACTCCATTTTATTAGTAAAATCAGTTATTATAATTGTTTTATTTACATAGTTATCCAGTTATTATAACTACTACATACTTGAAAGTAATTTGTTGCTCGCGGCTGTAGAGGTTTGAAATTCAGCTGTAAACTCCACGCGATGCCGATCCCGACTGAGTTGGGAAGCTGGCCTGAGCCTTTTATATAACCTTCGGTGTACCGAGGGTTGCGCATCAAACATAGAACTAGTTCGGGAACACCTGGATTAGCTCTTAATTACAAATGTAGTGAAATCAAGTTGATTAGCATCTAAAAGATTTCCAAAAACAGAAGAGAATTTGTAGGAACTAATGGCTAAATGTGAAACAGATTTATATGCAATTTTTCACAACACCACTGACTATAAACGGTGAAGGAAAACATCGCGAGGAAACCTGTCGGAAAAGGGGTTCTAAAAATCCTTTGAAGATATGTGAAGTCCCCAATCCGCACTAGGCAAGTACTAAATAACTGGTAAATGTTTTTATTGCTTTGTAGGCAGACGAGCTAACGGGCCACCTGATCGTTAGCGGTTACCGTTGCTCATGGACCTCTGCAATGTAGGGTACACTGCTGATTCGCTACCTTCGGCCTACCATTAAGGACTTTCTCAAGCCTTGCTATCATAGCGCACGGGAAACAGCGAAGATGTGAGCTCATTCCATAGCCATATGGTGCGTGGCAGAAAATAATTTTTGAAACGGATCTTGGATGACCGCGGCGGTTCCAAATAGTAAGGAATATTTATTTATTTATTTATTTACAGGAACATCAACAGTATAACATATTGAGAAGACACATTTTGCTTATGACAACTTAAAGTTATTCTAATATGTATACCTATTACAGATGTCCACAACATTCATAACATGCAATGTACTCCAAATAATTAGTAAGAAAAAAAAAATAATTATAATCAATACATAGTATAAAACAAAGTCGCTTTCGCTGTATGTCCGTATGTATGCTTAGATCTTTAAAACTACGCAACGGATTTTGATGCGGTTTTTTTTAATAGATAGAGTGATTCTTAAGGAAGGTTTGTATGTATAATAAATGCATAATATAGTAGAGTAGACACTGATAAATTTAAAGGTTTCTAATGTGATGTCGTAAATAAGCACGTTTTTTTGCGCTTATATTGCAAACGCTGGCTGAACCCTACGAGATAGACCAAAATAATGTACTACAGTATTGTACACCTTAAAAAGTTCAACAAAAAAGTCCGCGATGGTATATGTCTATCTCTTAGGGATAACCCAGCATAACCATTTTTATTCTTTACTAAAAAATGGTTAGGTCGAAGTGATTTTAAACAATACAGCATTAATCCTTATCCAATTAAGTACCTTAAATAAATTGTGAATTTATTATAGATCAATATGCTTTTTACAGCATGTAATTTAAGTGAATATTACCGAAGATATTACAAATTTAAAATGCAGGGTCGTAGTTGTTTGCGCCGGGCGGCGCGTGCCTATATAGGCTACAATTTTTGAACCCCTTTGTATCTTATCTTTGTAAGGAATAGTAAGGATGTACTCCACACCTCGACGCCGGGTGGTGTATGGTGTTGACGTGTCGTTCGTTATTTTCCGATGAGATCTGTCCCAATACATGCAGATATTATTGAAATTAGATTATTATTAAAAAACAGAAATTATCGAATCAGAGCATTAGAAATGCAAACCTCTTCAGTCGAAGAACCAGACATTATATGATATTAGGTGCACCATAATATAGGCAGTCCTTGAGTTACCACTTACCACAACTTCTTGCCGCAGCTTACCTATATAACTAGGTAGATACCTATACCAGTGGCGAAGTATTATAAACTTAATGATTATATAAATGACTGCACAAATTGGGAATGAGGTGCTCGTCCCGGGCCTTTTCAATTGATACATTTGTTAAAAACAAAAATATTGTAAAACAATATTAAAAAAAAAAAAAAATATATTAAATTAAAAAAAGACATGCCCGCTGAGTTTCTTGCGCCGGTTCTTCTCAGGACGGAGGCGTAATTTTAGCGAACTGGTGGTAGAACATTTGATTTTATTTTTGACATTCAAAATGTATGTGTGTCCACATGTAATTTGAAATAAATTATTTGACTTTGAGGAGTCAACTTCTTAGAGAGAGACGCCGGTATGAGGGATTAGTACAAGAATAGATCCATTTTGTTTTCATTTCATTATTGTAAGCTGCCCTGTATCTTCTGTCCCTTTTGCTAATTTTTTTAGTCACAAATATGGATGGGGAAGTCGACAGGAATGGGGCTGTATAGACCCTGCGCCACTAAGGTAATAATAAATGTTTGTGTGCTTAGTTATTAATACCAATATAACAATAAACATTTAAACTCTTAAGAACACGACAAAAATTTACCAACGCACACTGTTAAGTAATGAAAACATATACAAACTCTCGGGAATTTCGTAATTACTTTGCGAAATTTTTAACAATGACCACTGACGGCTTTTTCTTTGTTAGTTGATTTCATAATGTTCTAGAAACCAGAAGGGTTGCTTTTGAATTATTACGACGTAATTAATACGTTGATGCAGACGGCGCAGGACCGGTCGTTATGGCGAGGTTTGGGGGAGGCCTATGTCCAGCAGTGGACGTCTATAGGCTGATGATGATGATGATGATGATGAATTAATACGTTCGTATTTTTGTCCGACTTCCAAAAAGTAGGTACTTAATTTCTCCTTTTTTTTTAGGTATGTTTGTTTCTTCATAAGTTTAGTTTGGGTGGACCGATTTGAATGATTCTAGTGTCAGATTAAAAGTGATAGTCTTCACGGGGTCCCATTTAAAGACAGGTTATGGAATGAGCTCCCATCTTCGGTATTCCCAGAACGCTATGACTTGTCCTTCTTCAAACGAGGCTTGAGGGTCCTTAAAGTTAGGTCGTAGGTAGCGACCCCTCAGTATCCCCTAACATTGCAGAGGTTCATAAGCGACGGTAACCACTTACAATCAGGTGGCCCGTTGGCTCGTCTGGCATTAAAAAAAAAGGTAACAATACAAGTTTTCAATGGAAGTAGGTTTAAATTTTTTATTTAATATAAAAATGCGGTTTTAAAAATATTATTTTTTTAAAGAATTATTCAGGAATATGTTTGTATTTGATCTAGAACCTTAGCATTCACCTAGGAAGGCTGGTTTAAAAGCATTTCTCCTTTCTTAACGACTTGAAGAGGCGTGGTTCCCGACCCTGAACGTTGTGAATGCTTTTATCGTTTTCAATGTCAAAGAGAGAAACAAGGAATTAACACGGAAATATTTTCCGACACTTGTGTGTGTGTGAAAACATGCATATTGAGAAATAGATACTTCTATAGGTACCACATCTAACTTAAATTTATTTGAAGACTAGGTGACCCGCGCTACTTCGTCTGCGTTACAAAGGGGTTCAAAAATTGTAGCCTATGTGTTATTCTGATGTATAAGCTATATTGTGGTAAAATTTCATTCAAATCCATTCAGTAGTTTTTACGTGAAAGAGTAACAAACATACATCCATAAGTACATCCATCCATACATACAAACTTTCGCCTTCATAATATAATATATATTATACTAGCTGACCCGCGCAACTTCGTCTGCGTTACAAAGGGGTTCAAACAGTACTCGCTATGCCGTCGCGATATTATTTTCGCCGCCCGCTGTGGGTGTATTAATAAAATTGCGTTTTATACTCGTGATGACTTCTAAACGAAAAGTCCGATTGGAATAAAACAAAAAGTAATTTACTTCTACATTAATACTCTTGATAATATAATACTTAATTTGGATAAGGGTTAATATAACGATACTCATTTTACATTAAATTCAAGCTCGGGACGAAATATTTTTTTTTATAAACATAAAAGCGGTTATTGTGACTAAACTATGATAGTTAGATATATGCTGTCGCGGACGTTTGTCTTCAAAAGACCTAAAAACCCGTAGTACATCATTTTGTTCTATTATCAATAGTTTTTGCAGCGTACGCATAAATAGGTTTTTGATTTTTCACCTTTTGTTACATATTCGATATTTTCATGCGAATCCCTAATTTTTTTGAAAATAAAATATAGCCTATAACCTGCCTCGATAAATGGACTTTCCAACAGTGAAAGAATTTTTGAAATCGGACCAGTAGATCCTGAGATTAGCGCGTTCAAACAAACAAACAAACAAACAAACTGTTCAGCTTTATAATATTAAGTATAGATATAATATCAGAGAAGCTGTGAATGCCACCTTTCTCATCTCGTGCTGGGTTCTGTCCTCAGCTGGGGTTCGGACGCTGAGCGTGAGTGGCAGGAGGTTTTCGGGGCTGGTGGAAGTCCGGCGATTTCCTCCTGAGACAAAAAATGGGAGGTCCAAGCCCAGCACTGTACCTATAGGTACCTGTAAGAAATCTAACGTTGCCAGTGCAGAAGAAACATAAAAACAATCAATTAAAACGATAAAAAATAAAAGTTGAGAAAAAATATCTGTAATTGTCAATGTTCACTTATTCGAAATTTAAAAAAAGCGCGCCAACATAAATCTTACATTTAAAAAGTATTTTACAAAAGAGGTTTTAATCAATTTTAATAAAACTATTTATAGGTGGCGCTTTAGTCGCTAGTATCTTTGCCTTTATAATGTTTGTTAACATTCAGTCGCCTACAGCACCAATAGGTATTATAAATCTAAATCGCCTTTTAAAACTTCATAAATATAATGTCTTTATATTTATGAAGTTTTAAAAGGCGATCTTTAGAGCAACTGAACCGATTAAAAAAAGTATAAGTGCTCATTTCATAAGTAGGTATTATCAAAACAAGCTTTTACATGTGCCTTTCTCAAGAACTGCTTGTAGGAGAAACACCTTTATGGTCAGAACAAGCAATGCTTTTAACACCTTAGCACATGAACATGACATATATATCTTTACTATGTCTTCTCATAAAAAATATATCTCAATAAATTATACACATTATCTTGCCACACCTAGCTGTAATCTTCAAAATAGTTTTTTTTTATCATTGCATTATACTTTATAATTTATATATTCTTTAGCGTCTATGCCTTTCTTGTTTTTAATTCCTTTTTTTTTAGCATGATTCGAATTATTTTTAACTTGTTCTTTGCATGCATATTTGTGAGAACTTGTAATTAGTCATAAGTCACTATGTACTTCTAACTACATTTGTACCTAGCTGTAAGTTTTCCTAAAAATGTAAAATCTATACTAATATTATAAAGCTGAAGAGTTTGTTTGTTTGAACGCGCTAATCTCAGGATCTACTGGTCCGATTTCGAAAATTCTTTCACTGTTGGAAAGTCCATTTATCGAGGAAGGTTATAGGCTATATTTTATTTTGAAAAAATTAGGGATCCGTATGAAAATATCGAATTTGTAATACAATGTGTAATATCGAAAACCTATTTATGCGTACACTGCAACAGCATTAAGAGTACTGTTTGAAGTAGTTTGAAACCCTTTGTGACGCAGACGAAGTTGCGAGGGTCATCTAGTAAAATAATAAAATAAAACAAAGCAAATAGTTCGTTATAAAACCCCATTTTTTTTCCAAAATACCGTTAGTGAAAAGCTTAATTGCAATTACCTAACTCAATAAGAGTCAATACAATTTATTTGCACTAAAAGGATTAATGTCTATTGAATTTTCATCAAAATATTTGTAGAGCTAATGAAAATAATTCAATTAATTTCGTGTCTAACGGGTAATTGATACAAAAAGGCTGATAATTGGATTATGTTTCAAACATTAGTTAAAAGTATTTGATGTACCTAACCAGAGGGTATTGCAAATTAAATAATTTTGGAAAGAGAATTTTAGATAAATCTGTGTTGAATCCGCAACTAACAATTTAATATGATATTTATTTTGAATTAAAATCAGATTGCAAATAATATAAATTTTATTTTACAGTTTTGTTACATTTTCTTCTCAATTTTCCAATTTTGGCGGCAATCTTTCTCTACTTTTCTTTTTGTGCCACGGGTTACACACACATTATGCCCAATTATAAAAAATAGGAAAATTGACTAGGCTGTACATAAAATATCAGGAACAGTAAATTGCTATTAAAAACATGCTCCAACAATCTGACTCTGAAACACAGATTAGAAAGTATATTACAGATGCGACACTGTTACCGTTTGAAGTTTATTTAGTAAAGAGGTACGAGTCTCAGACGCTCCAGTAGAGGGCGCCAGCATTTTTTTTTTCTGTAGAATTTTTGCATTGCTGCATGAAACAAGTTGGCATTTAATTTCGGCCATTGGTTAAAAGGATAATCTATTACATTAAATTAATGTGACTTCTTTGGCCCAAATGGAGTATATCTAATGAAATAATATTAAAATAAAATAGAATCAGGATGACTAACCCAAATGCTAGGCAACTTTCGCCTATTTTAGAGGTGACTGTCACACTCAGTATAAGATTTATTCCGCGACACCAATTAAATATTTGTAATTGCACAGTTGTGAAAATTATGTAAAATTTCGACTTTATGGGTAGGACAGCCCAACCATTCCAAATCCCTCCCAAGTAAATATAGGTTTTTAATATTTTTTGTTAAATTACCTTTTTTCTTATAATTATAGTTCAAGTTTGCATTCGTTGCGTCTGTTAATCCAGAAAATGCTACAATAAATTGTGTAGAGGGTTATTTTATTCTTTTTCTTTTTAATTTTTTTCGTTCTCTAAAGATAATCAATTGATGAACTTTAGTGAGCTCTTCAGTTGTTATACTTTTTTCACATTTTGTACATTTTCTCCCTCTACGTAACTTATGTACAACATATCCAGCCGTGAACCTCTAGCGTTACAGTTATTTTTTTCATTAAAAACGAGTTGGCTTGAAAACTCAACTGTAAAGTGATGTTTACATTTTGGTATATTTATATTTTTTATTTTTTCTTTTTTCGTCGCCTCAGTGCTTGTTTGGCTTATCTGACATTGTTTACGAAAATGACTTTTTAATGCAGTATTATAAAGAATTAAATTTCCATCCTATTGGTAAAATATTTTTTTAAAATATTAAATTCTAAAATAATAAAAATTTCATTAGTTTTTTACTCAACACGGCACTTAACGAAAATTCCGTGCTTGTTTGCTGTTTTTTTTTTTTTTTTTTTTCAGTTGGAGGAAATCACCGGAACCCGCCCGCCCCGCGGGCGGGGTATGTGGGAGTTGAACCTCACTAAAACCTCCAACCGCTCACACTCAGCGTCCGAACCCCGGCTGAGGCCAGAACCCAGCACGGGGTTTGGAGGGACGGCGCGACGCGTTACGCCATCGGCATGCTTTCCCGTCGCTCCGTCCCCGGACGCCGAACCGGTAGCCGCCGGCGAATACGGCCACCGGCTCTCTCGGTCGGCGGGCTTTCCGAAGCCCGCCAAGATGGGACCGCGTGTCACCCTCCCGCGGAATACCCCGCTGGGTCAGAACCAGCGTGGGTCGGGGAGCGCGGTCTACCATCCCCCGGATGCTCTAGCGCTAAGGGCGTGTTGAGCGAGACACGGCACCTTCTTGGGTCCCCGCTCGCACTCGCATGCGTTGGGGACCCGAAACTCTTAGGGGGCCAGAATCCGGGCGAGATCCCGGTTCCGGCCCCCTGCTCGACGGCGGCGGGTTGGCAAGTCGAGAGCGGCGTACAGCCTCTCTCTCTCAGCCCCCGCCACCTGCTTCTGCGAGATGGTGGCCTCGCAGAAGTCGAGCATCGCCTTCCAAGACTCGTCGCTCTCGAGCATCGACGCCGCGACGCCCGGGAGCGACAAGTCCGGACCTATTTGTTGGACCAGGACACAACGCTGCCCCTCCCATGCGGGGCAGCGCGCGAGCGTATGCTCCGCCGTGTCCTGGTCACATCCCACGCAATGGTGGCACCTCGCCGTCGGCTCGGCCTTGATCCGGTGCAGATACCGACCGAAGCACCCGTGCCCGGTCAGCATCTGCACCATCCAAAAGGTGAGGCGTCCTTCGCCACGACCCACCCAATCATCTAGGATCGGGCGGATCGCCTCGACGGTCCGTAGACCCCAGGTGGGGTTAGCGAGACGTCGCTTCCACGCTTCCATTACGGACCGCCGAGATTGGACCTTCCGATCGCGAACCGCTTCCCGCAGGGGACGCACCACGCCCCGGGCGCGGAGTTCGCATCGCCAGCGATAGTCGCCAGCGAGCGCCTCCGCCTCCAGCTCCCAGGGCGGCGTCCCCGCCAGCACGCACGCCGCCTCAAAGGCGACGGTGCGGTAACCGCGGATGGCCCTAATAGCAACGATGCGCTGTGGCCGACGCAGGAATCGGGCGATGTTTAATCGCACCCGTGCGTCGGCCCAGACGGGCGCACCGTATAGGGCCATCGATCGCACCACCCCCGCATAGAGGAGGCGCACGGCGCGGCTGGGCCCCCCGACATTCGGGAGCAACCGACCCAGTTGGCCGGCCGTCCTTATCAATCGGGGGACCAGGTTCGCGAAATGGGCCTGGAAGGTCCAACGGCTATCCAACACGAGGCCGAGGTACCTCAACTGCACCCCGACCTCAATCTGGACGCCTCCAACCATTATTTGGGCGTCGACTGGCGGCACCGCCCCGGCCCCGTAGAACCACAGGGCCTGGGATTTGTGCAACGCCACGTCGAGGCCCAACCTCTTTATTTTGCCGACGACGAGGGCCACCCCCGCTGTGGCAAGACGGGCAGACTCTCGGAAGTCATCCCCCCGGGCCACGACCAAAGTGTCGTCCGCGTAACAAATGACGCTAAGGCCCGGGAGGAGGGCGCCCCTCAGCACCCAGTCGTACCCGATATTCCACAGTAGGGGTCCAAGAACAGACCCCTGTGGAACACCGCGCACGACCTGGAACCGGTGCAAGGTCCCACCGTACCCGGTACATTCGACCGACCTGGCCTCCAGGTAGGAGCCGATCAGCCGGCGGAGATAGAGGGGCACTCCATGCCTCTCCAGTGCCCCCCCAATCACGGACCAGGGCAGGGTGTTAAAGGCATTGGCGATGTCGAGCGACACCGCCAGGGCCACCCCACCCTGGGAGACGGCCTCCTCCGAGAGGGTCCGGACACGTAGAATTGCGTCTACGGTCGAACGACCCTCCCGGAAGCCGTACTGCTCCGCCGACAGATCGGGTCCAACCCCGACCAGGTGCTGAACGATGCGGGCGGCCAGAACGCGTTCTAGCAATTTGCCCACCTCGTCCAGCAGCACGATGGGACGGTAACCGGCGGCTGAGTCCGCCGGGCGCCCCTCTTTCCGCAAGAGGACTAGTCTGCCCGCCCTCCAGAGCGAGGGAAACCGTCCCGACTCCAGGCAAGAATTAAAAAGCCTTAGGAGTCGGTCCCCTAGGGCATTGATGGCCAAGGCCAGGACCCGGCCGTGGATGCCGTCCGGGCCGGGGGCCGTGTCCTTCGCACTCATCCGTGCCACGGCCACATGGAGCTCATCTCTGGTGATATGAGGCACCTCAGCAGTGGCTTCACCGCCGGTGTAAAGATCCGGCGGCTCACCCATAGCAGGCGGAGTAAATCCGGCCTGCTCCTGCGGGAACAGCGTCGAGACGATGTCCCGCAGCTGCTGAGGCTGGAGACGCTCGGTCATGGGAGGCGCCCACGGGCGCACCTTACCGCGCACCGATTTGTACGGGCGCCCCCACGGATTGTCATCGAGCGTCCCCAAGAGAGTCACCATGTGCCCTTCCTTGGCCAGCTTGATGGCCAGCCGCATGGCAGTCCTCGCCTCCGCGTACTCGCCATGCAGCCGGTCCTCCTCCTCCGCGAACGCGACGGGATCGTCGCGACGCGCGAGGATGCGGCGGCGATGTCGGGCGCACCGGCGCCTCGCCCGGACGCATACAGCACGAAACTGCGCTATCTCGGGCGACCACCAGTACGCCGACTTGCTCGGAGGCCGAGGGCCGACCCGGGGCATCGAAGCATCGCTAATGCGATGCATCGTGTCCCGGAGCCATAGCGCCTCGACCTCCACATCCACAGGGTGTGGACGCATGGGCGTCCACGCCGCCACAGTTGAGGCTTCCATCAAGCGCTCCTTGTCCAGGAGCTTCAATGCCCACCTGGGGAATGACCGAGGTGCAGTTCCCTGGGCGACCGTGGTTGGCGTGGAGGCGGACAGATCAAACCGGATGTACCGGTGATCTGATAGAGACTCCGCCTCCACCAGCACTTCCCAACCGCGGATGCGTTGTGCGATGGCAGAGCTCGCGAACGTCACGTCCACGATGGATTCGCCCTGCCACCGCACGCAAGTCGCGACCGATCCTCTGTTCATAAGACAGAGCCCGGCCGCGACCGCCCACTCTTCCAACAGCCTACCCCGAGCGTCTGAGCGGGGGGAACCCCAAGCGACAGATTTCGCGTTGAGGTCCCCCGCAAGTATCACTGGACGGGGAGCGGAGCGCTGAGTAATCGCCCCGATCCCGTCCAGGAACTGCTCAAACTCGTGAGTAGGCCGACTTGGAGAGAAGTACACCCCGATCACGACGGTATCTTCCATCTTTACCGCAACGAACCCGGGTCCCCTGGCCACCATTTCCAGGGGTGGGATCGCTGCGGCTCTCCTGATGTGTATGGCCGCCAAGCCGCACTCATCCCCGAACCAGTAGTCGTCCGCTGGGGGGACATAATACGGCTCGGCGACCACAGCCACGTCAATGGACCACTCCGCCATGCTCTGGACTAACATGTCCTGAGCCCTGACGGAGTGGTTCAAATTACCTTGGAGGAAGCGACGGGTGCAGTCCATTAAGGTTGGACCACATCCATCGCTCCCTCCCCTCCTCCGCCGCCCCCGCCATCGGGCGCACTAGTCGCCACGGCGGGGTCCGAACCGCCGGCCGGTACTCCCCCGGCCGACTTCCTCTGTTGGCACCGCTTGGCTTTGCGGCGCCTATTCCGTTCTGTGTTAACACCAGACGGGGAGCAAGCTTTGCCCCCCGCCCGGTGATCAGCCTTGCGCCCGGCCGCCGCGCACAGCGCGCAGTGCGGCGCGGCCGAGCACGCGGCCGCCTTGTGTCCGGTTTGACCGCAGCGGAAACATAAACCGCTGCGGTCCACGGTGCTGGTGCACCTGGCGACACTATGCCCCGTGCCGAAGCACTTGAGGCATCGCCAGGCGCGTGACTCCAGTAGTCGCACGTGGGCTGCGACCCAGCCCACGCGCAACCTGCCTGGATCCCCAGCTGGCCTTCCTGGCGGAGGGGCGGCCAGGGAGTTGGCGGTCTCCAGCGGGCACCGCACCCAAACCGAGCTGGCCCCGGTGTAGCCTCGGCGAAGTTCGCCTACGGCCACATTCTCCGGGGCGCATTTGCCCTGGGCAGCGATGGCCGCCACCACCTCCTCCCTGGTGGTGCAGTCGTCCAGGCCGGTCACCCGCAACTCGGCCATTTTGACCGGCCTGTGCACCTTGACGTCCTCCTCCGGCCATACCGCCCGGAGGCCCGACGCCAGACGGTCCGCGATGCCAACACTGTCAGCACCGGCGGGACACTCCAGCAATCGGGCCCCATTGGCCGTGTGCCGGATATGGAGGCCGTCCTCCGCCCCTATCTCCGCCAGGTCGACGGCAGCACGCGCCTTCGCCATGACGTCGGGGTACGTCAGCCCCTTCGCCTGGCCAGCCGGCAGCAGTGTGACTACCACTGCTGCCCGCCTCGGCGCGCGCTGCTTCTTCTTCGACTTCTTCGTCTTCTTCTGCTGTTTGCCGGCGGCGGGCGCTCGACCCTGTTGGGGAGCAGCCGCAACCGCCGGGGTCCCGTTCTTGTTTTGGGCAGCGGACGGCACTCTACCCGGTTGGGGAGTAGCCTTATCCGCTGCCCTTGTCTCGGCTGGTGATTGGGCCGGAGCGACCCTGGCCCGTTTGGCGCCCCGCTTCACCACCTCGGTCCAGCCCTCATCCATATTGGATGGGGCCGGAGGAAGCGGGCGGGGCTGTGGGGGTGGTGTGGCAGCTTTAGCACCGCCGCCCCCGTTCTTCTTTTTGTTCTTATTCCGGGTCGGACCGGCCGGTCCCGTACCCGGATGTACGTCCGGTGGGGCGAGAGCTACGGGACGCGGCGCAGGTGTTGTTGCACCGCGTAGGGCTGTAAGTTCAGTCCTGAGTTCGGCAATCTGCTTGCCGAACTCCGCCGTTAGCTCTCGCCTGATGCGGGCAGCCATTTCGTCCGGGGACTCAATGGTCTGCCGCACTCTGGCTCGCGGCGACGCAAGTCGCGGCCCGCGTGCCTCCTTCTGCCGAGGACGCCACTCGTCGTCGTCGCCGTCTGTCGTCTTGGTTCGCGGCGCCGCCGCGTCGCTCGTCCGAGCAGCTGGCGACGCTCCGCCAGGTTTCGGCTTAGGCTTAGGCCCCTGAGCCTCAAGGGCCGTCAGCCTTTCCCTGAGGAGGGTCACCTCGGCCTTCGCTGTCTCCAGCTGCGTTTGTAGCACAGCGTCCCGGCTGATGGCCGCAGAGATGGCCGGCATAATTCGACCAGTCTCCTCGGCCACCCGTCGCCACGCCTTTGCGTAGGTCAGGTTGCCGCCACTGTGGTAGCGGTACGTGGCCGAGCTGGCCCGTCGTCTTAATGACTCTAGGACGACGACGGGGCTCTCGTAGAGCTCCTCATCAGTCGTCGTCCGAGTCGAGGCGACGCGAGAAGGACCTATTGGTTTCTTGCGCCTCGGCGCGGGCATCGCCGCTGCATCCTTCGCCCGTGTCCTTTTGGTGGTGGCGTCCCCGACAGCCACCCGCCGAGTGAGACTCGCCGCTCGCGATGACTCGTCGTCGGAGGCCGCTGAGGACTCCCCCGTCTCCGAGCTTCGGCGCGCCGCGGACTTCCGCTTGCGCCCGAATCTCTCGACGGAATCCTGGAATCGGGAGCAGTCATCGCTCGCGACGGTACTCGCGACCGATGCCCGCCCCGACCTTACGCCAGTAGCAATCTCCGACACAGGGGCCTGGTCGCCTACCCCTGTGCGGGCTTCGGAGGTGGACTCCACGTCCATGACCTAGCTCGAAGTTGAGGGGAGCAGTCGCATCAGTGCGACTACTCCCAGGCGCTCAACTCCGCAGCTACCCACACGTCACTGCCTTGGCACCGCCCAGGGACTACGTGTGGGGTGGGCTTTCGCGCATGAAAGTGGTATCACCCACGGACGCCAGTGACGCGAGTCCCCGCTTGTTTGCTGTATCGGTATTAGGTTGGCGCAATACTAGGTTGGCGCAGGACTAGGTTGGCGCAGGACTAGATTGGCGCAGGACTAGGTTGGCCCAATACTAGGTTGACCCAATACTAGGTTGGCCCAACACTAGGTTGGCTCAATACTAGGTTGGCGCAGGACTAGGTTGGCGCAGGACTAGGTTGGCGCAGGACTAGGTTGGCGCAGGACTAGGTTGGCGCAGGACTAGGTTGGCGCAGGACTAGGTTGGCCCAATACTAGGTTGGCTCAATACTAGGTTGGCCCAATACTAGGTTGGCCCAATACTAGGTTGGCGCAGGACTAGGTTGGCCCAATTCTAGGTTGGCGCAGGACTAGGTTGGCCCAATACTAGGTTGGCGCAGGACTAGGTTGGCCCAATACTAGGTTGACGCAGGACTAGGTTGGCGCAGGACTATGTTGGCGCAGGACTATGTTGGCGCAGGACTAGGTTGGCCCAATACTAGGTTGGCCCAATACTAGGTTGGCGCAGGACTAGGTTGGCCCAATACTAGGTTGGCGCAGGACTAGGTTGGCCCAATACTAGGTTGGCCCAATACTAGGTTGGCCCAATACTAGGTTGGCGCAGGACTAGGTAGGCGCAATACTAGGTTGGCGCAGGACTAGGTTGGCCCAATACTAGGTTGGCCCAATACTAGGTTGGCGCAGAACTAGGTTGGCCCAATACTAGGTTGGCCCAATACTAGGTTGGCCCAATACTAGGTTGGCCCAATACTAGGTTGGCCCAATACTAGGTTAGCCCAATACTAGGTTGGCCCAATACTAGGTTGGCCCAATACTAGGTTGGCGCAGGACTAGGTTGGCGCAATACTAGGTTGGCCCAATACTAGGTTAGCCCAATACTAGGTTGGCCCAATACTAGGTTGGCCCAATACTAGGTTGGCGCAGGACTAGGTTGGCCCAATACTAGGTTGGCGCAGGACTAGGTTGGCCCAATACTAGGTTGGCCCAATACTAGGTTGGCCTAATACTAGGTTGGCCTAATACTAGGTTGGCCCAATACTAGGTTGGCGCAGGAATAGGTTGGCGCAATACTAGGTTGGCGCAGGAATAGGTTTGCCGAATACTAGGTTGGCCCAATACTAGGTTGGCCCAATACTAATTTAGCCCAATACTAGGTTGGCCCAATACTAGGTTGGCCCAATACTAGGTTAGCGCAGGACTAGGTTGGCCCAATACTAGGTTGGCCCAATACTAGGTTGGCCTAATACTAGGTTGGCCTAATACTAGGTTGGCCTAATACTAGTGTGGCACTATTCTTACTGCCACCCGAATACGGACCTGCGCGAGCGCAAGCCACGCCCCCTCGGGCGCTGTCGGGCGACGGCTCGGCAGTCCGCCACAAGCCTTGCCGCGAACGCGCGTGTCTACTTTTACGAGCTCGCTCATTCCAATCGTGTATTTCGTGTTCATTTATTGTTATTTGTGCCTGTTTGTGTTTTATAGCTTTCGTATAACTTTAGCGTCTAAATATTCAATCAACTGTGTAAATATTTCGTAATTATAATTTTCCTTTCACCTACATCAGTGCTTTTAATTTTGTGTCGCTATCTAACCTTTCATACTAATAAAATTCATTCTAAATCTATCACTCTCGCTCCGCTTTTACTCTCGACTCATTGCTTGTGGCTGGACGCCGTACGGGTTCGATTCCCGGACGCTATTTTTAATTGTCAGTGGATGTACCACCACATACGTTGTACATACCACTACATTGGTGACCCCGAGGAAGAACAAACAACCGAAAAAAGATGGCTTCTAAAAATACAAGAAACGAAGATGCACCAATTGGCGGGAACACCGGAGGCGCGTCGGTTAGCGGCGGCGGTTACGACACAGGGCCGTACTCAGAGGTCAGTAGAGTGTCAGTACGAGTGCCACCCTTCTGGCCGGAGGAACCGGAAGTATGGTTCGCACAGGTCGAAGGTCAATTCGCTTTGGCCGGAATTAACAGCGACAGCACTATGTACTATACCGTGTCATCACAACTCAACCAGGAGTACGCACGAGTGATGAAGGACATCTTAACCGCACCACCGCCTACCGATAAATACAAAACATTTAAAGAACAATTAATTCGCCGAATCACCGTATCGCGGGAGAAAAAAACCCTTCAGTTGCTGCAACACGAGGAGCTAGGAGACAGAAAGCCGAGCCAATTTTTACAGCATCTACAATACCTAGCTGGACCCGATATTCCCAACGACTTCTTACGTACAGTTTGGACTAGCCGCCTACCTGTCAACATACAGACGGTTGTGGCATCACAGCCAAAATTAGACTTAGAAGGCGCAGCCGAATTGGCCGATAGAATTATAGACATAGTCCAACCATCTCCGCCCGTAGTTGCCAGTGCCGGACTCAGGACCACCTCCACAATTACCCCCCAATCTACTTTGGAGCTTCGTATTGAAGCACTATCAAGACAAGTGGAGGAGCTGGTAAACATCCAAAATCGTCGTGGCAGATACCAAGATAGACGAGAAAATCAATACAAGCCAAATTCACGCTACTCACGTTCTAGATCCAGATCCCAGTCACGACAACGCCCGGACAACCATCCACACTGCTGGTATCACTTTGAGTTCGGAGCCAAAGCGAAGAAGTGCAGACAGCCATGCACCTACGCCTCGGAAAACGACAAGGGCAGCCGCTAGTGGCCTCAACCGGTTGTCCCGCACCTTCAGGCCGAATCTTTGTCGTAGAGCGAAAAACTAAGGTACAGTACCTAGTTGATACGGGGTCGGACTTGTGCGTTTACCCTCGTTCAGGAATGCGAGTTCCCGTACAAGCCAAAACCAAGTATGAATTATACGCAGCGAACGGTACGACAATTGCTACATACGGGTACGCGAACCTGCAATTGGATCTAGGCCTCAGAAGGGATTTCCGTTGGCGTTTCGTCATAGCAGACGTATCAAAACCAATTATAGGTGTGGACTTCCTCAGCTTTTACAATCTGCTAGTCGATTGTCGAAACAAAAAACTGTGCGATAGACTTACCTCACTTTCTGTGGCAGCACCACACCAGGAACGGATTGAGGAGCTGTCATCCGTCCATACGTTACTCAACCAGGAAGGCACTAGATACCATGACCTATTACGTCAGTATCCTGATTTAACCCGACCAGCTGGTAAACATACTGAACCCAAACACAACACGATGCATCATATCAGGGTAACCCCTGGTCCACCAGTCACCAGTCGTCCACGACGTCTCGATCCAGAGAGACTACAAATCGCGAAAAAGGAATTCGAAGAAATGCTACAGAACGGCACCGCTCGAAGATCCGAAAGCTCGTGGTCCTCGCCGCTTCACCTCGCTCGAAAAAAGGATGACGGCTGGCGACCATGCGGTGACTACAGGGCGCTCAACGCTCGTACGATACCTGACAAATATCCTGTGAGAAACATTCAGGACTTCGCATACCAGCTGGCGGGTAAGTCAATATTTAGTACGGTGGACTTAGTAAAGGCGTACAACCAGATACCTGTTCATCCTAACGACATAGAAAAGACAGCCATAACAACTCCTTTTGGCATGTTTGATTTTCCTTTTATGGCATTTGGACTCCGCAACGCCGCGCAGACCTTCCAACGCTTTATGGACGAGGTACTCAAAGGTCTAGACTTTGCTTTTGTATACCTAGATGACATTTTGATTTATTCAACATCCGAAGAAGAGCATTATCAACACATGAAACAACTATTCGAACGACTGCAGGAGTACGGCGTGCTGATCAATGTTGCTAAGTGCCACTTTGGAAAAGCTGATGTGACATTCCTGGGATTCCGCGTATCTTCTACTGGAATCCGCCCACTCGAATCGAAGGTACAAGCCATCATAGACTTTCCTTTCCCTGCAACGATTAAGGAGCTTCGGCGGTTTCTAGGTATGATGAACTTTTACAGAAAGTTCTTACCAAAAGCCGCAGAGATTCAGGCACCGCTTAACGCTTTACTATGCGAAGAGAAGTGCAAAGGAAAGCAACCGATAGAACCGACACCTGCACTACACGAAGCCTTCGAGAACTGTAAACAGTGTTTAACTCAATCCACACTTTTAGTACATCCAGACGTAAACGCTGAACTAGCCATCCAAACTGACGCCTCAGATACGGCTATCGGAGCTGTACTCCAGCAACGAACTAGTAACGATTGGGTTCCATTAGCCTTCTTCTCCAGGAAGCTCACACCAGCCCAGAAGAAGTACAGCCCATACGACCGCGAACTGTTAGCAGTCTACGAAGCGATACGATACTTCCGATACATGGTCGAGGCAAGGACATTTGCTGTGTTCACGGACCACAAACCGTTGACCTATGCCTTCACCACACGCCGAGATAACTGTTCACCAAGACAGTACAGGTACTTAGACTACATTGCACAGTTCTCAACCGACATTCGCTACATTCCTGGCAAGGACAACGTAGTCGCTGACACCTTATCCCGCATTGAAGAGATAGCTGTTACGACGCTCGATTACCAGTCCCTCGCAGAAGCCCAGAAAACCGACGTTGAGTTCAATGAACTCCTCCAAGGCAGCTCAAGCCTCACGCTACGAAGCATTAGAATACCAGGCACAGATGTCGACGTATACTGTGACGTATCTACACCAGTACCACGACCATACATCACTCAACAATTTCGAAGACAGGTATTCAATAATCTACACAACCTCAGCCACCCGGGTAGGAAGGCAACAGTGAAGCTCATCGCCGAACGCTTCGTATGGAGAGGCATGCGCAAGGACTGCAGTCAATGGGCGAAGGAGTGCCAGAGATGCCAGCGTAGCAAGGTGTCCAGACACACAGTAGCACCTTTGTCCGAATTCAAAGCACCTACCGCTCGATTTCGTCACGTCCACATGGACATCATAGGACCCTTACCCATTTCCAATAGTTTCAGGTATTGCCTCACGCTTGTCGACCGTCACAGCCGATGGCCTGAAGCAATCCCTCTGCACGACATCACTGCCGAGACATGTGCAAACGCCTTCGTTGCCAACTGGGTAGCTCGCTTCGGCTGCCCAGAACACATCACAACCGATCGGGGCAGGCAATTTGAATCTCACTTATTCAAAGCCATTGCCGCCCTGGTTGGCGCCTGCCACCACACAACAACCGCCTATCACCCTGCAGCCAACGGCCTTGTCGAAAGGCTCCACCGACAACTGAAGGCGGCGATCATGTGCCACGCCAACCCAAGATGGACCGAAAGCCTCCCCATTGTACTTCTAGGCATCCGCAGCGCCTGGAAGGAAGACATCCAAGCATCCGCAGCAGAACTGGTCTATGGAGAACCTCTTCGTTTACCTGGACAGTTCTTCAACACATCCGCAGCACCTCCGGGAGATGACAACGATCTTGCTTATAGACTACGTGTACATATGAACAAACTCGCCCCACGACCGACTTCATGGCACAGCGGAAACCGATCTTTCTACGTACCCAAGGACCTAGAATCAGCATCACACGTGTTCCTGAGACAAGGGCCACTCCGTAAGTCATTGGAACCACCATTCATTGGCCCCTACAAGGTTTTAAGAAGAGGATCGAAGACGTTCGACATCGATGCAAATGGAAAACAATTAACCGTCACGATAGATCGCGTGAAACCCGCGTACATCACGCGAGATAACGACATTACAAAAGAAAATCACCAGAATGACGAAGCCAGTCAAAAACAACAACCAGAGAAAAGGACGCGAAGCGGCCGGGCGGTGAAATTTCCAGACTACTATCGACCGTAGTCACGGTCTCGGCGGGGGAGTACTGTGGCACTATTCTTACTGCCACCCGAATACGGACCTGCGCGAGCGCAAGCCACGCCCCCTCGGGCGCTGTCGGGCGACGGCTCGGCAGTCCGCCACAAGCCTTGCCGCGAACGCGCGTGTCTACTTTTACGAGCTCGCTCATTCCAATCGTGTATTTCGTGTTCATTTATTGTTATTTGTGCCTGTTTGTGTTTTATAGCTTTCGTATAACTTTAGCGTCTAAATATTCAATCAACTGTGTAAATATTTCGTAATTATAATTTTCCTTTCACCTACATCAGTGCTTTTAATTTTGTGTCGCTATCTAACCTTTCATACTAATAAAATTCATTCTAAATCTATCACTCTCGCTCCGCTTTTACTCTCGACTCATTGCTTGTGGCTGGACGCCGTACGGGTTCGATTCCCGGACGCTATTTTTAATTGTCAGTGGATGTACCACCACATACGTTGTACATACCACTACACTAGGTTGGCCCAATACTAGGTTGGCGCAGGACTAGGTTGGCCCAATACTAGGTTGGCCCAATACTAGGTTGGCCCAATACTAGGTTGGCCCAATACTAGGTTGGCCCAATACTAGGTTGGCCCAATACTAATTTGGCCCAATACTAGGTTGGCGCAGGACTAGGTTGGCCCAATACTAGATTGGCGCAGGACTAGGTTGGCGCAGGACTATGTTGGCGCAGGACTATGTTGGCGCAGGACTAGGTTGGCCCAATACTAGGTTGGCCCAATACTAGGTTGGCGCAGGACTAGGTTGGCCCAATACTAGGTTGGCGCAGGACTAGGTTGGCCCAATACTAGGTTGGCCCAATACTAGGTTGGCGCAGGACTAGGTTGGCCCAATACTAGGTTGGCCCAATACTAGGTTGGCCCAATACTAGTTTGGCCCAATACTAATTTGGCCCAATACTAGGTTGGCCCAATACTAGGTTAGCCCAATACTAGGTTGGCCCAATACTAGGTTGGCCCAATACTAGGTTGGCGCAGGACTAGGTTGGCGCAATACTAGGTTGGCCCAATACTAGGTTAGCCCAATACTAGGTTGGCCCAATACTAGGTTGGCCCAATACTAGGTTGGCCCAATACTAGATTGGCGCAGGACTAGGTTGGCGCAGGACTATGTTGGCGCAGGACTATGTTGGCGCAGGACTAGGTTGGCCCAATACTAGGTTGGCCCAATACTAGGTTGGCCCAATACTAGATTGGCCCAAAACTAGGTTGGCCCAATACTAGGTTGGCCCAATACTAGGTTGGCGCAGGACTAGGTTGGCGCAGGACTATGTTGGCGCAGGACTAGGTTGGCCCAATACTAGGTTGGCCCAATACTAGGTTGGCGCAGGACTAGGTTGGCCCAATACTAGGTTGGCGCAGGACTAGGTTGGCCCAATACTAGATTGGCGCAGGACTAGGTTGGCGCATGACTATGTTGGCGCAGGACTAGGTTGGCCCAATACTAGGTTGGCCCAATACTAGGTTGGCGCAGGACTAGGTTGGCCCAATACTAGGTTGGCGCAGGACTAGGTTGGCCCAATACTAGGTTGGCCCAATACTAGGTTGACGCTATACTAGGTTGGCCCAATACTAGTTTGGCCCAATACTAAGTTGGCCCAATACTAGGTTGGCTCAGGACTAGGTTGGCCCAATACTAGATTGGCGCAGGACTAGGTTGGCGCAGGACTATGTTGGCGCAGGACTAGGTTGGCCCAATACTAGGTTGGCCCAATACTAGGTTGGCCTAATACTAGGTTGGCCTAACACTAGGTTGGCGCAGGAATAGGTTGGCGCAATACTAGGTTGGCGCAGGACTAGGTTTGCCCAATACTAGGTTGGCCCAATACTAGGTTGGCCCAATACTAGGTTGGCCCAATACTAATTTAGCCCAATACTAGGTTGGCCCAATACTAGGTTGGCCCAATACTAGGTTGGCGCAGGACTAGGTTGGCCCAATACTAGGTTGGCCCAATACTAGGTTGGCCTAATACTAGGCTGGCCTAATACTAGGTTGGCCCAATACTAGGTTGGCGCAGGACTAGGTTGGCCCAATACTAGGTTGGCCCAATACTAGGTTGGCCCAATACTAGTTTGGCCCAATACTAATTTGGCCCAATACTAGGTTGGCGCAGGACTAGGTTGGCCCAATACTAGATTGGCGCAGGACTAGGTTGGCGCAGGACTATGTTGGCGCAGGACTATGTTGGCGCAGGACTAGGTTGGCCCAATACTAGGTTGGCCCAATACTAGGTTGGCCCAATACTAGGTTGGCCCAATACTAGGTTGGCCCAAAACTAGGTTGGCGCAGGACTAGGTTGGCCCAATACTAGATTGGCCCAATACTAGGTTGGCCCAATACTAGATTGGCGCAGGACTAGGTTGGCGCAGGACTATGTTGGCGCAGGACTAGGTTGGCCCAATACTAGGTTGGCCCAATACTAGGTTGGCCCAATACTAGGTTGGCGCAGGACTAGGTTGGCGCAGGACTATGTTGGCGCAGGACTAGGTTGGCCCAATACTAGGTTGGCCCAATACTAGGTTGGCGCAGGACTAGGTTGGCCCAATACTAGGTTGGCGCAGGACTAGGTTGGCCCAATACTAGGTTGGCCCAATACTAGGTTGGCGCAGGACTAGGTTGGCGCAGGACTATGTTGGCGCAGGACTATGTTGGCCCAATACTAGGTTGGCGCTATACTAGGTTGGCCCAATACTAGGTTGGCCCAATACTAGGTTGGCGCTATACTAGGTTGGCCCAATACTAGTTTGGCCCAATACTAAGTTGGCCCAATACTAGGTTGGCGCAGGACTAGGTTGGCCCAATACTAGATTGGCGCAGGACTAGGTTGGCGCAGGACTATGTTGGCGCAGGACTATGTTGGCGCAGGACTAGGTTGGCCCAATACTAGGTTGGCCCAATACTAGGTTGGCGCAGGACTAGGTTGGCCCAATACTAGGTTGGCGCAGGACTAGGTTGGCCCAATACTAGGTTGGCCCAATACTAGGTTGGCCCAATACTAGGTTGGCGCAGGACTAGGTTGGCGCAGGACTATGTTGGCGCAGGACTATGTTGGCCCAATACTAGGTTGGCGCTATACTAGGTTGGCCCAATACTAGGTTGGCCCAATACTAGGTTGGCGCTATACTAGGTTGGCCCAATACTAGTTTGGCCCAATACTAAGTTGGCCCAATACTAGGTTGGCGCAGGACTAGGTTGGCCCAATACTAGATTGGCGCAGGACTAGGTTGGCGCAGGACTATGTTGGCGCAGGACTATGTTGGCGCAGGACTAGGTTGGCCCAATACTAGGTTGGCGCAATGCTAGGTTGGCGCAGGACTAGGTTGGCCCAATACTAGGTTGGCCCAATACTAGGTTGGCCCAATACTAGGTTGGCCCAATACTAGGTTGGCGCAGGACTAGGTTGGCCCAATACTAGATTGGCGCAAGACTAGGTTGGCGCAGGACTATGTTGGCGCAGGACTAGGTTGGCCCAATACTAGGTTGGCCCAATACTAGGTTGGCCCAATACTAGGTTGGCGCAGGACTAGGTTGGCCCAATACTAGGTTGGCGCAGGACTAGGTTGGCCCAATACTAGGTTGGCGCAGGACTAGGTTGGCCCAATACTAGGTTGGCGCAGGACTAGGTTGGCCCAATACTAGGTTTGCCCAATACTAGGTTGGCCAGAGCCAACATCAGAGCCTCCGAAGATCAATCTCTTCTGGACGAAAGCCCATGTTGGAATAACTGGGAACGAGAGAGCAGATATGCTAGCAAAGGAAGCTGCCTTGAAGCTAAAAACATCAGCCCATTACGACAAGTGCCCTGTGTCCTTCGCAAAAAGCCAGATCAGACAACAATCTGTACAAGAATGGAGCAAGCGCTACAATGAGGGTCACACAGCATCAGCATCACCACAAAGATATTTTTCCCTAACGCAACAGAGGCCTACAAAACCGTGAAAAAAATGGAACTAAACGCAACAATAACACAGGTCCTAACGGGACATGGTGGGTTTTCGGCGTACTTGGAGAGATTCAAGTGCAAAAATAACCCGTCATGTATCTGCTCCCCAGACATGGAGGAAAGCTCCCTTCACATTGTAATAGATTGTCCAGTGCATGCACTTGATGGGCAAGACGTTGAAATGAAAATAAATACCAACATAGAAAAACACACCCTAGCAGAAATAATTAAGGACGATACCAAATGACCCGAATTTATAAAATTCTGTACAGCTGTAGCTTCCTCTGTCATAGAAAGAAACAAAGAAATATGACATACAAATGTAAATATGTAATATAGAAAAAAAAAAAAAAAAAAAATATGAATGATATGAACACAATATTGTATCTAGTATAAATTTATTGTAAATAGTTAGTTAAGTATCCCGCATTTTCGCTCAAACCTTTACATCAAAGGTCAACAATGTATATAATATAATGTAATAATTCTTGCATACTTTACCTTATGAGTCATGTAAATAGAAAACTGCACATATATGCTCTGCATGTAAATCTCTGTGACACCCTGAGACAGAGAAAGTCGTGAATTCAATTAAAAAAATAATAATACTGGGTTGGCCCAATACTAGGTTGGCCCAATACTAGGTTGGCCCAATACTAGGTTGGCCCAATACTAGGTTGGCCCAATACTAGGTTGGCCCAATACTAGGTTGGCCCAATACTAGGTTGGCCCAATACTAGGTTGGACCAATACTAGGTTGGCTCAGGACTAGGTTGGCCCAATACTAGGTTGGCGCAGGACTAGGTTGGCTCAGGACTAGGTTGGCGCAGGACTAGGTTGGCCCAATACTAGGTTGGCCCAATACTAGGTTGGCCCAATACTAGGTTGGCCCAATACTAGGTTGGCCCAATACTAGGATGGCGCAGGACTAGGTTGGCGCAGGACTAGGTTGGCCCAATACTAGGATGGCGCAGGACTAGGTTGGCGCAGGACTAGGTTGGCCCAATACTAGGTTGGCCCAATACTAGGTTGGCGCAGGACTAGGTTGGCGCAGGACTAAGTTGGCCCAATACTAGGTTGGCGCAGGACTAGGTTGGCCCAATACTAGATTGGCGCAGGACTAGGTTGGTTCAGGACTAGGTTGGCGCAGGACTAGGTTGGCCCAATACTAGGTTGGCCCAATACTAGGTTGGCGCAAGACTAGACAAATTCGGAGGATTTAAATAAGGAAAGTCGAAAAGTGGGAATGTGATACTGATAAAACAAGGCAACAACAGGAAGGAACAGAAGGACACGAATGGACAGAATAGAGGAAATAATTTATTTAATGAAATCGGATATTGTTCATTTCGGACAGGTCCTGTCCCTACCGGTTTTTCGAGGAAAGAACTAGGAATGCGTGAGTTGGCAACGCTAGGAAGAGATAGTGGAATCTCAAGATATAGTGAAGAACAAAAATGTTAAAATGAGAAAATGAGAAGTCTTCGAAGGCTGTATTCTTCCAATTCTCTCATCTGAATGCTGCTCTGCTGGATTCTTAAAATTCCGTACCGTTTCCACTAAGAACTGTCAAGTTTGTATGGAATGTCATAGCCGTGCTCCCGAAAGCCCAATTAAAAAATACATTAAATGCTTCACCGAATGCTGAATCATGTTCAAAGCGTGCATTGTCCCGTTTGAGATATCTACTTGGCTCTATCTTCTAGACCAATTATCTCGAAACTACGGTCTGTGGACGTTCTGAAGTTGTCATCAAAGTAAAACTATGAAGGAAGTACTATAAAAAATACAGACGAATTGACTACCTTTTTGTCGTCAATAAGATAAAAATCATCCTAAGCCACTATAAGAGCGCGACGGGAAAGAGTGCCGATGGCGTAACGCGTCGCGTCGTCCCTCATGACCCCGTGCTGGGTTCTGGACTCAGTCGGGGTTCGGACGCTGAGTGTCAGCGGTTGGAGGTTTTAGTGCGGTTCAACTCCCACATACCCCGCCCTCGGGGCGGGCGGAGATCCGGTGATTTCCTCCAACTAAAAAAAGAAAGCCACTATAAGAAAAAGCCCTTCAAACATTCCAAATTAATCTACGAGAAGACTTCAAAGTTTGCAGACACGTGCACCTGCCCACACCAGAGTATTTCATGTCTAATTAGTTGTTCGGGAAACAAACGAGTGTAATCTACGAAATTCGAGTCGATTTGTAAACAATGACTGTTTAATTGACGATATAAATCCAGTTCGAGATGTTTCTAATTAAATCTCTATATTGATGGCGGGGGGTTACTGCTACTGCTTTGGTAGACTACACGTCGAAGACAAGGTGAGTGAATATTTCTCGCATATCTTTAGTTTAGATGAACCGGGGGCGGCGCGACGGGAAAGTGTGCCGAGAGCGTAACGCGTCGCGTCGTCCTTCAAAACCCCGTGCTGGGTTCTGGCCTCAGCCGGGGTTCGGACGCTAAGTGTGAGCGGTTGGAGGTTTTAGTGCGGTTCAACTACCACAAACCCCGCCCGCGGGTGATCCGGTGATTTCCTCCAACTGAAAAAAAAAAAAAGGTGAACCGGCTTCGATGATTCTTGTTCTATATGAAAGGAGATGGTTGTCGTGGGATGAAATATTTTTTTTTCAAAATCGAGCAGGAACTTTTGTAGCTGGCGTTATTTCAAACTAGCTTTACAACACAAGATTTCACAACTCCTTCATTTGTGAGCTGTTACTTTGGACGTAAATTTAATATAAGCAGAATTATTTGTGCTCTTCGTCGAAAATGGAATGGTCGTTTTAATTTTTGATATACAAAAAGACCGTTACATATGTGAAATAACTTCTGAGGATAAATTACTATTACATTCTCTTCTACGCCAACACTAATAAATAGATTTTAATAAAACTACAGTTATACATCACTTTTAGGTAAAAAAATAGGCACACTTAATAAAAAAACCCAAGATTAAATCGACCTGTAGTCGAGTCTTAATTCGTGATTTCCCGAAATAGCTGACAGGGAAAACACACGTGTTGATTTGTTTTATAATCGTATGTGTATCTCTAATTAATTTAATTCATTGATTGAGAGGGTAGGTAGCGAAAAATAAGGTAATTTTATATTCATGATAAAATGTTAAACATTACAAGGACTCGTTTTTTGAGCTTAGTTCGTCGTTTACAAAAAATACTCTCGATATCCACAACCACGGTTATCCACAACCTATATGAAAAAAAAATCTGTATCGGTAACTGAAGTTACGTGGGGGAAAACATATAAAAACTTGAGAGATGTCAAGGAACACCAGGATGGAACGAATTCCTTTCGATTAAAACGTATCTCATAAAAAATATTTCCTTTCGTAACGCGCCATAAGGAACGTGTTTTAAAATATTTTGATCACAGCGCCATCTAGCATTAATCATATAAACAAAATGAGGAATTGTTTTAAAAGATTTTGATCACAGCGCCATCTAGCATTAATCATATAAAACAAAATGAGGATTTTGATCACAGCGCCATCTAGCATTAATCATATAAAACAAAATAAGAAATTGTTTTAAAAGATTTTGATCACAGCGCTATCTAGCGATAATCATCTAAAACAAAAAAGTGCCGTGACAACTTTTTCGTAAGATTTTTTTCCGTCTAGCCCCCTTTCACAACGCGCGATAAGAAACTTCATTCCAAAAACTAAATCAACTTTATGTATGGAAAAGTTACAATATTTTTGTACTTATTTTACCTTTTGTACTTATTTTTTAGTTACTATAAGTAACTGTAATTTTCTTTACTTGGTGTACAATAAAGTATTAAATAATAATATTTTTATACATTTCATTATAAATAAAAAACAACTATTTAAAATCAAATAACTTTATTCAAATTACATTCAATGGCACCACAAAAAGGCACATTCATTACACAGCGAGAAACGATGCTAATTTATGGAAATAAACTTGAAAACAAAATATAGATAAATTATACTTTAATATCATTATAAGAATGTATTACTGAATTTCAGAAATAAAATACATAACTTCAATATCAGAACAATGCTCACCATTGGTAAAAAAAAATATTCTCAAATTTCTGTCATAGGGTTACCTAATTTAAATTCTCATAAAACTTTTATTTTATTTTAGCATCGCCTCACAAACTTCGTTGCAAACAACATAACATAGCTAAAAAAATAAATATTAGCAAATAAAATCATCACTAATCAATAAATTATTTACAAAATTAAATTAAATCACAATTATTTTTATATTTAAATATATTATTCACAAATTATAATCTATCTTAACTTATTATGTTAGATGTGTTTTTCTTGCTTGATGAATTCCAATCACAATTATTTAAAAAAAAAACAATTTCTAAAATGCTCTAAAACATGCTTTAAAAAAAAAGGTTGTCATTTTAAAAGAAATCCTATGAATATGAGTCAAAAAAGTAAATAATTTAATAACAAGCAAGAAAATACATAATATCTATTAAAACTATATAAAAATACATTGAAGGTTATTATTTCCACTATAAATATTAAGTTACTCTGCATAATTTCTAAACTAGATAATAATATATTAAACTAACATATTGAAGCTCGTATTTAACCACAAGCTTATTGAAGGCACCTTTAAAAGAATTATTACATTCGCTATTATTAATAAAAAATAAAACAAAAAAAAATCCTCTCAAAAGTTACTTTAAGTAAGATACTAATACATTTAGAAAATAATATTTTCCGTATAAAAGTATTTACAGCCAAAATAATTTTGAAGATACAATATTTTTGTTTACCTAATTATGACGTCATAACTAAGTATAACTTGTTCTGTTCCATTCAAATCAAAAACTCACAACCGAAGAGTGAAATCATAGTATATAATAATACTTCATGTGATATATAATTTATATACAGTTTTCCATAAGAATTGTTAAAAAATTAAAATTAGAAAAATACTTTGTTATAAAATAATGCACTAGTTTCATAAAGGCACGCGATTTCAAATAAAAATAAATTATATTTACAACTATATTAGTGTGATTATTGTGAATTAAAAAAACATTCTAATTTAAAGAAATTTTCATATTTTAGTCAATTCACACAATATTGTTTTAAGTTTAAGTACCTTAATACTTTTTGACGATGTTCTGAATTACCCACTGATTATGTTAGTGTAATTATTCGAAAAGTTTCGAATATTCCGAAATTTCGAATAGTATCGAATTTGACTACGACGATGCATCGGAAATAGGACAAAAATTTGTATTTTGTAGATAATATCTTGAATGGGCTAGATGTCAGATTTTGTATTTTTTGTTTGTGTGATTGTAAAAACTTACGTTCTCTGGTCAAAACATTAAGTTCTTGAGAATCATCATTTGGCATCAAGAATCTCCCAAGATCTATTACCTATGTCCTATTTCCGATGCATCGTCGTAGTCAAATTCGATACTATTCGAAATTTCGGATTATTCGAAACTCTTCGAATTACTCGAAATTTTTCGAATATTATTCGAAGATTCGAATATCAATATTCGATTCGGAACGAATAATTCGTAAGTTCGAATTATTCGCACACCCCTAGTAATAATGTAAAATGTGTGTGTCGATATTTGAATTTAAATTTCTCGCCAACTAACACCGCATGAACGTGTACCGCCTCGCGTCAATAAGCGTAAGTGTATTGAGAAAAGGTACGTAAATGTTTATATATAGAGTCGATTTTGTACTGCAACTTTGAATAGTTATTCCTCAACGTACATTATGAAAATATATTATGCACATTATTTCAATAATTAATTAGCTCGGTTCTAATGTAAATGCGTACATAAACGCGTACTTTTAAGTGTTTATGCATGTATATATCTCTTTTTATCTGCGTGTGATAATATTACATGATCTGTCTGTCTGTGTGTGTGTGTGTGTCTGCCTGTGTCTATGTGCTACAGGGTGTGTCAGGCGCGCGCGGAGGGCGGGTGGTAGGTGATGACGTTGTGTGCGTGCGTGAAGGCGTGCGTGCAGGCGGGCGCGTGTGCGGGCGGCAGCTGGAGCGCGCGGCTGCGGCCCCCCAGCGTGCAGCGAGTACTGGCGCCGCTCTCCACCTCCACTGTCAGGTCGGTGCCCGTCAACCTGCAGACAATACATGGCCTCATCAAGTGGCATGCTAAGAATCAGACTATACCAATACATGTATATTTCAGAATTACATAGAGAAAAGATACAGGGTGTCTCAGAA